>CM043319.1:44151842-44571842 GCA_023736055.1 Quercus glauca
ACGAAATTTTTGTTGCCACTTTTTTGGCCCGTCCTCACCCGGTTTGGCTAGAAATGAAGCTGGAAAGACGTTTGTTAATTTTGTGAATTTTTATACTATTTTTTTTTTTGTAATTCTGTAGCTCGGGCTGAGTAGGAATGGAAATCGAAACGAAATTTTTTTTACCTATTTTTCAGCCCGTACCCACTCGGTTTGGCTAGAAATAAAGCAAAAATGATCTTAAAATTTTTAGAATTTTTAAAATATTTTTTTGGGAATTCTCTTGCACAGTTCGTAGAAACAAAAATCGGAACGACATTTTTTTTCCTCTTTTTCGGCCCGTCCTGGCCCGGGTTGCCTAGAAATAAAGCTAGAATGATGTTTTTTAATTTTATGAATTTTCATACTAGTTTTTTGGGAATTATCTAGCACGGGCCGAGCAGGAACGAAAATCGGAACAAAATTTTTTTTGCCACTTTTTTGACCCATACCAACCCGGTTTGGCTAGAAATAAAGCAAGAACGATTTTTTTTTTTTCAATTTTTTGAATTTTTATACTATTTTTTTGGGAACGGAAATCGGAACGATGTTTGTTAGTTTTTTTTTGGCAAGAAATGAAGCTAGAATGATGTTTGTCAATTTTTTGAATTTTTGTACTATTTTTTTTAGGAATTCTGTCTCGTTCCGATTTGGCTAGAAATAAAGCTAAAAACAATGTTTTTAAATTCTTTGAATTTTATACAATTTTTTTTTTTTTTTTTTTTTTTTTTGTGAATTCTTTAGCACGGGTCGAGTAGGAATTGAAATCGGAACAAAATTTTTTTTCCCTCTTTTTCTGCCTGTCCCAACCCGGTTTAGCTAGAAATAAAGCTAGAATGATGTTTGTTAATTTGTTGAATTTTTATACTATTTTTTTGGGAATTCTCTAACAAGGGCCGAGTGGGAACGGAAATTGGAACGAAATGTTTTTTGCCACTTTTGCAGCCCGTCCTCACCCGGTTTGGCTAGAAATCAAGCTAGCATATGTTTGTTAATTTTGTGAATGGCCGAGTATGAATGGAAATCAAAACGAAAATTTTTTTTACCTATTTTTTGGCCCGTACCCACCTGGCTTGGCTAGAAATAAAGCAAAAACGTTGTTCTTAAAATTTTTAGAATATTTATAGTATTTTTTTGGGAATTCTCTTTCCCGGGCCGAGTAGGAACGGAAATCGGAACGAAATTTTTTTACCCTCTTTTTCGGCCTGTCCTAACCTGATTTGTCTAGAAATAAAGCCAAAATGATATTTTTAAATTTTTATAATTTTTATACAATTTTTTTGTGAATTCTTTAGCATGGGTCGAGTAGGAAAGAAAATTGGAACAAAATTTTTTTTTTCCCTCTTTTTTTGACCATCCCAAACCAGTTTGGCTGGAAATAAAGCTAAAATGATGTTTGTTAATTTCTTGAATTTTTATACTATTTTTTTGGGAATTCTCTAACAAGGGCCGAGTAGGAAAGGAAATCGGAACAAAATTTTTTTTGCCACTTTTTCGGGCCGTCCTCACCTGGTTTGGCTAGAAATCAACCTAGAATGACGTTTATTAATTTTTTGAATTTTTTCACTATTTGTTTGGGAATTATCTAGCATGGGCCGAGCAGGAACGAAAATCGGAACGAAATTTTTAATGCCACCTTTTCGGCCCGCACCGACCCGGTTTGGCTAGAAATAAAGTAAGAATGATTTTTTTTTTGAATTTTTATACTATTTTTTGGGAATTCTCTACCCCGGGCAATGCAGGTGCGGCAATCGAAACAAAATACTTTTTATCTTTTTTTTCGGCCTGTCCCGTTCCGATTTGGCTAGAAATAAAGTTCAAGCAATGTTTTTAAATATTTTGAAATTTTATACAAATTTTTTTTTTGAATTCTTTAGCACTGGTCGAGTAGGAATTGAAATCGAAACAAAATTTCTTTTTCCCTCTTTTTTTGCCCGACCCAACCCGGTTTGGCTAGAAATAAAGCTAGAATGATGTTTGCTAATTTGTTGAATTTTTATACTTTTTTTTGGGAATTCTCTAACAAGGGCCGAGTGGGAATGAAAATCGGAACGAAATTTTTGTTGCCACTTTTTTGGCCCGTCCTCACCCGGTTTGGCTAGAAATCAAGCTGGAAAGACATTTGTTAATTTTGTGAATTTTTATACTATTTTTTTTTTGTAATTCTGTAGCTCGGGCCTAGTAGGAATGGAAATTGAAACGAAATTTTTTTTACCTATTTTTCAGCCCGTACCCACCCAGTTTGGCTAGAAATAAAGCAAAAATGATGTTCTTAAAATTTTTAGAATTTTTAAAATATTTTTTTGGGAATTCTTTTACACAGTTCGAGTAGAAACGAAAATTGGAACGACATTTTTTTTTTCTCTTTTTCGGCCCGTCCCGGCCCAGGTTGCCTAGAAATACAGCTAGAATGATATTTTTTAATTTTACGAATTTTCATACTATTTTTTTTTGGGAATTATCTAGCACGGGCCGAGCAGAAACGAAAATCAGAAGAAAAATTTTTTTGCCACTTTTTCGGCCCGTTCTAACCCGGTTTGGCTAGAAATAAAGTAAGAACAAAATTTTTTTTTTTTTCAATTTTTTGAATTTTTACACTATTTTTTTGGGAATTCTCTATCTTGGCCCTAGTAGGAACGGAAATCGGAACGAAAATTTTTTTTCCTCCTCTTCTTCGGCCCATCCCGACCCGGTTTGGCATGAAATGAAGCTAGAATGACGTTTGTTAATTTTTTGAATTTTTATACTATTTTTTGTGAATTCTCTAGCCCGAGCTGAGTAGGAACGGAAATCAAAACGAAATTTTTTTTTCCTCTTTTTTGGCCCATTCCGATCCAGTTTGGCTAGAAATAAAGTTAAAATGATGTTTTTAAATTTTTATACAATTTTTTATTGAATTCTTTAGCCCGGGTCGAGTAGGAACGAAATGTGGAACGAAATTTTTTTTTTCCTCCTTCTCAGCCCATCTGGAATCGGTTTGTCTAGAAATAAAGCTAGAATGAAGTTTGTTAATTTTTTTGAATTTTCATACTATTTTTTTGGAAATTCTCTTGCCCAGGAGAAGTAGGAACAAAATTCGGAACAAATTTTTTTCATCTCTTTATCAACCCGTCCCAACCCGGTTTGGCTAGAAATAAAGCCAAAATGATGTTTTTAAATTTTTAGAATTTATACTATTTCTTTGGGAATTGTCTTGCATGGGTCGAGTAGGAATGGAATTTTATACAATTTTTTTTGTCAATTCCTTAGCACTGGTCGAGTAGGAACGGAATCGAAACGAAATTTTTTTTTCCACATTTTCAGTCCGTACCAACCCGGCTAGGCTAGAAATTAAGCTAGAATGACGTTTCTATACTATTTTTTTGGGAATTCTTTAGCACAGGTCGAGTAGGAACGGAAATTGGAACGAAATTTTTTTTCCCTCTTTTTCTGACCATCCCAACCCGGTTTGGTTAGAAATAAAACTAAAATGATGTTTGTTATTTTGTTGAATTTTTATACTATTTTTTTGGGGATTCTCTAACAAGGGCCGAGTAGAAATGGAATTCGGAACGACATTTTTTTCCCTCTTTTTTGGTCCGTCCAGGCTCGAGTTGCCTAGAAATAAAGCTAGATTGACGTTTTTTAATTTTATGAATTTTCATACTATTTTTTTGAAAATTATAGCACAGGCCGAGCTGGAAAAAAAAATCAGAACGAAATTTTTTTGGCCACTTTTTCGGCCCGTACCGACCCAGTGAGGCTAGAAATAAGGCAAGAATGAATTTTTTTTGAATTTTTATAATATTTTTTAAGGAATTTTCTAGTCAGGGCCGTGTAGGAACGGAAATCGGAACGAAATATTTTTTCCCTTTTTTTGGGCCCATCTCGACCTGATTTGGCTAGAAATAAAGTTGAAATGATGTATTTAAATTTTTTGAATTTTTATACAATTTTTTGTGAATTCGTTAGTATGAGTCGTGCTAAAATGGAAATCGGAACGAAATTTTTTTTCCCTCTCTTTCTGCCCGTCCAAACCCGGTTTGGCTAGAAATAAAGTTAGAATGGTATTTGTTAATTTTTTGAATTTTTATACTAATTTTTTGGGAATTCTCTTAAACGGGTCGAGTAGGAACAGAAATAGGAAAGAAAATTTTTTCCCCTTTTTCAGCTCGTCCCGGCCCGGGCTGACTAGAAATAAAGTTAGAATGATGTTTTTTAATTTTAAAATTTTTATTATATTTTTTTGGGAATTATGTAGCAAGGGCCGAATTGGAACGGAAATCGGAACGAAATTTTTTTTGCCACTTTTTCAGTCCGTCCTGACCCGGTTTGGTGAGAAATCAAGCTAGAATGATGTTTGTTAATTTTTTGAATTTTTATACTTTTTTTTTTTTTTTTTTTTTGTAATTCTCTAGCTCGAGCCGAGTAGCAACGGAAACCGAAATGACATTTTTTTTACCTCTTTTTCGACTCGTACCAACCTGGTATGGCTAGAAATAAAGCAAAATTAATATTCTTAAAATTTTTATAATTTTTATACTATTTTTTTGGGAATTCTCTTGCACGGTTCTAGCAGAAATAGAAATCGGAACGAATTTTTTTTTCCTCCTTTTCGGCCCGCACCGGCCGGGTTTGCTAGAAATAAAGCTACAATGATGTTTTTTAATTTTACAAATTTTCATACTATTTTTTTGGGAATTAGCTAGCACGGGCCGAGCAGGAACGAAAATTGGAACGAAATTTTTTTTGCCAACTTTTCGGGTACTGACCCAGTTTGACTAGAAATAAAGCAAGAATGATTTTTTTTTTTTTTTTTAATTTTCATACTATTTTTTTTGGAATTCTCTACCCCGGGCCAAGTAGGAACTGAAATCGGAACGAAATACTTTTTTCCTCTTTTTCGGTCCATACCGACCCGGCTTGGCTTGAAAGAAAGCTAGAATGACATTTGTTAGTTTTTTAGAATTTTTATACTATTTTTTTGGGAATTCTCTTTCCCACGCAGAGTGGGAACGGAAATCAGAATGAAATTTTTTTAACCTCTTTTTTGGCTCGTCCTAACCTGATTTGTCTAGAAATAAAACCAAAATGATGTTTTTAAGTTTTTGGAATTTTTATACAATTTTTTTTGTCAATTCTTTAGCACGGGTCGAGTAGGAATGGAAATCGGAACGAAATTTTTTTTTTCCACTTTTTCGGTCCGTACAACCCCGGCTTGGCTAGAATAACGATTGTTAATTTTTTGAATTTTTATACTATTTTTTTGGAAATTCTCTTTCCCGGGCTGAGTAGGAACGGAAATTGGAACAAAATTTTTTTAACATCTTTTTCGGCCCGTCCCAACCCAGTATGTCTAGAAATAAAACTAAAATGATGTTTTTAAATTTTTTGAATTTTTATACAATTTTTATGTGAATTCTTTAGCATGGGTCGAGTAGGAACGGAAATTGGAAAGAAATTTTTTTCCCTCTTTTTCAGCTTGTCCTGGCCCGGCATGGCTAGAAATAAAGCTCTAATGATTTTTTTTTTTTAATTTTTTAAAATTTTATTATTTTTTTTTTTGGAAATTATCTAGCACGTGTCAAGTAGGAAGGAAAATCGGAATGAAATTTTTTTTATCCCTTTTTCTGCCCCTCCCTGTCCGGTTTGGCTAGAAATCAAGCTGGAATGACGTTTGTTAATTTTATGAATTTTTTCTATTTTTTTGGGAATTCTCTTGCACGGGCCGAATACAAACTGAAATCCAAAACAATTTTTTTTTTACCTCTTTTTCAGCCCGTCCCAACCCGGTTTGGCTATAAATAAAGCAAAAATGATGTCTTTAAATTTTTAGAATTTTTATACTATTTTTATGGGAATTCTCTATCATCAGCCGAGCAGGAACGAAAATCGGAACGAAATTTTTTTTACCTCTTTTTCAGCCCGTCCCAACCTGGTTTGGCTAGAAATAAAGCAAGAATGGCGTTTGTTGATTTTTTTTAAATTTTCATACTATTTTTTTGGAAATTCTCTTTCCCGGGCTAAGCTGGAACGAAACTCGGAAAGAAATTTTTTTTGCCACCCTTTCGGCCCGTACCGACCTGGTTTGGCTAGAAATAAAGCAAAAATGATTTTTTTTTTTTGGGAATTTTTATACGATTTTTTTGGGAATTCTCTACCCCGGGTCGAGCAGGTACGAAAATCGAAACGAAATGCGTTTTACCTTTTTTTCGGCCCGTCCCATTCTGATTTGGCTAGAAATAAAGTTAAAGTGATGTTTTTAAATTTTTTGAATTTTTATACAATTTTTTTTTGTGAATTCTTTAGCATTGGTCGAGTAGGAATTGTAATCGGAACAAAATTTTTTTTCCCTCTTTTTCTACCTGTCCCAACCCGGTTTGGCTAGAAATAAAGCCAGAATGATGTTTGTTAATTTGTTGAATTTTTATAGCTAAAATGATGTTTGTTAATTTGCTGAATTTTTATACTATTTTTTTGGGAATTCTTTAACAATGGCTGAGTAGGAACGGAAATCGGAACGAAATTTTTTTTGTCACCTTTTCGGCTCGTACCGACCTGGTTTGGCTAGAAATAAAGCAAGAATGATTTTTTTTTTTTTTTTTGAATTTTTATACTATTTTTTTGGGAATTCTCTACCCCGGGCTGAGTAGGTACGGAAATCGAAACAAAATACTTTTTCCCTTTTTTTCAGCCCGTTTGGTTCCGATTTGGCTTGAACCAAAGTTCAAGCAACGTTTTTAAATTTTTTGAATTTTTTTATACAATTATTTTTTGTGAATTCTTTAGCATTGGTCAAGTAGGAATTGTAATCGGAACAAAATTTTTTTTTCCCTCTTTTTCTACCCG
Source organism: Quercus glauca (assembly GCA_023736055.1). Lineage (NCBI taxonomy): Eukaryota > Viridiplantae > Streptophyta > Magnoliopsida > Fagales > Fagaceae > Quercus > Quercus glauca. Next base: position 44,158,689 of record CM043319.1, read on the forward strand.
TCCCAACCCGGTTTGATTAGAAATAAAGCTAGAATGAAGTTTGTTAATTTGTTGAATTTTTATACTATTTTTTTTGGAATTCTTTAACAAAGGCCGAGTAGAAACGAAAATTGGAATGAAATTTTTTTTGTTACTTTTTCAGCCCGTCCTCACCTGGTTTGGCTAGAATTCAAGCTAGAATGACGTTTGTTAAATTTGTGAATTTTTATACCATTTTTTTTTTTTTTTGGTAATTCTCTAGCTCAGGCCGAGTAGGAATGGAAATCAATACGAAATATTTTTTTACCTATTTTCCAGCCTGTACCCACCCGGTTTGGCTGGAATAAAGTAAAAACAATGTTGTTAAAATTTTTAGAATTTTTAAAATATTTTTTTGGGAATTCTCTTACACAGTTCAAGTAGAAACGGAAATCAGAACGACATTTTTTTTCTGCTTTTTTGGCCTGTCCCAGCCTGGGTTGCCTTGAAATAAAGCTAGAATGATATTTTTTAATTTTATGAATTTTCATACTATTTTTTTGGGAATTATCTAGCACGGGCCGAGCAGGAACGAAAATCGGAACAAAATTTTTTTTGCCACTTTTTTGGCCTGTTCCGACCCAGTTTGGCTAGAAATAAAGTAAGAACAATTTTTCTTTTTCAAATTTTGAATTTTATACTATTTTTTTTGGGAATTCTCTATCCCAGCCCTTGTAGGAACGAAAATTTTTTTTCCACTTCTTCGGCCCGTCCAAACCCAGTTTAGCAAGAAATGAAGCTAGAATGACGTTTGTTAATTTTTTGAATTTTTATACTATTTTTTGTGAATTCTCTAGCCCAAGCTGAGTAGGAACGGAAATCAAAACGAATTTTTTTTTTTAAATTCTTTTTTGGCCCATTCTGATCCAGTTTGGCTAGAAATAAAGTTAAAATGATGTTTTTAAATTTTTATACAATTTTTTTGTGAATTCTTTAGCCCCGGTAGAGTAGGAACGAAATGCGGAACCGAATTTTTTTTTCCTCCTTTTCAGCCCGTCTGGAATCGGTTTGGCTAGAAATAAAGCCAAATTGATGTTTTAATTTTTTAGAATTTATACTATTTCTTTGGGAATTGTCTTGCATGGGTCGAGTAGGAACGGAATTTTTATACAATTTTTTTGTCAATTCTTTAGCACGGGTCGAGTAGGAACGGAAATCAGAACGAAATTTTTTTTCTAATTTTTTGGCCCGTACCTACCCAGCTTGGTTAGAAATAAAGCTAGAATGACATTTATTGATTTTTTAAAATTTTAATACTATTTTTTTGGGAATTCTCTTTCCCAGGCTGAGTAGAAACGGAAATCGGAACGAAATTTTTTTGACTTCTTTTTCTGCCCATCCTAATCTGGTTTGTCTAGAAATAAAACCAAAATGATGTTTTTAAATTTCTAGAATTTTTATACAATTTTTTTGTGAATTCTTTAGCACGGGTCGAGTAGGAACGGAAATTGGAACAAATTTTTTTTTCCCTCTTTTTCTATCGTACCAATTCGGTTTGGCTAGAAATAAAGCTAGAATGATGTTTGTTAATTTGTTGAACTTTTATACTATGTTTTTTGTAATTCTCTAGCTCGGGCCGAGCAGGAATGGAAATCGAAACGAAATTTTTTTTATCTATTTTTCGGCCCGAACCCACCCAGGAGAGAGCACAGCAGTAATATAAAAGCATAAACAATGATAAAATAGATAACAAAGAAGAAAATAGAAAAATAGATATATTAAAAAATAAGTTAAAACAAAGTATGGAATATGAAAACTGAAACTAATAAAATCTTACTTGAAAATACTTCTGTCTTTGATTAAACTAAAAACTGTCTTTGATACAAGTTTTGAAAATAAAATACTGTCTGAAGGGTTAACAAGATTACAAAGTAAAACTATCTTTGAAACTAAAGGGTTACAAGGTTATCTGTCTGAAAGGGAAGGGTTACAAGATTATAAAAGGGGAATAGTACAAAAGTCTTTCTGAGAAAAGGGAGAAAACTATCTTGGACTTTAGTCTGAGAATTAGAACTGGAAATTGGACCTGTCTTCTGTCTTTGGAGTCTGCCTTTTTATAGATGAAATGAACCATGGTAAGTCTTCAAAAGTAACCTGAGTTGAGTAAAGTGAACTCAAGTTAATCTGTCGGTAAACCATGGTAAATTTTCAGAACCTAAGTTGGATAAAGTGAACTCAAGTTGATCTGTCAGTAGGACCTTGTAAAATCTTGAACAGTAAAAAGTAAATCTTGAGGGATCTTGAACTGTAAGAGTTTTACTATTCATGAACAGTAGTCTGTCAGTTTAGTAGTGACTTAAATCTGTCTAGAAGTCATACTGTCACCTGTCTTGAACCATATCTGTCCGGAAGTCATGTTGACACTTGTCTTGTCCATATCTGTCTAGACTATCACGGATCTTTCTAGAAATAGAGATCTGTCCTTTCTGTATTTGTCTAATTGTAGTTATAGTAACTCTTTTGTCATTATGTCTGTTAAACCTTTCTGATCACCACAAGGATACTTATATCCTGAAGGGATGTTGTCTCTATTGAGACGCCTTCATGCTTTGATTGAAATCTTTTGAAAGATTTTTATTTTGGCAGAATTCGGTCTGAGATTTTAGCCTTAGAATAGCTATCTAGCTTGCCAGGCAATCGACTGTTAATTTTAAAATTAACTAATTAATATTGGACCATAATGTAAGCGACAATATGGTCAGAGCAAGGAACAAGTCATGATTTTATAATACAAGGCAAATATTTTGGCATAAAGCATGGCAAAGTCAAAACAAAAGATGTTTGTAAGTCAAGGTAGGATACATAGGAGGCTAGATACAAAGGAAGAAGAAAACTAGTCAACAAAAGTGGGAACAATAATTTGAATTGTCATAAAACTTTAAAATATTTTTTTTTATAATAATAATATGTAGATACTTACATGCTACTGCTACTGGGTAGAACAGTATTTTCTACCATTGAATTTGTTGGACTCTTATCATCTATTACTGGCTCAATTTTATCACTGTTTTTGGCCATGGAAATTTGTTTCAGTAAGTGCATATCCTTGGAAATGGAAATTTCTTTCAGTAAGTGTATATCCTGGGGATTTGGGGGTAGGAGGAACTTAAAAAATATTTCTGTTTTCAAAATATTAGCACATATTCCATTATCTGTCGTGAAAAAAGGGTAAAGTAGGGCCAAAAAAGGATTTCCCAGTATAACTTTAGAGGACAACTTATTTGTTAAAAAGAAAGGTGTTCTGAAATTGATTCCATTATTATGTATGTATGCCCTAGTTAATTTATTACTTATTTTAAGTCTATCACCGTTAGCTTGAGTTAATCTGTGTGTTGTTGATTCATAATACTTGGAAGGTATTAGCACTTCTTGTATGCAATTCATATCAGCACCTGAATCAATAAGGGCAATGACTGTTAATGAGAATTCTTTATGGATAACCAAGGTTATTTCAGTATACCATTTCTGAAATATCATTCTGTCAATTATATTAAAAAATTCATCTTTATAATCATCTTTATGAGAACTTTCACTAGTATAATTATATCTGTCAGGGAGAGAGGAGTCTGTCAAGGGTTCGTTGCTATATTTAATTCTATCCTTTACACTTATTACTTGAGCGGCTATCTGCTCAATCATGTCTTTTAAAATAAAATTTTCTGATTTTAATTCTTTTAATTCTTTCTTTAGATTATTAATATCTATTTGTAAATCTGTTATTGTTATAGGTTTACTGGGTTTAAATCTGTCAGTAATTTCTGCAAAATTATAGGTTGACTTATAATCTTTTAAATCTATCTCAAATCTATCAGTTTGAGTTAAGGGTTCTTTTAATTTAGATAAATAATCTTTTTTAGACTGTGAATCCAGAAGTTGATTTATCAAGTCTATTATTATATCTTCTTGTTTTGTTAAAACACTCATTTTTAATTTTCTTTTACAATAGCAGTTATCAGGATTATTACAATTACATAATTTAATTTTCCCATTATCTGAAGAAATGTCTGTTGATGATGACGTGATGTTACAATTATCACAATTATCTATCTGGTGAATTTCATTGTCTATTTCATCACTATCTGTCTGTTCTAATATGCTTATTAATTTATCTCTTATCTTTCCTGATATGTCAAGTTTATTTATCTTTCTTTGAAAGTTACAGTATCTCTTTGTGTCCCTTTTTTTCACATTTGTTCTTTTCCTAGAGGGAGCAATCAATGGTTCAAAGCCATATTGCTCACAAAAAGTTTCTAACTCTTTTTTAGCATACCTTTTTTCTTTTTCTATTTGATTTTTTAATCTTAGATCATTACATAGCCATTAGCCTGTTTTATTAATCGAAGATATTATATCTCCATATGTCAGGCTAGGATAGTCTATAGTTCCTTCACTATTGGCTATGTCAAGTCTGACTTTTTGGGCAAAGAAATAAGGTAGGCCAGCAATGAATTTTTCTTTCCAGTAGGATTGTTGACAATCATTCCTGATGTGAACCCCGCCAAGAATAACGAGACCCAACAACGAAAAGGAACCCAAGATCGTTCTATGGACAGATTCGAATGAAAGACCTCGACCCGTTATTTATGACAAATAAGAACCTCGGTATAAGGAAGACGCCACAAACGGTGGTGGAAACTCCGTTTGATAAGTCAAGATGAACGCCACGGGAAATCCCGATAAGTTCGAATAGTTCTTCAAAGAACCAAAGAGAATAAACCTCACAAGTTTTATGAATATTCAATTATGTCTTGCAAAAACGTTTACAGACTTAGGAGCCTATTTAAGGGCTTCATAAAACTTGACAGACCAGAAAATATATTCTAAAAAAACTCCTAATTGATACCTAACCATATCAGGAATCAAATTTGACCTAAAGAGCATTAAATGCACCTAAAAATAAGGAAATAAATCACTTAAACCTAAAATAACGTTTTTTTACATAAAAATACCAAAAATAATAAATTGCAATAATTAAATAGTAAATTGTGTCATGCTTCACGATCCTTCTAGAATAGGCCCAAAATATTTCTTGCCAATTCTTAGCCTTGACCGGATCCTTCTAGAACTTGAATCAAGGTGACGATTCTTTGATGCCCACGTGGATCATGCTCAATGGGCCTCCACGAATTTGCTTGAGCCCATAACTCTTGGATGAGTCCGTTGAGTACATCCTTGAACTTCTTTGCTTGTGCTCTCGTAACTGGTCCAATTGGTTCTTGAACGAGATCCTTCGAAGCGGTGCCTTGATCTCCATCATTCCCCTCCTCTTGAAAAGGATTTGCCCTCAAATCATCACCTACATCAAAAGGACTTAAATCAGCAACATTAAAAGTGGCACTTACATTATACTCACCAGGTAAATCTAGCTTGTAAGCATTGTCATTGATACGCTCGAGAACTTGGAAAGGACCATCTCCTCTTGGGAGCAATTTGGAATGTCTTTTCGCCGGGAATCTTTCTGTTCTCATATGCAGCCAAACCCAATCTCCGGGTTCAAAAATCAGTTTGCGACGTCCCTTGTTCGCTTGTGTGGCATATTGCTCCGTTCTTCATTCAATGTTGAGTCTTGCTTTCTCATGAATCTGCTTCACAAAATCAGCTTTCTTTTTGCCATCTAAATTAATGTGCTCCATCAAAGGTAAAGGAGATAAATCCAATGGAGTTAAAGGATTAAACCCATACACAATTTCAAATGGCGAAAATTTGGTAGCAGAATGAACAGCTCTATTATATGCAAACTCAACATGTGGTAAACATTCTTCCCATGTTTTGATGTTCTTTCTAATGATTGACCTCAATAGAGTAGACAAAGTCCTATTTACTACTTCAGTTTGACCATCAGTTTGTGGATGACAAGTAGTGGAAAACAATAGCTTAGTACCTAACTTACACCACAAAGTCTTCCAAAAATAGCTCAAGAACTTAGCATCTCTATCCGAAACAATTGTCCTAGGCATGCCATGTAATCTCACAATCTCTCTAAGAACAATTCAGCAACATGTGAAGCGTCATCCGTTTTGTGACATGGAATAAAATGTGCCATTTTAGAAAATCTATCCACGACCACAAAAATTGAATCTCTTCCATGTTTAGTCCTAGGCAATCCTAACAGAAAATCCATTGAAATATCAATCCAAGGCTCACTAGGAATTGGTAAAGGAGTATACAAACCGTTGGGCTGCACTTTGGATTTAGCTTGCTTACATATGACACATCTACCACAAATCCGTTCGACATCTCGTTTCATGTGAGGCCAATAGAAGTGTTCCTGCAAAATAGCTAAAGTCTTTGCAACTCCAAAATGTCCCATTAATCCCCACCATGTGATTCCTGCACTAATAACTCCCTCATAGAACAATTAGGCACACATAGCTTATTTTCTCGAAATAGGAATCCATCAAGCCTAAAGAACTTACCAGAGGCGATTTTCTCACAAGCTCGATATTCCTCACAAAATTCGTGGTCTTCAGCATATAATTCTTTAATGTGTTCAAAACCAAGCAATTTTGCATCAAGTGTGGAGAGTAAGGCATACCTGCGAGAAAGTGCATCGGCGACTACGTTCTCCTTACCTTGCTTGTACCGAATGACGTATTGGAAACGTCTCTATGAACTCCACCCATCGCGCATGCCTTTTGTTTAGCTTATGTTGGCCCTTCAAGTGTTTCAAGGACTCATGATCGGTGTGAATCACGAACTCCTTAGGCCATAGGTAGTGCTGCCACGTCTCTAAAGCCCGAACCAATGCATACAACTCCTTGTCATAAGTTGGGTAGTTTAAGGCTGCCCCATTGAGTTTCTCGCTGAAGTAAGCAATTGGTCGTCCTTCTTACATAAGAACGGCGCCTATACCAATACCTGAAGCATCACATTCAATTTCAAACGTTTTAGAAAAGTTAGGTAAAGACAACAAAGGTGCGTTAGTCAACTTCTCTTTAATTAATTGAAATGCCTTCTCTTGTTCTTCTCCCCACCAAAACCCAACGTTCTTCTTGATCACTTCGGTAAGCGGTGCGGCTAAGCTACTGAAGTCCTTCACGAACCGCCGGTAGAAACTAGTAAGTCCATGAAAACTACGAACATTAGCTACACTTGTGGGGCTCGGCCATTCTTGGATTGCACGTACCTTCTCTTCATCAACCTGTATACCTTGTGCACTAACAACAAATCCCAAAAATACAAGCTTATCGGTGTAAAAAGTGCACTTCTTTAAATTAGCAAACAACCTTTCTTTCCTTAGCACATCTAAAACGGACTTCAAATGTACTACATGATCGTCTATGTTTTTGCTATAAATTAGTATATCATCAAAATAGACAACAACAAATCTGCCTATAAATGCACGCAAAACATGGTTCATAAGTCTCATAAAGGTGCTCGGAGCATTAGTCAAACCAAAAGGCATAACTAACCATTCATACAAACCATATTTTGTTTTGAAGGCAGTTTTCCATTCATCTCCTTCTTTTATCCTAATTTGATGATAACCACTTTTTAAGTCAATCTTAGAAAATATGCAAGAACCATACAGCTCATCTAATATATCATCTAAGCGTGGGATAGGGTGACGATACTTTACCGTTATGTTGTTGATGGCTCGGCAATCAACGCACATTCTCCACGTCCCATCCTTCTTAGGCACAAGTAAGATCGGAACTGCACATGGGCTCATGCTCTCCCTCACGTGCCCCTTCTCCAACAATTCACTTACCTGCCGTTGAAGCTCCTTTGTCTCCTCGGGATTGCTCCTATAAGCTGGTCGGTTTGGAATGGTTGCACCGGGAACAAAATCAATTTGATGTTCAATTCCTCGGATTGGAGGTAACCCATGTGGTGTTTCCTCGGGAAAGACATCCTCGTACTCCTGCAAAAGAGAAACAATAGAACTAGGCAAAGCAAGGTCAAGTTCGTTAGTGTTTAAAATTGCCTCTTTGTACAAAAGTACAATCATCGGCTGATTCGAAAACATTGCTCGCTTAATCTCACTCACTTTTGCATAGAAATTCTTTTGTTTTCTCTCTGATTTTCTCTCAAGGGCCGAACTTTGATTTTCTTTTTCTCTCTCATTTTTCTTGGCCTCTCTTTGATTTTCACTCTTTTTCTTTTGCTCACTCTCTTTCTTTTGATCACTCTCCTTTTGTAATCTCACTTGATCCTCGTATACTTGCTGCGGTGTCAATGGTACAAGAGTGATTGATCGTTGATTAAGTACAAAAGAGTACTTGTTCGTAAAGCCATCATGCTTCACTTGCCTATCGAACTGCCATGGACGCTCTAGCAATAAGTGTCCCGCTTGCATCGGTACTACATCACACAACACTTCATCTTCGTATTTACCGATTCGAAATGCAACTAACACTTGCTTGTTCACCCTTATCTCACCACTATCATTTAGACATTGCAACTTGTGTGGCCTAGGGTGCTTTACCATGGGCAATCCCAATTTCTTTACCATAATTGTGCTTGCAACATTAGTACAACTACCACCATCAATAATCACACTACATACCTTGTCTTTAATGTAGCACCTAGTGTGAAAGATATTCTCCCGCTGTACTTCATCAACTCCTTTTACTTGCAAGCTTAATGCTCTCCTTGCCACCAATGTCAATGCGTCAGGGGCTAAATACTCCTCCTCGGAAACATCCTCCAATGGCGGCATGTCGTCAGTGTCGGAATCTTCATCATCGGTCACAATTTCACCATTGGCTTGCAACACCATGGCTTGCTTGTTTGGACATTGACTTGCTATGTGGCCCCTGCCTTGACATCTAAAACATTTAATATCACGATTCCTAGAGGTAGAGGCTTCAGTTTTACCTTGAGGAACGTGGCTGGTGGTTGCGGACTTGGGCTCAGGTTTGGGCATTTGTGGCTTGTCCAGCGGCTTGGCATGACTTGATTTCCAAGAGGTAGAACTAAAGTTATGGCCTGCACATGTCCCACTCCCTCTCTTGAGTTGGTGTTCCACTTTGATAGCCATATGCACCATATCTTCCAATTCCACATAATGCTGCATCTCTACCTTATCATGGATCTCCCGGTTTAAGCCAAGTAAAAATCTAGCCATTGTAGCCTCCCGATCCTCCTCCACATTAGCGCAGATCATAGCAATCTCCATCTCCTTGTAGTAATCATCTACGCTTCGACTCCCTTGTCTAAGACCTTGTAGCTTTTTGTACAACTCTCGGTAGTAGTAACTTGGAACGAACCGCTTTCTCATCACTACTTTCATCTCCTCCCATGTGTCTATTGGGTGTTCTCTATTCCGCCTCCTGTTTATCACAAGCTGATCCCACCAAGTAATAGCATATTCAGAAAATTCAATCACAGCTAATTTTACATTCTTTGCCTCGGAGTATTTGTGGTAATCAAACACGAACTCCATCTTCTTTTCCCACTCAAGATATGCCTTAGGATCAGATCTACCTTGAAAGGATGGAATTTTCATCTTAATACCACCCAAGTTGTTATCTTCGCGATTCCTAGCTCCTCTATATCTTCCTCCATGTCTCTTATTGTTAACAATGGAATCTCGATCTTCTTCTTCATCAAAACCAGACCCATAAAGCTCTTCATCCTCCTCCCTCGATGGATATCTTTCCCTTCTACGCAAATGACGACCTTTTTGTGGTTGCTCCTCACGTCTATTCTTCATTTGATCTATTCGTTCATGAACCTGCTCCATCTCCATCTTCATCACACGCCTCATCTCACTCATCATGGCCTCCATAAATACCTTCGGATCAACCAATTTTGTTTCATCTTCGGTAATGCTCTTACCACTATCATGAGACATGTTTTCTGCAAAACAAAGGTTAGAAACAACACAAAAAAAAAAAAGGACCTCACGAATCACTCCCTTACGTGTTTCTGCTCAAGAATGTGGATCACTCTCCACTCGTATTTCACTCAAAATAATATGGCTTTTACCCTCTGATGTTCTCACCACTCTTGCCTTTTTCCCCTCGATAATTCTCTTTCAGTTCTTTTGAAACTAAACAAACAACTCAAAAATTTTCAGCAACAATTTACCAAGAACTAATCAAGGAATTTCAGATTTGAACACAAGGAATATGGAAATTTTCAGAATAGAATTAGAAGGAATATGGCAGTTTGAAATTTTGGAATCACAGATTAGTGAATTTTTTTTTTTTTTTGGAACTCCTTTCTGTCTTCTTCTTTGAGTCTTTTTTTTTTTTTTTTTTTTTTTTTTTTTTTTTTTTTTTACGATCAGCAACTAGCTTTTGAGAATAATGAAATAAAATTTCGAAATAACTAAGAGATGTGAGACCAGACCAATAGTTTAGACATCAACAAGAACAAACAAAGATTGAATAGATAGGGTAAAGGAAATTCAGCTAAGAAGAGATAAATGATGTGGACGGCTAAAGAAGAAACAAAGGAATGAAGGATGTTAAAGGATAGGCAAACCTGAACTAGAAACCGTGCTCTGATACCAAATGATGTGAACCCCGCCAAGAATAACGAGACCCAACAACGAAAAGGAACCCAAGATCGTTCTATGGACAGATTCGAATGAAAGACCTCGACCCGTTGTTTATGACAAACAAGAACCTCGGTATAAGGAAGACGCCACAAACGGTGGTGGAAACTCCGTTTGATAAGTCAAGATGAACGCCACGGGAAATCCCAATAAGTTCGAATAGTTCTTCAAAGAACCAAAGAGAATAAACCTCACAAGTTTTATGAATATTCAATTATGTCTTGCAAAAACGTTTACAGACTTAGGAGCCTATTTAAGGGCTTCATAAAACTTGACAGACAAGAAAATATATTCTTAAAAAACTCCTAATTGATACCTAACCATATCAGGAATCAAATTTGACCTAAAAAGTATTAAATGCACCTAAAAACAAGGAAATAAATCACTTAAACCTAAAATAACGTTTTTTTACATAAAAATACCAAAAATAATAAATTGCAATAATTAAATAGTAAATTGTGTCATGCTTCACGATCCTTCTAGAATAGGCCCAAAATATTTCTTGCCAATTCTTAGCCTTGACCGGATCCTTCTAGAACTTGAATCAAGGTGACGATTCTTTGATGCCCACGTGGATCATGCTCAATGGGCCTCCACGAATTTGCTTGAGCCCATAACTCTTGGATGAGTCCGTTGAGTACATCCTTGAACTTCTTTGCTTGTGCTCTCGTAACCGGTCCAATTGGTACTTGAACGAGATCCTTCGAAGCGGTGCCTTGATCTCCATCAATTCCTACTTAAAACCTTTGAAATAAAAACAACTTTATACCATCTAAAGTCTGAAAGTTGTGGACATCTTAAATTAATTAAAACATCTGAAGCTCTTTCTTTGTATTGATTAGGATCTCCAACAAAATGTTTAGTTATGGTAAAGATTAAGGTATTAACTGCATCTTGTGAATGATGTCTGTCTGTCATTATAACACTTCAATCTATTTCTCTTTTAACTGCTGTTAGTATTTCATTTCTGTCATCATTATTTAAATAATGATCCCGCCAGACTTTTAGTTGGCCAGTAAAACCAGTGACAATGAGCTATCTAGTGATCCTGTTTTCCATGATTTTTATAAACATTAGTGAGCAGAGTCATTTCATGTAAAAGGTTTATTATTTCATATTCTAACATTCCATCAATATTCCTTTCATAAATTAAATCTGGTGAGTAAGATGAATTAAAATAAGTATGTCTTTCTTCAAACTGTAAATCAGGGGGAGTAGGTTTAGGATACCAATTCTTTTTAGGGTATATTTCTTCAATTCTTCCCTTTTTGCGCTCTTGTGATGAAGATGCTAAAGTTAATTTATTAATCTGTAATTTATCTGTAAATTGTGATTCTAAATTATCTATATCTGATAAGTCTGTCAAATATGTCAATTGATTGTCTTCTGAGTCTTCATCCTCTGAAGAGTTAGTTTGTCCTGTTGTATTTAACGTAATAATATTTTTGTTTTTTAATGGCTCCCTGTCCTTTAATGATTCTAATTTCATTAAATCCAACTTTTTATTTATTTCATTAAGTAAATTATTAGTCTTTTCTGTCATAGGCTTCTTTAAAGGTGCTCTAAGGTGAGGAAGTATTTCATGTGGGATAAACAAAGGGGTATTGGACGCATTTTCTTTTTTTATAGAAGTAGAAGGGGTTGTTATTCAGTCTTCTATGTCTTGTAGCTTTTGACCAATTGTTTTTAGATAGGTATTGGTGTAATTATTCTGTTGGATTATACCATCTAGGTTTTTATTATCATCACTTAGGCTAGGTTTTTTAATAGGAGTAGCCAACACTTGGACTCCACTATTTTGATTTAATATGATTGATTCAAAGGGTGGATAAGTTTGATAAACTTTCTCATGATTTTCTGTCTTCATCCACGATAATGTTTTCTCTATCACACTTATCTTTTTATTATAATAATCCAAAAAGTCAAAGAAGCTAAAGTGTGTCTGTAAATCTGTCACCATTTCATAATATTTGGTTTTTAAATTACTTCTTTCTTGTTCATTATATTTTTTAAAAAACTGGTTTTTTCTGTCAGTGTTTTCAGGTTTTAAGTAATCATGTTTTAGTAATTCTTTATCTAAAACAAATTCCTTAGATAAAACATTAATTTGTCTATCATCTGTAAATCCTAATATGTCCGTGTGGGTAGGAGAATCAGGTTGAGGTTGAGGCTGGTAAAGGGCTTGGTGAACATTAGGGGTTGGTTATGTGGTTTTTGCTGGGTAATAGGCTGTCTCAAGATGGTCTGGGATTCTTTTTGTGTTTATTAGAGGGAGCTGTATGACTGGGGGAAGACTCTGAGGAGGTAAAGGTCTAGAATCGGAGAAAGGTGTCCCAGAGGAGAAGGAGCTTCTGGGGGTAAACATCATAGGGGTCTTTCTGCCTGTAGAGCTGCTAGGTCTTATAAGGTTATTAGTGTATCTGTCGTTATTATTAAAAGAAATAATAACTGTTCCATCTGTATTTTGGGCTATGAAATTTGGTTCTGTGTTTTCTAATTTTGGTGTGGGTGCAATAGCCTCAAGTTGCCATCTTTCAGGAAGGGTTATATCTTTCCACTATATCTGTCTAGGTACCCAAAGTCTACTATTTGCTGTTGAGGCCTGAAGAAGGAGAGTCTTTGGGAGAGGATTCAACCATAGCTTGGGGGTCTAGGGTGGTTTTCATGAGTTTATAATAAATCCTATAAATAATAGCTAAAGGTTCTGAGCCTTCTTTCATGTAATAACCATTTGTCTTTACATTCAAAGTTAAAGCATCCATAATATTTCTGTCAGATAAACTTAAAGCAAAATTAGGATAACAATTAAAATATACTGGTCCGTTATGTAAACTGGTTTCCATCATTCCTAGGAGTGAGTCATTAAACCTTAAATGTCTGTCATCTCTTAAACAAAGTAAAACACTTGTATTTAGAGCTTCTCTTGTTAATGGTTTGATAGCTACTTGAACCAAACCAATATGTAAAAATGCATATTTTTCTTTATGTCTGTTAATTGAGTCTGTTGAAAATAATTGAATTGTTTCATGTTCATTAAATAAAGAGTAAGTTCTTTCAACAGTTTTTATAGTATAATCTGTCAAGAAGGATAGTTTAGAAAAAGAAGTCTGTTTGTAGATTTTATCAGTTTTTTCTGTCGGTATATTCCATTTATTCCATTCTAACAAATTTCTGTCTATATCTTCCATGCTATATTCCTCAGAATTAACTATCTTATCATTTTCCATGTCCAAATTAGTGTGTGCCTGACCTAAGTGTGTCTTAGCAACAGATGATGAGCGACAAAATATATTCATTCTACTTCTAAGTAATTAATAATTACTGGCGGAACTATTACTAACCACTGGTATTCTTGCTATCGGGACCTCCTTCTCGGGAAACTCCATTGCAGGACCACCGAAACAATGCCTGTCCGTCGGCTTAACAAAACGGGCTGACCAACACGAAACTATGGTTTGCCAACGAGTCTGAGGCTGACCAACGCTATCAAGGAGCAAGTAGTGGCTTTGTAGTAATATAAGTTCCTAGTAATGTCTTAATTGCAGAGAAATAAAACTCATACATCTACCATCCATGGCTCTGATACCATTAACTACCCAGGAGAGAGCACAGCAGTAATATAGAAGTATAAACAATGATAAAATAGATGACAAAGAATAAAATAGCAAAATAGATATATTCAAAAATAAATTAAAACAAAGTATGGAATATGAAAACTGAAACTAATAAAATATTACTTGAAAATACTTCTGTCTTTGATTAAACTAGAAAACAAACTATCTTTGATACAAGCTTGAAAATAAAACACTGTCTGAAGAGTTACAAGATTACAAAGTAAAACTGTCTTTGAAACTAAAGGGTTACAAGGTTATCTGTCTGAAAGGGAAGGGTTACAAGATTACAAAAGGGGAATAGTACAAAAGTCTTTCTGAGAAAAGGGAGAAAACTATCTTGGACTTTAGTTTGAGAATTAGAACTGGAAATTGGACCTGTCTTCTGTCTTTGGGGTCTGCCTTTTTATAAATGGAATGAACCCTAGTAAGTCTTCCAAAAGTAACCTGAGTTGAGTAAAGTGAACTCAAGTTAATCTGTCGGTAAATCATGGTAAGTCTTCAAAAGTAACCTGAGTTGAATAAAGTGAACTAAAGTTAATCTTTTGGTAGGATCTTGTAGAATCTCTGCATAGTAAAAGTTTTACTATTCATGAGTAGTATTCTGCTAGGAATCTGTCAGGGAATGCATACTAGTGAATAGTGACTTAAGAAGTCTCTGTCTGAACTGAACTATCTTGACTTTGTCATGTGCTGGTGAATAGTGAATAGGGGTCTATCACGATTGTCTGTCTGAAAAACATGTTTATCTGTCTATCAATCTGTATCCGCGTAATTATCATAGGATAGCGGATCAGAGTTATCCTCATACTGCTCATGCTCATGGAGCACTCCATAATCATTACATAGAGGACAATATGAAATAAGAGTGAAAATAGGATCATGACCCTTTGTTGTCATTAGTTTCAGATCCTTAGTAATCCTTCTTTTCCCAATAAGCCTTCTTGCTGAAGGTCTTGGACCATAAACTGCTATTCTGTTAGTGTAGCCATATAAATGGAAATTTCTGTCTAAATCATTTTGCACTTCATAAATTTTGTTACACATGAAATTAGACCATTCTTGAGCCAAAGCACCTGGATCATCAAGTGATAAATAAGTATCTCCTGTATACCAGTTATATTCGGGGATAAAACCCCAATCATAGATAAGGACCAGAATATGTGCTGGCTGCGCTTCCATATAATAGCTAGTATCCCAAACTGGAAGAGTACTCCAGATTTCTATCTTCATATAATTAAGCCCTCCAATCTGTGCAGCTGCTTCTTGGATGACTTTGGGGAATAAACTAATCTGAGTTGCAGAAGTTATGATTAATTTGCTAATAAACCCTGCTTCTAGCATTTCAGATAACCATAAAGGATCACTGATTATTGGATCCCCTGTCTCTATGTTGATGAGTAATCCCGGGTAGGGATTATATCTGCCTCCTGTTCTGTCGTAAACTCTGTCTGAATTTCCAAAACTCTCATACCATTTAGCTTTATGGGATAACCACGTTTCACCTGTCATGTCTTCTATTCTAATAAATGCTGTAGAGACTAATAGTTTAAAAAGATACACCCATCTGTCATAAGAACTTGTTATAGCTTTCTGATAGCAAGTCTCGTTTTTTGCTGAATCTTAGGGTGGAGCTTTGAAAAGCTTGTTCCCATAAGATAGCTTTTTAGAGACTGTAATTCTGCCTATGTGGAGCTTGAATCTCCATCCTCCTTGCTAGGGAGTTGACAACCGAGAGCTTCAATAAATGCCCCGGTGCTAACAAGATGTAATTCTAAAGCCTGAAGGGTCTTTTGGAATAAGGATTTTTGTTTGAGGGTGAAGGCTGCCTGTAAATTGTCAAGAAGTATTTTAATATGGAGAGGAAGGTCTGTAAATTCTCCGTCCTGATACATGAGATCAGGCTGGAGCACTTTTTGCAGAATTACTCTGTTTTCACCACATGAATACATTGCCTCTGCTAGCAACGTATCCTGAAGGAATATTGTCTCTATCGAGACGCCTTCATGCCTATCCGAAATCTTTATTGAAGGCTTTCGGATTCTGGGTTGCACCGCTGGTGCCTTGCCCTTTCCTTTCATGTCTGCCCTGGAGGATCTGTTATTCATATTAGTCTGCAAATGGGGTTCGAGAAAAAGATTATGTCTTGAAATATTATTTTGAGAATAAACATTTTCATGTAAGAGTTCTTTCAAATCCCTTTTTAAAATCCTTTCATTAATGTCGTTCTGAGAAAAATTATTTTTAAAATTTAAAGTATATCTAATAAAACAAATTTTTCTCTGTACACTTCTGTACCCTTGCTGAGTAGTGGTATAAGAGTAGTCATGATGAAGTCTTTCAAAGTTTGAAGGGCTGGAATTCAAAAACTTTACAAAATCTATCATGATTCTATTCGTTTTGTAAGTGTTACTATGTATCTCATTCTGCGAAAATATGTGAAATAATGCTTCTCCATAAAGTCTTCTATCAACTACTAAAATAGTCTGGTGAAAATCTATCAGAGATTCTGTTAAGAAATTAAATTTTTCTCTATTCAAGAAATTATCACAATTAAAAGAATCTGTCGAGACTTCTTTTATTAAAATATCTGTTATATGAGTAGTTGAGATTACTTCAAAGAGTGCAATAATGTCATATGTTATAACTTTGTTTAGTGCATTTGTCAAACTGTCAGTTTGTTTAGTCTCATTATGTTGACTAAAGGAACTTGTAAACATATTTCAATCTTTTGTATGCTTTCTACTGAATTCTTTTTCATAAAGTGTTTGAACTGTTGTTTGGATTATATATTGGCACTCGTACAAAAGAGTAATAGGGAAATAAGAACGAATCTCTGTAATGTCTGTCTCTATGTCCTTATCTGTCAACTGGTGAACAAGTGATATTTCTGTCTCTATAAATGACAAACTTCTTTTAGTTCCATAGATTCTTTTTTTATTAGTATCCTGTAAGATAGTGACCTTATAGGGGAAATTAATTTCTGGTAGGACGGAATTAAACGGTACGTTAGTTATATTAGCTTTAATTCCTCTTTTAATAGTTTCAACACATGTATCTTTATATACATTAGGTAATTTATGATTAAATAATCTAATGTCCTGAATTAATCTTTCTTGTATAAAATTCATGTTATGAGTATCTGAGTCTGGTAATGTGATTTCTGTCAAAGAAAACCCTTTATTAATTACTTTGTCAATTAAACTAAAGAAATTCTGTCTATTGCCATCATCTCTTTCTAATAAAGGTAGGTTTATCATGTGTTTAGAACTTTCTTTTAAATTTATTAATTCTGCAATATTTTGTTCATTTATATCTATGGAATTATCTTCTTTAATATCTTTAATTTTTTGTTTTAATATTTTTACTTCTGTCATTAAGTCTTGTAAAGTTACTGGTTCTGTCTCTACATCATTTTTTTTTTTCTTTTTTATCTTCTCTTGCTTGTCTTTTTCTTTTTTGGCTCTTTCTTCTTTTCTGCACTTTGTAACATAGTGTCCATATTTCTTACATCTAATACAAGCAATAGGTATGATTATGGATTCCTCCAATTTTAGTAAATAATCTCTTTGTTTTTTTAAGTGATTAGGTAGATTTTCTATCAGTTTTATTACTATGTCTTTTTATTTTCTTTTTCTTTTACTAACTTTAAGTGGGTTGGTTGATTTTAGTTCCTTCTTTGATTTTAGTTCCTCCTTTTTCTTAACTTGATCTATATTGAATATTTTCATTAATTCATTAAGTGTATCTCTTTCAAATTCTAATTTACTAATTTGTTTAGCAATTTTATTCTGTCTAGCACATTGTTTTTTAGTATGTCCGTATTGTTTACATTTATGACAAATAGTACTTTTAACATGTCTGTCAATATTCTTATTATCTGATGACTCAGTATTATTTAAAACTGCTATATCTCTTTTTCTATCTACATCTAAGGGTAAATTTAAAATTTCTATCTTTTTAGTCAATTCTGTCAGACTGGTATCTATCATAGATCTGTCAATTAATTTTAGTCTTTCATCAATTTTTTCTCTTAGACTATTAATTTTCTTTCCATTGTTGACTTTCTTTGCTTTTACTACACTATCACTATTTTCATTATTATTAGTTTTCCTTCTCCCTTTGTTGACTATTTCTCTTTTTAGTCTTTCTTCTTCTATCTCTTTTTCTACTTCTAGTTTCCTACGTAGGGATTCTTCAAGAGTACTATTGGTGCTATTTTCTTTTTGTTTTATCATGTCTTTTCTTAGTAACTTTTCACTATTCTGTCTTTCCATTCTTTCTATTATATCTCTTACCATTCCTTTTTTTAACATTTCTTTATCTTTCATGTTGTCAGTCTTTTGGTTTTCATCTTCTTCATGCATAATTGCTATAGGACTAGTTTCTTTCTTTAATTCATCTTTTTCTTTGTCTTTGCATGTTATAGGTGTAGTCCTGTCAGTTGCTTTTAACTTTGTTAAACTATTTTTGTTATTGTCTATTAAACTATCCTTTGTACTATCTATCATATTTATTGATATGCCTGTAGCACTTCTTTCTTTTATGAGATTCTTTCCTTTATCTTCTACACGTGTTGATCTTTCCTTAATTGGGTTAGTTTTCCTGTCAACTTTTCTGTCAGTTGCTTTTAATATCTGTGAGTCTGTTTTTATTTCTTTATCCGTTATGGATACAATTTTGTCAGTTGCTTTTGACTTTGTTAAACTATCATTATCCTTATCTATTGAGTCATTTTTTCTACTGTCTGTCAATATGTCAGTACTTGTTCTATTATGCCAATTATCTGTCATAGTATTTGTTAAAGGTGATCTATGATGGGGTTCAAATTCTTTTTCATTTTCTATAGATGAATTTACAGCTTTTAGTCTTTCATAGAGGTCTGAAAAACTATCATTTTTTCGTTCTACTAAATTCTTTCTTTCTACAACTTTAGATCTTTCAGTAGTTTGTAAAGATTCTAATTTTTTATTAATTATATTTAAAAAACTATTATTTCGATTATTAGTCTGTCGATTGATTTTATCTCCTGTTAAATTACTCCATTTATTTGTGTTACTATTATAGTTATAATCATCAATATCACTGTCAGAATCAGAAATCGTTTCATAATCCATATTACTATTTGACCAATTGTTGTCTATATCTGTCATGCTATAACCTTCATTATAATCTATATCATCATAGTCCATGTTTCAAATTAGTGTGTGCCTAGCCTAAGTGTGATCAAGCAAATAGAAGATGAGCTGATAAATGTATTTATTCTCTTTCTAAGCAATTAATAATTACTGGCGGAACTATTACTAACCACTGGTATCCTTGCTATTGGGACCACCTCCTCGGGAAACTCCATTGCGGGACCACCCAAACAACGCCTGTCCGTCGGCTTAACAAAACGAGCTGACCAACGCGAAACTATGGTTTGCCAACGAGTCTAAGGCTGACCAACGCTATCAAGGAGCAAGTAGTGGCTTTGTAGTAATATAAGTTCCTAGTAACATCTTAATTGCAGAGAAATAAAACTCATACATCTACCATCCATGGCTCTGATACCATTAACTACCCAGGAGAGAGCACAGCAGTAATATAGAAGCATAAACAATGATAAAATAGATGACAAAGAAGAAAATAGCAAAATAGATATGTTCAAAAATAAGTTAAAACAGAGCATGGAATATAAAAACTGAAACTAATAAAATCTTACTTGAAAATACTTTTGTCTTTGATTAAACTGAAAACTGTTTTTGATACAAGTTTTGAAAATAAAATACTGTCTGAAGGGTTACAAGATTACAAAGTAAAACTGTCTTTGAAACTAAATGGTTACAAGGTTATCTGTTTGAAAGGGAAGGGTTACAAGATTACAAAAGGGGAATAGTATAAAAGTCTTTCTGAGAAAAGGGAGAAAACTATCTTGGACTTTAGTCTGAGAATTAGAACTGGAAATTGGACCTGTCTTCTGTCTTCGGAGTCTGCCTTTTTATAGATAAAATAAACCATGGTAAGTCTTCAAAAGTAACCTGAGTTGAATAAAGTGAACTCAAGTTAATCTGTCGGTAGGATCTTGTAGAATCTTGAACAGTAAAAGTAAATCTTGAATAGTAAAAGTTTTACTATTCATGATTAGTAGCCTGTTTGAGAATCTGTCAGTTCGCATGCTGATAAATCTGTTGGGGTGCTTATGCAAGTAGATATCTTTCTAGGTTTTTCTGTCATCTTGCTTTTTGTCTTATCTATCACATGTCATAGGGATCTTGAGAGTCTTGAAACATTTCTGGGTGAGTCCTGTAGTTTGGGGAGGAGGATTCCATTACTGTGTCATCTTCATCATCTGATATTTGTGATGCAACTTCGAGCAGTTGCTTTTTAAGTTGTCTTCTGTCTGAAACGAAGGCAAGCTGGCACTGTACTTGACTCTTTTCTAGGTGGAAATTAGGACTTTCTGTCTGGGAGGAAGAGACCTTTTCCTGTAATTCTTGACAAATATGATCAAAATTAAACTTATTCCACCATTTTAATTTAAACTTCCTAGTGAGCATAGGAAAAGGATACTGGGGATGCTTTTCTATCTTGTATTCCCATCTGATGATCCATGGAAGATCTGGAAACCTGTAAAAGAACTGCAAATGATGTGGGTAATCTTTAAGATGTTGTATATTTGATTCTTTCTTGAAACTTTCATAGGCTTTAAGGAGATCAGGAGGAAGAATCATAACTTCTGGACCATAAGAAATCCACCAGTCAATAAAGCATCTTGGTATCATCATGTCTTTCTTTCTATACATATCAAATCAGAAGAACCAAGTGTGTCTGTAGATATTGTTTTGGAATAAAAGGAATTTGTCCCATGCTTCCATATAGTCATAATAATTATAAAACTGAGGCTTAAAAGTTTGGGAAAATCTCCTGGGAATCCAAGGCTCTGCCCTCCACTGGTAAGGGGTGAGGATCTGTTTTATGACTACTTTAGAATAACCAACTCTGTTTGGGTCTTGGGAGCAAGGCATATGTGTAACCAGGATTGAGTTTGTATCAACTAAAATAAACTCATAAAATGTCTGGGTCTTTAATGTTTCTGTCTTAGGGTGTTCCCATCCTGGGGGTAACAGCTGTCTAACTAGGGAGTGGGGATCAGTAATATGCTGGTATTCTCTTTCAATCCATAAAATAAAATTCCAAGAGTTTTTTGGGAGTTCAACACTGTGATCATCTTTTGGAGGTTGAGCTTGAGTTTGAGAGGTAGAGGGTCTATCCTTTGATAGGTTAGAAGGAGAGGTCAACGGGGGAAAGGAAGAGGTAACTATGTTAAATGGTGTTTTTAAAGGAGGAGGAGTTGAAGGTATGGCATAAGACTGTCTAGTTGTTGGGGTAGAGTTGGGAGAAAGTGGTTGGAAAGGGTTTGGGCTACAGGGTATTGGGGTTCTTTGTTGGGGTCTGTTTGAAGAGAAACTAGGCGAGGTGAAAGAAGGACAAGGGAGAAATTTGCTAGGGGGAGGAGGGATTGGCGGAGCAGCATAAGACTGTCTGGTTCTGGGTTTTGGGGAGTTATTCTTTTTCGCAGGGGAGCTCATCTTCCCTGTAGAAATTCGCGAGTTAAGAAATCAGGAATAGAATTAGATTTTCCTTTAATATATTCAATATCAAAGTCAAAAACACTTAAAATAGCCTGCCATCTAGCAAAACTTTGTTTGGAAACAAGATTTTGAACATCTTTTTGCAAAACTTCTTTAGCACTTTTACAATCAACACGGATTAAAAACTTTTGATTAAAAAGATCATTTTGAAATTTTGAAACACACAATATAATAAATAAAATTTCTTTTTTAATAGTGCTGTAATTCAGTTGAGTAGTCGACCAAGAGCCAGAATGGAATCTAACAATTTGTTCTTTAGCATTATCTTTTGCTATCTGTTTTAGAATTCCACCATAGCCTATATCAGAAGCAT
Organism: Quercus glauca; assembly: GCA_023736055.1. Classification (NCBI taxonomy): domain Eukaryota; kingdom Viridiplantae; phylum Streptophyta; class Magnoliopsida; order Fagales; family Fagaceae; genus Quercus; species Quercus glauca. The sequence continues at coordinate 44,180,772 of CM043319.1, forward strand.
CTGTCTCAATAATTTTGAAAGAATGGGGTGATGGAATAACAATGCAAGGGAGTTGTTTAACATATTTTTTAATCTGTCGAACTATCATAGTATGTTTATCTGTCCATGCAGGAGGATTCTTTTCTAATCTTTTATACAAGGGTTTGCATATTTTTCTTAGTCCTTGAAAATAATCTGACACATAATTGAGACTGCCAAGAAATCTTTGTAACTGATTTTTGTCTTTTATTTCATCTGGAAATTTATCTGCAAATTGAATGGCTCTGTCAATGGGACTTAAAGTTCCCTTATAGATATTATGTCCTAAAAATCGGATTTTATCTTGGAATAAATTTATCTTAGAGGCTGAAACTACTAATCCATTGTGTTTAATTACTTGGACAAATATATCTAAATGTTTCCAATGGTCATTAATTGATTTAGAGAAAATTAAAACATCATCTATATATACAATTGAAAATTCTGTAAAGGGTGTAAATATGTTATTCATTATATTTTGAAACTCACTGGGTGCATTTTTTAAACTAAAGGGCATAACATTCCATTCATAATGACCAAAAGGAACTGTAAAAGCAGTTTTATATCTGTCTTTCTCATCAATTTGTATTTGCCAGAAAACACTTTTCATATCAAATTTAGAAAATATGGTTGCTCCATGAAGTCTGTCAAGTAGGTCTTTCTTATTGGAGATGGGATATCTTATCCATTGTAATGCTGTATTTAAATGTTTATAATTTATAACTAATCTTGGAACTCCTCGCTCCAATTCTGCCTGTTTATTGACGTAAAAAGCAGCACAGCTCCAAGGAGACTTGTTTTTTCTGATTAATCCTTTATTTAAAAGATCGTCAATTTCTTTCTTGCAATGCTCTAATAATTCATTATTCATTTGTATTGGTCTAGCTTTAGTAGATGTCTTTCATTAAAGTCTTTTTCATAAGGTAGTTGTACTATGTGACGGTGCCTATGCCAAAAGGCAGTGGGAAGATTAGAACAAATATCTGTCTCAATTTGTGGTCTGAATGATTTTATTTTATGATGCAACATAGGGTCTGTTAATTGATCAGCAATTCTTTCGTATAGGATTTCTAATTTTAAAGATTCTAAATGTCTATTCTTTCTGTCAATTCTTTTTCTATCAATTTCCTTTATTATGGAAATGTTATCAAGTGAATAAATTTCTTTTGGGATAGGTGGTAGAATGAATTTAAAAAATATGTCTTTTCCTAACACATTGGTTTTGATTCCTTCTTCTGTCGTTAAAAAAGGATAAAGTAGGGCCATAAAGGGATTTCCTAGAATAATTTTAGAAGAAAGATCTTTTATTAATACAAAAATTGTCTAGAAGCATATCCCGTTATTGCATATGTGAACATTAGGTATTTTATAATTAATTATCAGCTTTTCTCCATTTGCTTGAGTTAATCTTTCTGATAATTTTTCACAATATTTTAAAGGTATTAATCCTTCTTGTATACAGTTCATGTCAGCGCCAGAGTCTATTAAAGCAATTTCAGTCAAAGAAAATTCTTTATTAATTACTAGAGTAATTTCTGTATGCCATTTTTGAAAGATTACTCTGTCAATTAAGCTCAAGAAATTTCGTTTATAGTGAGCATCTTTTTCTAATGAAAGGGGTTCTATCATGGGTTTAGGAAATTCTTTCAAATTTATTATTTCTACAATATTTTGTTCATTTATATCTGTAGAATTATCTTCTTTAATATCTTTAATTTCTTGTTTTAGTATTTTTGCTTCTGTCATTAAATCCTGTTACTGGATGATCTAGCCTATCTTGTTTCTTTTTTGTCTTTTCTTTCTTATCTTTTCTACATTCTGTAACATGATGTCCATATTTTCTACACTTAATACAAGTAGTAGGTATGTCTATAGAATCTTTCAATTTTAATAAATACTCTTTTTTGTCTTTTTGGTGATTGGGTAAATTATCTATTAGTTTTACTATTATGTCTTTTTGTTTTCTTTTTCTTTTATTAATTTTAAGTGGGTTGGTTGATTTTAGTTCTTTTTTCTTAACTTGATCCATCTCTTTTTGACTGACCTTAAATATTTTCATCAATTCATTTAGTGTGTCTTTTTCAAATTCTAGTTTACCGATTTGTTTAGCAATTTTATTATGTCTATCACACTGTTTCTTAGCGTGACCATATTCTTTACATTTATGACAAATAGTATTTCTATTATGTCTGTCCATTCCTTCATTATCTAATGACCCAGTGTTATTTAAAACTGTTATTTTTCATTTTCTGTCCATATCTAAGGGTGTATTTAAAATCTCTATCTTTTTAGTTAATTCTGTCAAACTATCATTTTGGGTATATATTATAGATTTTTCAATTGATTTTAGTCTTTCATCAATTTTTCTTTTAAACTATAATTATTGTCAGTTTTCCTTCCTTTGTTAACTATTTCTTTTCTTGATTTTAGTCCATCTTTTTCTTTCTCTTCTTCTAGCTTTCTACGTAGAATATCTTCATTATTTGTTACTATTCTGTCTTTTTGCCTTTCTATGTCTTGTTTCAAAGAAAACTCTTTTTCTTTCTTTATGTCTCTTTCTATTTCTAGCTTCTTACATGCAATTTGTACTGAACTAGCTTTTACTTTATTGTTTTGCTTTTCCACCACTTCTTTTGGACTATTATTATCAATTTTCCAACTATTTTTGACTTTTTCTATCCCATCTTCTATCTTTCTACATAGTAGCTTTTCACTATTCTGTCTTTCTATCGTTTCTATTATTTCTTTTACCATTCCTTTTTTTATTATCATTCCTTTATCCTTTTTGTCTTTATCTATTATGTCTAATAGCACTTCTTTTATTTATGAGATTTTTTTCTTCCATACGTGTTATTTTCTCCTCAATTGGGTTAGTTTTTCTGTCAACCCTTCTGTCAGTTGCTTTCTGTTTTTGGGAATTCTTTTTCCTAGGCTGAGTAAGAACGGAAATTGGAACGAAATTTTTTTAACCTCTTTTTCGGCCCGTCCTAACCCGGTTTGTCTAGAAATAAAACCAAAATGATGCTTTTAAATTTTTAGAATTTTTATACAATTTTTCTGTGAATTCTTTAGCACGGGTCGAGTAGGAATGGAAATTGGAATGAAATTTTTTTTCTCTCTTTTTCTACCCATCCAAACCCGGTTTGGTTAGAAATAAAGCTAGAATGATGTTTGTTAATTTCTTGAATTTTTATACTATTTTTTTGGGAATTCTCTAACAAGGGCCGAGTAGGAACAGAAATCGGAACGAAATTTTTTTTGCCACATTTTCGGCCCGTCCTCCCTCGGTTTGGCTAGAAATCAAGCTAGAATGACGTTTGTTAATTTTGTGAATTTTTTTACTATTTTTTTTTTTATTAATTCTCTAGCTCGGGCCGAGTAGGAATGGAAATCGAAACGAAATTTTTTTTACCTATTTTTTGGGCTGTACCCACCTGGTTTGGCTAGAAATAAAGCAAAAACAATGTTCTTAAGATTTTTTTAGAATTTTTAAAATATTTTTTTGGGAATTTTCTTGCACAGTTTGAGTAGAAACGGAAATCGGAACGACATTTTTTTTCCTCTTTTTCAGCCCGTCCCAGCCCGGGTTGCCTAGAAATAAAGCTAGAATGACATTTGTTAGTTTTTTAGAATTTCTATACTATTTTTTTTTTTTGGAATTCTCTTTCCCGCGCAGAGTAGGAGCAGAAATCGGAACGAAATTTTTTTAACCTCTTTTTCAGCTCATCCTAACCTGATTTGTCTAGAAATAAAACCAAAATGATGTTTTTAAATTTTTAGAATTTTTATACAATTTTTTTTGTCAATTCTTTAGCAGGGGTCGAGTAGGAACGGAAATCGGAACTAAATTTTTTTTCCCACTTTTTCGGTCCGTACCAACCCGGCTTGGCTAGAAATAAAGCTACAATGACGTTTGTTAATTTTTTTGAATTTTTATACTATTTTTTTGGGAATTCTCTTTTCCGAGCCGAGTAGGAACGGAAATCGGAACGAAATTTTTTTAACCTCTTTTTTGGCCTATCCTAACCCGATTTGTATAGAAATAAAACCAAAATGATGTTTTTAAATTTTTATACAATTTTTATGTGAATTCTTTAGCACAGGTCGAGTAGGAACGGAAATCGGAAAGAAAATTTTTTTTCCCTATTTTTCAGCCCGTCCAGGCCCGGCATGGCTAGAAATAAAGCTAGAATGATGTTTTTTAATTTTCTAAATTTTTATTATATTTTTTTTGAAATTATCTAGCACGGGCCGAGTAGGAACGGAAATCGGAACGAAATTTTTTTTGTCCCTTTTTCAGCCCATCCCTGTCCAATTTGGCTAGAAATCAAGCTGGAATGACGTTTGTTAATGTTTTGAATTTTTTTATTATTTTTTTGGGAATTCTCTAACACGGGCCGAATACAAACAGAAATCCAAAAGAAATTTTATTCATCTCTTTTTCAGCCCATCCCAACCTGGTTTGGCTAGAAATAAAGTAAAAATGATGTCTTTAAATTTTTAGAATTTTTATACTATGTTTATGGGAATTCTCTATCACCGGCCGAGTAGGAACGGAAATCGGAACGAAATTTTTTTTACCTCTTTTTCGGCCCGTCCCAATCAAGTTTGGCTAGAACTAAAGCCAAAATGATTTTTTTTTTTTAATTTTTAGTATTTTTATACAAGTTTTTTAGGGAATTCTCTTACACGGGTCGAGTAGGAAAGGAAATCAGAACGGAAATTTTTTTTTCCTCTTTTTCGGCCTGTCCAAGCCCAGTTTGGCTAGAAATAAAACTAGAATGACGTTTGTTAATTTTTTTTTAATTTTTATACTATTTTTTTGGGAATTCTCTAGCATGGGCGGAATAGGAACGGAAAACAGAACGAAAATTTTTTTACCTATTTTTTGGCCCGTCCCGATCCTTTTTGGCTAGAAATAAAGTTAAAATGATGTTTTAAAATTTTTTGAGTTTTTTCTACAATTTTTTTGTGAATTCTTTAGCACGGGTCGGGTAGGAACGTAAATGGGAATGAAAATTTATTTTCCACTTTTTCAGCCTGTACCGACCCGGCTTGGCTAGAAATAAAGCTAGAATGACGTTTGTTGATTTTTTTTTTTTTAATTTTTATACTTTTTTTTGGGAATTTTCTTTCCCAGGCTGAGTTGGAACGAAATTTTTTTAACCTCTTTTTCAGCCCGTCCCAACCCGGTTTGGTTAGAAATAAAGATAGAATGATGTTTGTTAATTTGTTGAATTTTTATATTATTTTTTTGGGGAATTCTCCAACAAGGGCCAAGTAGGAATGAAAATCGGAACGAAATTTTTTTTGCCACATTTTCGGCCCGTCCTCGCTCGATTTGGCTAGAAATCAAGCTAGAATGATATTTGTTAATTTTGTGATTTTTTATACTATTTTTTTTGTAATTCTCTAGCTCGGGCTGAGTATGAATGGAAATCGAAACGAAATTTTTTTTACATATTTTTCAGCCCGTACCCACCCGGTTTGGCTAGAAATAAAGTGAAAACGATGTTCTTAAGATTTTTTTAGAATTTTTAAAATATTTTTTTGGGAATTCTCTTGCACAATTCGAGTAGAAACGGAAATCGGAACGACATTTTTTTTGGCACTTTTTCGGCCCGTACCTACCCAGTTGGCTAGAAATAAGTCAAGAATGATTTTTTTTTTGAATTTTTAAACTATTTTTTTAGGAATTCTCTAGCCCGGGCCGAATAGGAACGGAAATCGGAAAGAAATATTTTTTTTTTCCTTTTTTTCAGCCCATCCCAATCTGATTTGGCTAGAAATAAAGTTGAAATGATGTTTTTAAATTTTTTGAATTTTTATACAATTTTTTGTGAATTCTTTAGCACAAGTTGAGTTGGAATGGAAATCGGAACGAAAATTTTTTTTTCCCTCTCTTTCTGCCCGTCCCAACCCGGTTTCGCTAGAAATAAAGCTAGAATGATATTTGTTAATTTTTTGAATTTTTATACTAATTTTTTTGGATTTCTCTTAAATGGGTCGAGTAGGAACAGAAATAGGAACGAAATTTTTTTTTCTCCTTTTTCAGCTCGTCCCGGCCCAAGCTGGCTAGAAATAAAGTTAGAATGATATTTTTTAATTTTTTATTATATTTTTTTGGGAATTATGTAGCAAGGGTTGAATAGAAACAGAAATCGAAACGAAATTTTTTTTGCCACTTTTTCGGCCCTTCTTGACCCGGTTTGGTGAGAAATCAAGCTAGAATGACGTTTGTTAATTTTTTGAATTTTTATACTATTTTTTTTGTAATTCTCTAGCTCAGGCTGAGTAGGAAAGGAAACCGATATTCTTAAAATTTTTAGAATTTTTATACTATTTTTTTGGGAATTCACTTGCACGGTTCTAGTAGAAATGGAAATCGGAAGAAATTTTTTTTTTCCTCTTTTTCAGCCTGTCCCGGCCCGGGTTTGCTAGAAATAAAGCTACAATGACGTTTTTTAATTTTACAAATTTTCATACTATTTTTTTGGGAATTATCTAGCACGGGCTGAGCAGGAACGAAAATCAGAACGAAATTTTTTTTGCCACCTTTTCGACCCGTATCAACTCGGTTTGGCTAGAAATAAAGCGAGAATGATTTTTTTTTTTTGTTGAATTTTTATAGTATTTTTTTAGGAATTCTCTACCCCGGGCCGAGTAGGAACTGAATTCTCTAAGCATAGGCATACCAATGTGCACATAAAAGCATAGACCTAAGCATAGGCATACCAATGAGCACATGAAAGCATGACCAAGGGCACATAAAATTGTAGATCTAAGTATAGGTATGACAAAGAGCACATAAAAGCATAGATCTAAGCATAAACATGGAAACAAGCATGGTAATTAGACATATCCTAGCCCAAGACGGCTAAGCCGATAATTTCAAAGAAAAAAATCATGGTAAAAAGCTAGTAGACATACTAGGAAAGCAATAAAACATGTTATTTAAGCAAGAATAACTAGAAAAAAGCTTGATGAAGTTTTGTAATGAAAGGGGTGTGGATTGTAGCTAAAAAGCTACATCCACACTCGTAAACCTCAAATCCAAGGTATGGAACCAAGACGAGAAAGATTGGATGCAAGAACACTACCTCGTAATTTTGGTGAAAGGAGAAGAATCAAAGGAGTTTTGATGTGTTTGGAGGTGTTTTTGGAAGAAAAATATAGAGAAAAGAGAGAGAAAAATGCCCAGAAAATGCTCCAGTTGCCCAAAATCTTCTTTCTTCTTGCAAAATGAGGGGCCTGGGTATATTTATAGTCCAAAACTGACCCTTCGGCTTTCGGCGGCAATTGTAAGGCCGCCATTTATTGCTGGCGGCCTTATAGTAGCCGTCGGCCACCCCAACTGACATTAGCAGTTTTGGCTTTATTTGATCCAAATTTAGACACATATTTGAAAGCCTTCCCAGACTCGGATTGGGTTTATCTTAGTCTCCTTGAAAATATCTAGATGTCTAGTTTTCAGAAAACTAAATAAATTGGAAATCCAACTGTTGGATCAAAAGTTATGGCCTCCGGAAACGTGTTGACGTGCTTTGTATGGGTTTCTCGATATCTCAACCGTTCTAACTCTGATTTCGACCCATGAATAGTCGTTGGAAAGAAAATTTGATAATCTTCACAATGGTATTCGTCTCAATCTGTTATGATGGTCAGATCAAAATTACGGTTTCTGTGGCCTACCGAGAGTCAACCTCGGGTCAAACTTGGTCAAACTCGGTCAAAGTTGACAAAAGTCTACGAGTAGCTCAGGTTTGATGTAAAACCCTGAAAAATGTTGTTTTGTGAGGATTTTCACATCGTTTGACTTTTGGTCAACGTAGGGTTAACTAAGGGCATTTTGGTCATTTTGACCGAAAAATGCACTTTGAGTGCTTCGATGCCCGAACAGGTTGTGCCACCTTCATCTAGATGTTTTTGTGGCCCCATGGAGAGAATAATATTTTTGAAATTTTTGGGGTCTAGCATGCAAATTGAGGGCGGACAAAATACAGTATCTACATATATGTTTGAGAGTGTTGCACCCTTTTTAGAGTGATTTTATTTGTTAAGTTTTAACACCTGTGAGATATGAGTTGACGCATAACTTTGGATAAAAATTCAAGCCATATTTTATCTTAAAACTAAGGTTGTGTTTGTGTTGGCTAAACAATTGACACACTGAGTATTGATGGCATATGGAATATCTTAGATATTTGTTAGTGTTTTGACTTTTGATTAACTATTTCTACTAAAGTAATAATTTTTATTTTTTCTATTTTGTGTCCTTGTTTTGAGTCGCTTAAATTGCTAAGAACTAGCAATAAGCCGGTTGGGGAGTGTGATAATAGATTAATTTTGCATATTTATATCATTATTAGAAAGCATTATTATACTTATTTAGAGTTAATTCCGATGGAAATATGAGTGTGTGTAGCGGAAAAATTAACGGATCTACTTCATTCGCAATTGATAACACGCACTATGTAAATTTTAGAATATAAGAACAAGATAGTGTACCTTGGTGTGGTGAATTTCAAAACAAAGATTGTAAGTACTTGTGAATACTTTTAATCTTCACTCCAATTCCACTAACGCCCAATATGTGTGGTCTCTCAATTAGTTATAAGAATTTGTAATTGATATGTTATAGTCTTCGCAGATGAAATGTCCAATTTCATCACCAACTATGAACTATAATTCTGAGTTTACAAGGAACTTGTGACTTATATTTTCTGTGACTAAATCACATACTATGCATCTCTTGAACTATATGATAATGTCCGAATATTCATGATACCATTATTTTAGATAATAATAAAACAACTTTATTAATCATAATATTAAATCATACATAATGTCACACTTAATATCATACATAGTATCATACAATAGGATTTAAGGGCACTAATCCTAACCATCTCCCACTTGCCCTAAAGACTATTGTGCATTAATCTAACTCACATTCCTTCCAAATGCGACTCGAAAGTCCTTTGAGGCAAGGCTTTAGTAAATGGATCTGCTAGATTGTTTGCACTTTAAATCTTTGCTACCACCACATCTCCACGAGCAACAATATCTCGAATGTTATGGTACTTCCTCTTAATGTGCTTTCCTTTCTTGTGATTCCTTGGATCTTTAGATTTTGCAACTACTCCACTATTGTCATAAAACAATGTGATTGGAACTTGCTTCATTCTCATTACACCAAGGTTAGAAAGGAATTTCTTGAGCCATACAGCTTCCTTTGTTGCTTCACAAGCAGCAACATATTCTGCTTCCATAGTGGAGTCTACAATACAAGATTGCTTAATACTTTTTGCCAACTTATGGCTCCACCTCCCAAGGTGAAAATACATCTTGAAGTGGATTTTTTGAAATCTAGATCCGATTAAAAGTCTGAATTTGTATAGCCAATAGGTATGAAATCCTCATTAAGGTAAACAAGCATCTAATCTCTCGTTCTCCGTAGATACATGAGAATATGCTTTATAGCTTGCCAATGTTTTGGTCTTAGATTTGATTGATATCGGCTAACCATGCCAACTGAATAGCAGATATCTAGTCTAGTACAAAGCATGGCATACGTGAGACTTCCTGCTGCAGAAGCATAAGGAACTTGTCTCATCATATCATTTTCCTCTTGAATCTTAGGCCTTTGGTTATCAGATAGAGGAATTCCATGTCTGAAAGGAAGTAATCCTTTCTTGGAGTTTGGCATGCTAAACCGTTCTAGAACCTTATCTATATACCCAGCTTGTGATAAGCCTAATATCTTATTCTTGCGATCTCGCCAAAGCTTGATCCCTAGAATAAAGTTAGCCTCACCCAAGTCCTTCATATCAAATTGGCTTGACAACCAAACATTTACAGATGACATTACCCCTACATCATTTCCAATGAGTAGAATATCATCAACATGAAAGCATTAGGAACATTACTACTTTATCTCGATGTCTTTTGTATACACATGGTTCATCAAGATTCTGTTCAAAACCAAATGAATTGATTGCTTGATCAAATTTGATGTTCCATGACCTAGATGCTTACTTAAGTCCATAAATGGACCTTTTCAACTTGTATACCATATGCTCTTGGTTCTTTGCTATGAAACCTTCTGGTTGTATCATATAGATTTTCTCTTCAAGATTGCCATTAAGAAATGTAGTCTTGACATCCATTTGCCAAGTCTCATAATCAAAATGAGCAACAATGGATAAGAGAATTCTGATAGATTTAAGTATTGTTACTGGAAAAAAGGTTTCATCATAATCAATACATTTTTTTTGTGTATACCCTTTCACCAATAGCCTTACTTTAAAGGTTTCAACCTTTCCATCTATCACTCTCTTCCTTTTGTAAACCCATTTGTAACCAACAGGTTTAATGCCACTAGGCGTCTCTACAAGATCCCAAACTTGATTGGAATACATGGAATCTAATTCAGATTTCATAGCTTTGACCCAATGATGTGCATCTATATCATTCATTGCCTCTTCATTAGTGTAGGGATCCGATTCAGCCTCTTCTGAGATAGCTTCATAAGTTTCTCCCAAACCTATGAATCTTATAGGAGGCCGACCAATTCTCCCACTACGACGAGGCACCTGTGTACTAGACATGTCATAAATAGTATCTTGTGGTGTATCTAATACAACCACATCATCCCTAGTTACATCCATTGATTGTTCATTTACAGGATCATTCATTTCAGCCAAAACAACTTTATTTCTAGGATTAAAATTATTCACATAATCATCCTCCAAAAACTTGGCATGTGTGCTAACAAACACTTTGTTATCTTTATGATTATAGAATAAATATGTTTGGATTAGTGCCCTTAAATCCTATTGAGTGATGCTATGTATGATATTAAGTGTGACATTGTGTTTGACATTATGTATGACTTAATATTATGTTTAATAAATTTGTTTTATTATTATCTGAAATAATGGTAACATGAATATTCGGACATTATCATATAGTCCATGAGATGCATAGTATGTGATTTATGTGAAAAGTCACAAAAGATATAAATCACAAGTTCTTTGTAAACTCAAAATTATAGTTCGTAGTCAATGATGAAATTGGACATTTCATCTGCGAAGACTATAACATATCAACTACGATGATTTGTCTTGATCATGGAAGTGGAGACTTCTAGTTGATGTGTTAATATGTTTTAAGAGTTAAAACATATTGAACTGGACCGCTGTGAGATTTATTATTCTCCTAAAGACTGTCAAATGAATAATAAATCTCACGACTTACATTTGCATGAACTCTTAATCCTGAGAGAATAATGGACCTGATCATAAGGTGTAGGTTGTTTTGATATATCAGGAGTGAGATCTAAATTAATGGTTAAAACCTCAGTATATTGGGCAGCCACATTTAGTGTTGATGGAACATTTATTCTCAAGATGGAATTCATAGTCTCTTAACAGAGATATAAAATATTCCCTTGAGATAAGTTTAATAAGTTTGTTATTCAGAGAGTTAGGCCTAACCACTTTAGTAAGACTAAAGTATATATTTACGAAATGGGATTTCATAAATATATAATGAATAACGTTAAAGGATTAAACCGGGTACTCAAGGATCAAGATGTAGTAATTTACAAAGTGTCAGTCTATATTAATGACTTTGTATTACTACGAATATTTTATGAAGAGGTTGCATGTATAATAAAGTTTTGGGATATAATATATATAAATAAGACCTAGAGTGCAACTATATTTATATAGTGGTATTAAATATAGTTAATGGTAACTTTGGACTTGTCAAGAGTTGACAGAAAAATCCAAGGCCCATTGAAGCTAGTGTCTTATTGATCCCCTTTTGGTCCCACTCCAAGCCACACACTTAAGCCCAATTGGTAAGGCCCAAAAGACCAGCCCAATTAGATATATTGGTTAGATACAAAGGGAAAAACGTACAGAAATATATTGGTAAGATAAACATCATTGTAATTGTGTGGAAGTGAGTGAAAGTCACTCTCTAATAATCCCTTTGTTACCAATTGAGAGACCACACATCTTGGGCGTTGGTGGAATTTGAGTGAAGATTAAAAGTATTCCCAAGTGCTTGAATCTTCGGTTTTGGAATTCACCGCTTCAAGGTACGATCTCTTGTTCTCAAATTCTGAAATTTACTTTATGCATGTTATCAATATTGAATGAAGTAGATCCGTTCAAAACTTACTTTTCCGCTGCGTACACATTTAATTCCATCAAAATAACCCTTTGTTTCTTTTGAATACCCTAAAAACATGCATACTTCAGTTTTTGCTTCCAACTTATCGGTCTTCCTTTTCAACATATGTGCTGGACATCCCCAAATATGGAGATATTTCATACTAGGTTTATGCCCACTCCACAATTCCATAGGTGTGTTGGGAACAGATTTTAATGGAACTAAATTCAAAATATGCATAGCAGTTTTTAGTGCATATCCTCAAAAAGAAACAGGTAAAGTTAAATAACTCATCATGGACCTAACCATTTCCAAAAAAGTCTTATTTCTTCTTTCTGCTACACCATTCTGTTGGGGAGTTTCAGGTACAGCCAATTGGGATACAATCCCATTTTGAGTTAAGTAATCCTTGAAATCTCCAGGAAGGTTAGGTTACGGAATGGGAAGTGTTAGGCACTCATTCTGCCCAGACAAAGTCTTTTCTTCTAAACTCTAATGACCAATATACCCTTTTTTGCATGATATGTTGAACATACATAACAAACACTTGACAAACATTAACTCAAATAAATTTATCTTATGAATGTATCCACTTGTTTTAGAAAAATTCATATCTGTTTTTGTAAATAAAGAAAATTGATTTGATTCATTAGAAAGAAAACAGATATGTTATTGTGTAGATAAAAAAATTTAGTTTTGTAAAGAAAATCAGATCTGTTTTTATATAAAGAAAGAACAAGGTCATTAGAAAGAAAACAGATCTGTTATTGTGTAGATAAAAAAATTTAGTTTTGTAAAGAAAATCAGATCTGTTTTTATATAAAGAAAGAACAAGGTTTTTGTAAAAAAATATCAAATATGTTTTGGAGAAAAGTTAAGAAAAAAAAGATTTTTAGTTTATATGCAAAAAAAAAAAAAAAAAAAATTAGATTTGTTTTGCAAATAAATAAAAAAAAGGAAAAAAATCAGATATGTTTTTGTGTAAATAAAATAAGAAAAAGACTTTTTTTAGAAGAGGAACTACACTCATGAAACAAATCTATGTTACAAAGAAAACTAAAACCATCTCAACTTTTAACTTATTCTTTTAAATTTCAAAAATTTGCTATTTTGTGTCAAAGAAAAATTTTTTCTAAAAAAATTAGATCTGTATTTAATGATAATACAGATCAGTTTTGGGTGTTAAAAAAATCAAATTTGTATTTAATGAAAATACAAATAAGTTTTTAAGTGTTAAAAAAAATCAGTTCTGCATTTATTGAAAATGTAGATCAATTTTTGGGAATTAAAAAAATCAGATTTGTATTTAATGAAAATACAAATCAGTTTTATGAGTTTTAAAAAATCAGATCTATATCTAATGAAAATGCAGATAAGTTTCTGGAGTAAAAAAAAAGAAATCAAATCTGTTTTACTTGTTGAAAGAAAAATCTTTGTTAATTGGCAAATTTTTGGGACACGAAAGAGAAATCATAACAACAAAAATATACTAAGATCATGCTTTAAGAAAGATTTAAACAACATGTGGCAACAACATCAAAAATTAAAAATAATAAAAACATCCTACAGCTTATTCATGCATCATCAAGTAAAATTAATAAAAAGGAACATAAATAGAAAAGAAAAACTACCTCTTGCATGAGCATGCTCTTTTTAGTGAAGGAATATTTTAGGGTTCAAAGAAATTTATTCAATTCTCTTTGAAACCTAAAATATTTTTCTTACAAAAAAGAAATTCCTAAGGCTAGAGCCTCCAGAACGTCTTTAATGTAAGAGAGAAAATAAAAGAAGAGAAGATTTAAAAAGAGGGGAGTCAGAGAGTGTGAAAAGTGTGCTCAATTTTGAGAGGCCTCCTCTATTTATAGAGGCTAGGATGTTCGAAAAATTAGCTAAATGATTCAAAATACAAACTGAGATGTGTCCTTATCTCTAAAAGATCGAAAAAGATGAGTTTTATCTCGATCCAAGTGTCCTCAGGCCGTGGCCCGCATTCATGCCAATTGGCACTCAAAAAGTGCTGAATGGCCCTCTAGAGGTGGGTCGAGGAGATCCTAGCGTAGATGGACTTGGAGTCCCAATGATGCTTGATTTGTGTTTTTAAATTTTCCTACAAAAAAGTGTTCCTTAGAAAAATTTGTACTAATTTCAGTTTTTAGCTATTTTTCCTTTGATTGCTTCTGATCTTGTTGGAACTTTAAATGAGGCAAGTTTAGAATTCACCTAATATGGTCTTGTAGTACCAATTTAAACTTATCTTTGATAGACTAAGAATGTATTGACCCCTTTGGTAACTTAATCAAATTAATTAGCCAAGTGAAATTAATTAGATTCAATTACATGCAATGAGCATGGTAGCACAATCAAATCACAAAATAACTAAATGTAGCGAAAATTAAATTTGACATGGGTGATTTGTTTACGAATAGGGAAAACCACCGAGGCAAAACCCCATTGGGTGAATTTAAGGTCATCACTCTCGAGAATCCACTATTATCAAACACAAGCGATTACAAGTAAAAGGAATCTCAGTGCCTAATACCAACCTACAGTTGAACCCTTACCCCAATACCCAATTGGACTTGCAATGTAGTGACAATCTCTCTTTTCATTGCACGACTCCCAGAATGTGACTAACCAATTAATGCACGGATCCAAGTACATGACTAACACACCAACTTGAGGAAGATGTTGGCTGCAAAGTTCTTTAGTTCATCCAAACGATGAAGATCAAGAAGTTCCTTGGTTACAAAACCCATGGCGCAAAGACGCAACAACTTCTACAAAGAATATGATGAACTAGGGTAATTGTCTCCGATCACAATATGTATGCACAATGACTTTGCATAAAGTTGCATAACCTTGCATCACCTTTGAAGGCCCTTAAAATCATCCTTATATATGTCTAGGGTTGTGAGAAAAGTAACCCTACACAAATAACTTGGATATGCGTGAAAAACAGATCTGGAAATTTGAATTTTGAATTTCGTAATTCTCGATAGTTACTGTTTCTGTTGAGCATGTTAGGTTCTAAGACTTTAGGAACTAAATGTATTAGAACTTTTTTATCTATTATGTTAGCAAACCATGATCAAAATATAGAGTTTAGGTTAGGCTTGCTCAAAGTGTGTTTATTTATAAAGTTAGAATCGAGTGATTGCAGAATTTACTGGACTAAATTTGCAAGGCTCAATCGATCGAAAATTAGACTCGATCGATCGAATCTCGTGCAAATTAATTTTTTTGCAGAATTTCCAACTCAGCCCAAGCCCATATGATGTGTAGGGTTTTATGTTTTACTCCAAGTATAAAAGAAAAACCCTAGCTACGTTTCAGAATTCTTAGATGTGTTGTGTGTTTAATCTCTTGTGAGATCTAGAGGTGTTTACCTTTATATACACTTAGGGTTATCAAAATTAAGATTCATGTCAAGAACTTGGTGATCGCTTTAGTTGCTGCATTAAGAACTTAAAGAAGATCTGAAACCTTTGAGTGAAGTCTCAAAGTTACAAGTGGGAGTACTTGTGGTTGCAGTAGATCAACAAAAAAAGTAGTATGTGGATTTAGAGTTGTCACGTGGTCGTGGTAGTAAGTTTTCTACTCAAGGTAGTAATAGGATGTTAGCAATCTAAGTCTTATTGTACAAACTTCAATTCTTTCATAGTGGATTTGCTTTACCTTGAGGATAGCTAGGTTAAATCCTTCTCAGGTTTTTTACCAGTTTGGTTTTCCTAGGTTATCATATCGTGTGTTCTTTATATTTTCGCATTATTGACATGATATGATTTGAATATGTTAACCTAGATCTAAATAATTTATCTATGTAATCACTTGGCTAAATAACTAGGTTAAACAACTTGTGTTTTAAGGGGTCTAAAAATGTACAAGTGGTATCAGAGCATGTTAGCTCTTATATTTAGATCCTTTGATCTAAGAGTTGATCCTTGACCCCTATTGTCAAGGAACATGGTCACTCTCTTGTGATCCCACCTCACTTTGATGGGAACAACTATGCCTACTGGAAAGTTAGAATGAAAGCATTCCTGAAATCTATTGATAAGAGAGTTTGGAATTCTGTTGAATACAGATGGGAGAAGCTGACTACTCTACTAAGCGAGTGGTTAACTTCTCAGAAAGAAGCAGTTGTTTTTAGTAGCAAAGCCATGAATGCTATTTTTAATACTGTTTCTATGGAGGAATTCAAGAGATCTCCAGTGTTAAGGTTGATACTGTATGGAATATTCTCCAAACTGTGCATAAAGACACAAAGGCAGTTAAGATTGATAAACTACAGCAGTTAGCTACCAAATTTGAAAGTATTAGAATGTTTGATGATAAATGTTTTGATGAATTCTATGCTAAATTGAATGATATTGTAAACTCTGCTTATAATTTAGGTGAAATTTATTATCAACCTAAGATTGTTAGGAAAATACTTAGATCCTTGACTGAGGACTTTAGACCCAAAGTAACTGCCAATATTGAAAGCAAGGATGTGAACTCCATCCCTGTTAATGAGTTTGTAGGATCTCTCCAGTCCTATGAGCTAGACCTACCTAAGACAAACAAATCAAAATCAATGGCTCTTAAGTTAGTTGATGATGTTGATGGGAATAGATTTGATGATGATCTTTCTTCTGTAGAGATTGCATATTTTGCCAAGAACTTTAGAAACTTTTTTAGAAACAACAACAGAAGGGCAAGAGGTAAAAACAATGCTGAACCTAGGAATTTTAAGAGGAATGAACCCACTAAAGTTAACAATACTGGTAAATCCAAAGAAAAAGTAGGTCAAATCTCTAATAATTCACTTGGTCAACAATGTTTTGGTTGTCAAGGGTACGGTCATGTAAAATCAGAATGTCCTACATCCTTAAGATCAAAAGGTAAAGCTATGGCTGTAACCGTAAATGATGATGAAATTTTTGATCACGAGTTTGGTAATGGTGAGGATGAAAACTTCATTGCTTTCATAGTTACTGCTGTAGTTGATGAAGCTGTTGTGGTTGAAGAGAACTCTTCTGATGGGGAACTCTTTGAAAGTGCTGATTTACAAGAGGCTTTTAATAAGCTTTACAAGGTTACTGTAAAGGATGCAATGAATATTGACTTAGGTTTAAATAAAATTGATTCTCTTAAGCTTGATAAGAAAAATTTATTGTTGAAATTGTTTGAAGCTAATGAATTGATTGATAAGGTGAAGATTGAAAATATGTTGTTGCTTGATAGGATAAAGAACTTAGAACTAGAACTATCTGTTGCTAGAGAACAAACTAATAGGTCTGCTAGTTCTAAACTTGATCACATGTTAAGTATTCAGAAGTCTCCCTTAGAAAAAGCTGGTCTTGGTTTTGCAGATAGCATCTTTGTGTCTGAAACTCATTCCACAGACTTTGTTTCTTCTTCTAAGCCCCCTAAGAGTGAGATTATCAAACTAGTAGAAGTTATAACACCTCCTAGGAAGATTAGGGTTGATCTTAAATAGTCTAAGCCTAAGAATCCTACCTTCCCTAAGGATAAGTTGCATGATAGACCTTTATGGGTTTGTCATTTTTGTGGAAAGACTAGGCATATTCATCCAAATTGTTTCAAGTTTCAAGCTGCTAAGTGAGCAAATAAGCCAAAACTACCGTGCTTCAAGCACAAGATCCTATGGTACTTATTGGTGAGTTGGTAAAGGCGTTAAACCTTTATACCAATCCTAGAGTTGCTCATCATTCTAATATGAATAATAACTCCAATGAAAGAGTTGCATCTAAAAATTTTTGGAAGCAATAGGCTTAATCTAATTGAGTATTTCTGACATGGTCTTTGTGCTTCATCTCAAAACTCTTTGTGACCATTATTCTTTTATTGTTTTGCTTTGTTTTTTTGTTTTTTTGTTTTTTTATTTTGTGTTTTTGTTTTTGTTTCTGTTCTTTTTTTTAGAATTTGCATTGCATAACATTCATGCATTTCATGTTAGGTTGTTTTTGTTATTCCTTTTAATTTTTTAATTTTTTTAAAAAGGAAGGAAGGAAGGAAAAAATGTGTTTTGCATTATTTTTCTTGGACTTGTAATCAAGGCTCACCATATTATCTTTACATAACATGCTTGTGAACCTTGTTTAGCTTGTTTGAGCTTATTTTACTGTAATTTGCTAGTTTTTGCTATGTAGTGCATGTTGTGTAGGAGTTGTTTATAGTTTTCGATCACTTGATCTTGATTTTGAAGTCACATGCTTTTGATTGTTAGGACTTGAACTTAATGAGAAAAGCATAAATAACCATCTCACCATTGTTTACTAGCCAATCATGAACATCTTAGTGCATATCATTTTGTTGTGGAGTTCCAGGTGCAAGCAATTGGGATACAATCCCATTTTCAGTTAAGTAATCCTTAAAATCCCCAATAAGGTATTCACCACCACGATCAGATCGAATGGCCTTTATGCGCTTGCCTAATTGATTCTCAACTTCAGCCCTAAACTCTTTGAACTTTTCAAAGGTTTCGGACTTCCGTTTCATTAGGTACACATAACCAAATCTAAAGTAATCATCAGTAAAAGTAATGAAATACTCATAGCCACCTCTTGCCTGGATTGACATAGGACCACATACATCTGAATGTATTAGTTCTAGCAAATCTTGGGCTCTTCTACCTTTTGCATTAAAAGGTCGTTTGGTCATTTTTCTTTCCAAACAAGATTCACAAATTGGAAATTCATCAAAGTCTATGGGCTGTAAAAGACCATCTTTGATCAGCCTTCGAATCCTATTTGAATTAATATGACCTAAAAGCAAGTGCTAAAGATATGCATCACTAGTAAAAGGAAACTTTCTCTTTAATGATTTTACATGAGAGTCATTATCTAATTCAGAATTATATAATTCATGTTTATTAGGAGTTAAAATATAAAGACCATCAACAATATTGCCAGAATAGATAAACACTTTACCCTTTTTTATTACAACATTGTCTTTAAGGATAATACAATATCCATGTTTACCTAAATATGTTGTAGAAATTAAATTCCTACGAACATTAGGTACATACAGACAGTCTTCTAATATTAAAACTCTAGATTCAAAACACAAATTAAAAACACTAACAGCTACAACCAGAATCCTGCTCCCATCAGCCAAAGTAAGAATCAATTTTCTTTCTTTAAGTTTTCTGGTCTCCTGGAACCTCTGCAAAGAATTGCAGATATGATTAGTACAACCTGAATCCACACACCAGGAATCTGTGGGATTTTGTACTAAACATATTTCAAGAAGGAAAGAACTATTCATACCCTTATTATTAGCAGCCTTGAATTTTGGACAATTTCTCTTCCAATGTCTTTTCTCACCACAATGGAAACATTTTCCTTTGAGCTTCTTTCCTTTGTCAGCAACCCCTAAGGCAATTTGTTTACCCTCTTGCTTGGTGTAGTCCTTCTTCTTCTTCTTCTTACCCTTGCCTTTCGACTTAGGTTGAGAAGTAGAAGCTTCAGCCATGTTGGCATCAACACTAGAAGTACCAAGGATGCCTTCCGCCGCTACCAATTCATTCATTAATTTAGACAAAGTATAAATCTTTTTGTTAATGTTATAATTTAGTCTGAATTCCTTGAATGATTCCGGTAGTGACTGGAGTATCATATCCACTTGGGATTCTCCATCAATATTGGCACCTAAAACCTCTAATGTATTCAAATTAGAGATCATCGTAAGACAATGCTCCCTAATTGAACCACCTTCAGCCATTTTGGTATTGTAAATTTGCCTCATGGTTTCTTGCCTTGCACAACGGCCTTGCTCACCAAACATCTCCTTCAGACTTAGCATAATGTTCGAAACTAGTTCTACATCCTGGATATGATGCTGTAGAACATTTGAGATAGATGCTAGGATGTAGCACTTGGCCATCTCATTAGAGTTCTGCCAACGATCATATCGCTGTTTTTCCTCAAGAGGAGCATCTAATGAAGGGAAGCTAGGACATGTTTAGTAAGCACATATTTATGCTCTTCAATAGTGAGAACTATGTCCAAATTTCTTTTCCAGTCAACATAATTGGATCCAGTCAGTTTGTTTTGATTAAGAATGGTAACAAGTGGGCTAAATGATGCCATGTTCAAATCTAAAAATAATAAACATGAATATAATAAGTAAACTGGACATTATCAATTTAGCATATAAACAAATAGTATGGAACCTTAATAAAACCATAGTATAATATATGCAACGACAACCCAATCCCATATTCAATATCCCTCAGCATAGAGTGAACATTAAATATTATGATTGATTGAGAACTATTCTCATTATTGGTGCTATCATGATAACACTTATCAAACACTAATAATATGCCGTTATTCGTTTGGCCTCTAAATAATAATCGTAAGAACTCAGCATAGAGGATACTATAATATTTAGTTTAGTGTGTACCATTGTCTAGAATCATGTGTAGCCACATTTCATCCCCTTAACAGGCTTATTTTGTAGTACCATAATACAAAACACCCTCCGCATGGAATGCAAAGCTCGAAGCTAAGACAAGGTTTTTGATCAAAACTACTATAAACCAAGAAATTCAATCTTGTAGAACCATGAAATAAATACTCTCCGCATGGAATGCTAAGCTCGAAGCAAAGACAAAGTATATATTTCACACTACTATGAATCAACAATGGAGGTCGTGAAATCCAACCCTTGTATCTCTGTCCCATTAGATGTTTTAAATTAAAGGTTTTTAATAATAAATCATGTGTAAACAAATCACACAACCCTACACTTTATACATGTAAAAACACTTAGAAAAATTCAAAAAAATTCTCAAGCTCTACAGTTGCCCGATAGCTTCTCAATCGATCGAGAATCAATCTTGCTAGCTCGATAGCTGCTCGATAGCTTCTCGATCGATCCTTGATAGCTTCTCGATCGATCGAGCTTCTGAATCACTAGGCTCGATCGATGCTCGATAGCTACTCAATCAATCGAGCTTCGCGAATTTTGAATTTCCAAAATTTTCTAAGTCAGTTTTTTAACGACTTTTCATGAACAAACAACCCAACATATGAACATGATTGACTGAGAATGGTATCAAAACTAAATTCCATTGATGTTATAGCCTTAAACTTCAATTTAACATACTTAAATTCAAATTTAAACAACATCATAACATCAATATCAGTTTTTATCAAATCATAGTTTCAACAATCATGTAGAAAATTAAATACAAGTATAATCTTCTAGCACTATGAAACTATTCTCTCTAATTCTAAAACTCACAAAACATGTTATACATATTGGAATTGAAAACCTGGCTTTGATATCAATTGTTGGAAATATAAATGTGCACAATGGAAAATTAACGGATCTACTTCATTCACAATTGATAACATGCACTATGTAAGTTTCAGAATATAGAACAAGAGAGTGTACCTTGGTGTGGTGAATTTCAAAACAAAGATCAGAAGTTCTCGGGAACACTTTCAATCTTCACTCTAGTTCCACTAACACCCAAGATGTGTGGTCTCTCAATAAGTTATATGAGTATGTTCTAAAGAGAATGAGAGTGTCCAACACTCACATACAAAACATTTCATGCACTTGTGATCGATACAAAATTCTGTATGTTTCTCTCCTAATAACTGATTATCTAATTGGGCCAGCCTTTTGGACTTTTCCAATTGGACTTTAATATGTGGCTTGGAGTAGGACCAAAAGGGAATAAATAGACACTAGCTCCAATAGGCCTTGAGCTTTTCTGTTAACTCTTGACAAAGTCCAAAGTAACCATTAATTATATTTAATATCACTATATAAATATAATTGCACTCTAGGCCTTATTAATAAATTACATCCCAAGACTCTATTGTACATGCAACCCTTTCATAAAATATTCATAGTAACACAAAGTCATGAATGAAAACTGCCACTTTGTGAATTACTACATCTTAATCCATGAGTACCCGGTTTAATCCTTTAAGTTATTCATTATATATTTATGAAATCAAATTTCTTAAATATATACTTTAGTATCTATTTACCAAAGTAGTTAGGACTAACTTTGTGAATAACAAACCCATTAAACTTATCTCAATGGAATATTTTGTATCTCTGTTAAGAGATTATGAATTCCATCTTGAGAATATATGTTCCATCAACACTAAATGTGGCTGTCCAACATACTTAGGTTTTGACCTTTACTTAAGATCTCACTCTTGATATATCAAAACAACCTACACTTCATGATTAGGTCCATTATTCTCTTAGGATTAAGAGTTCATACAAATACAAGTAGTGAGATTTATTATTCATTTGACAATCGTTAGGAGAATAATAAATCTCATAGCGATCCAGTTCAATATGTCTTAACTCTTAAAACATATCAACACATCAACTAGAAGTCTCCACTTCGATGATCGAGACAAATCATCTTAGTTGATATGTTATAGTCTTCGCAGATGAAATGCCCAATTTCATCACCGACTGTGAACTAACATTCTGAGTTTACAAAGAACTTGTGATTTACATCTTCTGTGACTTTTCACATAAATCACATACTATACATCTCATGGACTATATGATAATGTCCAAATTATCATGTTACCATTATTTCAGATAATAATAAAACAACTTTATTAATTACAATATTAAGTCATACATAATACAATACATAGTATCATACAATAGGATTCTAGGGCACTAATCCCAACAATCTCCCACTTGCCCTAAAGACTATTGTGCACTAATCTAACTCTCATTCCCTCCAAGTAGTCACTCTCATCAGGAAGGACTTTCTTAGGAACGTAATGTAAGGATATGGGTTTCCTAGGCTTACGGGAGGATTACACTTCATCAAGGATGTGAAATTCTTTAAAGAGTCAAGGATTACACTTCATTAAAAGCATTTTGGTTACCTTTCATGCTCGGCTATATCCTCAATTTGAGTCCATCTCTTGAATTTTGCCCATTTCATTTTTTGGGGCTTTCATTTTGATTTTCTTTGGCCGGCGTTTCTTGATTGTTTTTGGCTAAATTTTTCTTTTGTCCTTTCTTTGCTTAGGGCTTTATTAGACATGATTGGCCCATGACTTTTGTCATTTGATTTGGGCTCTTTTCTCTCTCTCTCTTTCTTTTTTTTTTTTTTTTTTTTTTTTTTTTTTTCAATTAGAGATTCATTTGATGGACTCAAATATTGGAAGCCATATAGTGTGAGGTCCTTGTAACCATTTAACACACCTCAGTGTGGGGGTAATCCTTGACTGGGTTAAACAAGAAAAGAATTCAACAAGCTCAACTGGGCTAGCAAGGGATATTTCTCTGCAAGCGGGATGGTAGTGAAATGAATGCCTTTCTCTGCCATCTTGAATGCTTACTTCTTAGCCTTAGGAGCTTATGTGCCAAATTATAAACTCGGGTGATTTTTGAAAAACATTTTCTTTTTGGCTCAAAAGGGCTATCAAGTGATATAACTATCTAGATAGTTGAAACAAATGCCTTCATCATTTCAAATCTAATCAATTGGTCAATGAAACTTGAACATATTTCATTCACTAATTCAAGGTCCACACCAATCTTGGATAGGATCTCCCTAGGGGGGGTTGATTGTTAAGAATTGAATGTGTATTTTGCAAAAGTGGTTAATGTTTCAGGAATGTGGAGCCGTTGAGATGGGATATCATGAGGTGAGTGTTTGGGGATCACATGCCGCTTATCCCAGGTCAGGGACAACCACTTCACTCAAAAAACTCTTTTCCTATAGAAAGGGTTTTGGCATTGACTTGTCGCTCTTAAAAGATGCATGCACTTTAAAACACATATTTTCATGATTTGATGTTTGACATTGTGCCTTATAGACCTATTTTTAAAGCAATTGTGGAAGTCCAATTGTGGCCTTCCAACACTTTTATTCTATAATAAATCATATACATAATTGTATTATTTGAACTAGGTTAATGGGAGCTATATAAAGTTTCTGTATACAATTTGTGTGATTGAGATTCCAGATACTGTATTTTGACTGCTTTCGATTTACGTGTCGGACCCAAAAATTCTAAAAATATAATTTTCTCACTAGGGGATCATGGGAACATCTAGATTATCATGGTTCAACCCGTTCAAGCATTGGAACACTCAAAATGCCATTTTAGGTCAAAATGACCAAAATACCCCTGGTTAACCCTGGGTTAACGGAAGGTCAAAATTTTGTGAAACCATGTCCAAACAAAATTTTTCATGATTCTATGTCAAATCCAAGTTTATTAGAGCTTTTATCAACTTTGACCAAGTTTGACCCAGAGTTAACTCTTGACGATGACCGAAAATCAAATTTTGATCCAACTATTAGAACAAGTTAAAACCAACACCACTACGAAGAATATTTAATTCCCTTTTGAATGACTACTCATGGGTCGAAATCGGAGTTAAAATGGTTGAGATATCTTGAAAACCATGCTGAGCGCATCAACTTGATTCCTGAGGCCATAACTTTTTATCCAACCATCCGGTTTTTGAAATGTCAAGTGATATGGAAACTAGACATCCATAACTTTCCATTGGTACCAAGATCAAGTCACTAAGACCAGAGAAAAGCCTTCAAATGATCAATCAAAGTTAGAACCGGAAAGCTAGAGGAAAAGACAAAAGTGTTGAGGTACGGACGGCGTGCACTAAGTGCACACCGACAGTTGAACAGTCACCAAAAAAATATAAAACACCCCTAACAAAGAAGGGGCGTAGCGCAGAAGGCGGAAGCACAGATATATAATAAGAAATGGAGAGAGTGAAACTAAGATATTCAAAATAAGGCGGTAGAACCAGCCAAGCAGTTTATATCAAAATAATTCAAAGTAGCTCAAAGTAAATTGCAGAAATTTAGAACCATCCGTTATGGCGGAAATCCGTCCAAGGTGGTGGTAGCAATTGCAATATAAAAAAGAGTAATAACTGAAAATACTTGTTTATTGAAAATATGAACAATAAACTTACAGTAGTAGTGGTCTCAAGCAAGGTTGAGAAACATTGATAGAGTTACAGGTTACAGTGTTACAAGTTACAATGAACAGGTAGCAAATTCTCTCTCAAAGTGGCCTCTCTAAGAAGGGAGATAATGGGAGAAGAGAATAATAAGAAAACTAGCAAATGTAAGTTCTGCCTAACATAAGGGACAACCCTCCTTTAAATAGGCAAAGTTCGAGTGAATAGTAATAATGAACAGTAATAGTGAACAGTGAGCAGTGAATAGTAACATGTCACTTTTACATCAATTTGTCTCTTAAAGCATGGGGAAAACTCCAAATAGTTGCCAAAGAGATAATGGTCAACATGGTGAAGGGACCAAAGCAAGGATCATTTTTTAGGGGAAAGCAATAGTGAGTGCTTTAACAGTCTGAAATAATGCAGTATTTTGGGCTTTTGTGCAGAGCATCAATCTTCCGCCAAATCAGGATCTTCGTCATCTTCATCATGACCAAACCACTCCTGATTGTAGGGATAATAGGGACTTTTTGGAACAGGTGCGTTAGAGCACTGTCCTTCAATAGATAATTTCTCTTTGGCCATCATTTGCAGGAGAGAATACATAGCATCAGGATCCTTTTTGATGTTGTCTAAGAAAGAAGCCATTTCTTTTTTAGGTTTAACAGGTGCTTCAATAGTTTTATCGGAGGAAGAAGTAGTAGTTGCTATCTGAACAGGGGTGGAGATTGCAACTACAGGCAAGGTAGTAGCAGTAGAGGAAGGAATATTTCTGAAAACATTATTAATCACTTTGTGAGCATGAAATTTAGCCCACCATTTAACATACCAGCATCTTTTGAGAACATCCCCGTCTTTAACATATTGCCATTTCAAAATCCAGGGAACCTTGTATTTTTTTACAAAATGAATTACAGGGGAGAATTTTGCATCATAAGCACCTACTTTGTTAGTGCTAGTGAAATGTGATAGAGCCTCCCATAATTGTTCAGGGAATATTTCTGGGATAGGACCAAACTGAGCCCACCATCGAATGAACCAGAGGGGCAATTTTGAATCAAATTCTTTACCAAAATTAACAAACCAGGAATGAGACATGAATTCATTTTGGTGTAACATGAATCAGAACCAAGCTGTGAGATAGTCATGGTAACAGTAAGGGACCGAAGAATTCGGTAACATTCTTGGGGTAGTAAGATTGGAGCCCCACATTTCTTCAGAAACAATTTTATCAATAGTAGCTTTGTGATAAATCACTTTAGTAGTATCCACCTTGTCAGTAATAGGGCTAATCTTGATAGACTGTTCATGACAAAGGATATTAGAATAGTATCGTACATCTTTATCATGGTGTTCAGGAGTCCAATGAAATCTTGGGGAGAAATAACTAGAGGCCAGTTTGAAGGGATCAGAAATATTGGCTCTGTTTGTCTCAACATAAAACAGGTTTTGGTCACTGGGTTTTTTAACATACTCAGTAGTATAAGGGGTACAAGGGAAAGTATTTGTCCTAACAAGTTGCTAGGGACTGGAATAAGGATCATAGGCAGTAGCTAAAACAGTGGAGTAGTTTGTTTTAGGTATGGTACCTAAAGGGGTAAATCTACCAGTAATCTCCAGGGGAGTAACAGGTTCAATCTTTGCAATTGGGTTAATAGCAGGGGATTTGTCATTTGTCCTTCTACTTGCCATGGTAGTTCTGCAAGAATTCACGGGTGAGGAAATCAGGAATTGAATTTTGGGTTCCTTTAATATATTCAATTTCAAAGTCAAAAACACTTAGAATAGTTTGCCATCTGGCAAAAATATGTTTTGAAGCAATATTTTCAACATCTTTTTCAATAACATATTTAGCACTTTTGCAATCAATACGTAACAAAAATTTTTGGTTTAACAAATCACTTTGGAATTTTGAAATACATAATACTATAGACAAAATTTCATTTTTAATAGTGCTGTAGTTTAGCTGTGCAGTATTCCAGATTCCAGATTGAAAGCGAACAATTTGTTCAGATGATTCAGGGGAAGCACGTTGCTTTAGAATACCTCCATAGCCAATATCAGAGGCGTCAGTTTCAACTATTTTGAAAGTATTAATAGTAGGAATACCAAGACACGGAAGTGTCTTAACATGAGTTTTGATCTGTTTAACAAGGGAAGTATGAATATTAGTCCAGGGTGGAGGATTATTTTGTAAACGATCAAAGAGGGGTTTACATTGTTTCCTCAAATCCTTGTAGAAATCAGCAACATAATTCAAAGATCCAAGAAATCTCTGAAGCTGAGTTTTATCAATAATGACATCAGGGAATTTGTCAGCAAATTGAATAGCTCTATCAATAGGACGAAGTTGTCCTTCAGAAATATCATAACCAAGAAAACGGACTTTTGTTTGAAACAATTTGATTTTCTTAGCAAAAACAACAAGACCATTTCTTTTGATAATATATAGAAATGAGTACAAATGTTTCCAATGTTCATCAATAGAGTTGAAGAAAACCAGAACATCATTAATATAAACAATGGTGAAGTGACTGAAGCAATTGAAGATATTATTCATAATATTTTGGAATTCACTAGGGGCATTCTTAAGACCAAAAGGCATAATATTCCACTCATAATGACCAAAAGGAGTGGTAAAAGCAGTTTTGTACCTATCACTTTCACTGAGCTGGATTTGCCAGAACCCAGATTTCATATCAAACTTGGAGAACACCACCGCCTCACTCAATCTATGGACTAAGTCATTCTTATTGGGAATAGGATATCGGATCCATTCTAAAACCTTGTTCAGGGGTTTATAATTAATGACTAGGTGAAGGGTACCTCTTTCAATCTCAGCATTCTTCTGGACGTAAAAAGCAGAACATGACCAAGGAGACTTACTATTCCTTATTAATTTTTTCTTTGACAGATCATTTATTTCATTTTTGCAAAATTCAACAATTTCTGCATTCATTTGAATAGGGTGAGCTTTGGTAGGAATGTGTTTTTCATTAAAATCTTTAACATAAGGCAGATTAACAATATGCTTTTTTCTATACCAAAAAGTATTAGGAATATCAGAACAAACATGGTCAGTTAATATTTTCTGAAAATTATCAATTTTTGAAAGCGGTAATTTGTCAGAAAGTTGTTCAGTAATTTTCTTGTATCTAACTTCTTGTTTAAGGAAGCCAAGATGTTTTTCTTTAACATGAATCATTCTGAAAGTTTTATCAATTTCAACTTCAAGTTTTGAAGCAAATTTAAACTTTACTTTCTGTCCAAAAGGATCAGTAGTAGTTCCATCATTTTCAACAAGAAAGGGATACAAAGAATTTATGAAAGGCAAACCAAGGATTACCTTATCAGTCATGTTTTTAACAAGAACAGAAGGAATTTTAAAACAAACATTATCATGGCAAACATGAGTATTAGACAATTCATATCTAATTTTCATTTTAGTACCATTAGCAGAAACAAGTGATTTAGTATATTTTTGAAAGTATTTTGTAGGAATCAATCCTTCTTGAATACAATTCATATCAGTACCAGAATCAATCATAGCAATAACATTGAAATGATAATCATGTGAAACAACAATTTTTACTTTAGTGAGCCATTTAGGAGGAAGAGATTTCCTAACAAGAGCAAGTTTAGAAGCATCATCAGAACAATCAAGAATAGAAGAATTATCAACAGCATCATCAACAATACCTTTACCAGGAAGAGGAGTACATTGACTAGGATCATCTCTAGTCTTTTGCTCATCTTGCTCATTATCAGAATTAATAGTTTTATCAAGTTTTTTTTATCAAATTTTAATGTTAACAGTTCTTGCTTAATATTACTGTTATCATTCTCAATATTTTTAACTTTATGTTTTAGTTCATTAATTTCTTTTTTAACAGTATTAATTTCATATTGAAAATCATTAATAGTTAAATCTTTGGATTTCTTTTTAGATTTGTTAAATCTTTCCAAAGTTTCTTCAAAGCTTATATTAGTTTTTAGTTTTTTACCAGTTTCATCTTTTAACAGGTTTTTCTTAAAGTTATCCAAATATTCTTTTTGTATAACAGGGTTTTCCATTTGCCCAATTAGTTTTAACAGCAAATTATCATTTTCTTTACTTTTAGTGAGAACATTAACAGATCTTTTAATAACATTACAACAGGAGTCTCTGCATCCAATCTTAATATTAGGTGAATCAGAAGATTCAGCAGAGTGATAATCAGAATCAGATAAAGAAGAAAAGTCCTCTTCCAAGGAGTCAGACAAGACGTTTGACTCAAGGATTCGGAATAAAGCTTCTTGATCTTCATCAGCAATTTTTAACATGTTAAACTTGTCTTTTAATTTATCAGGTTTTTGTTTACAGTCTTTACTGTAATGACCAGGTTTACCACAGTTGAAGCATTTTCCTTTGTTAGGATTCTGCTTAGTAAATCTTTTAGAAAAATTTTTCTTTTTAGCATAAAACACATCAGGTTTAACATAATTAGTTTTGTATTTTTTTATATTTTTTATGGTTATAATTTTTGTGAATTTTATCATGTTTTTTACTCTTTTGCTTAGAAGGAGCAATAGAAGGCAAACCATATTGTTCACATAAATTACCCATTTCATATTTAGCTTTTCTTTTATTTTTCAGTTGGTGTTTTAACAGTTTTTCATCATTACACATGTTAATACCAAGTTTTTTAATAGTGCTTAATATATCACCATAAGTTAAATTATCATAATCAATGAAGTCATTTTCATCAATTAATTCTTATTTTACCTTATGAGCAAAGATAGGAGGAAGTCCGTCAATAAACTTCTCTTTCCAATAAGGCTTATGACAATCTTTCCGGAGCATAACCCTGGAAATAAAAACATCTTGATACCATCTATAATCAGACATAGTAGGGCATCTCAAATTATTCAAATATTCAGCAATACGAGATGAAACACTAGAAGGAGTACCAACAAAGTGTTTGAGGATAGTATAGACCAAAGTATTAACACCATCAGGAATACCTCGACCAATATTATCATCAAAAATAGGAAGTCCTTCATCATTCTTTTTAACAACATTTTTAATAGATTCTCTGGAATCTTCTGTGAGATAAGAATCCCACCAACCACGAAGAGAACCAGAAAAACCAGTAACAAGCATGTTAACAATTTCAGGTTGAGTAAAATCATGACCATTAGCATAAGCAATACCGACCATTTCTTGTTCAGAGAAACCATCAATATTCCATTCATACATTTTATCAGCAGAAACAGAGAATTGAGTTTGAAAAGATCTTTCTTCAAACTGTATATCAGGAGGAGTAGGTTTAGAATACCAGTTTTTAGTAAAAGATATCGGATTGGGTTTTCCAATAAATCTTTTAATTTCTGGTAATTTGTCTTCAAAAACATTTTCAACAGAAGTTGAGAATGTTATTGAACTGGTAATATGTTTTAAGAGTTAAGACATATTGAACTGGTCCGCTGTGAGATTTATTATTCTTCTAACGACTGTCAATTGAATAATAAATCTCACGACTTATATTTGCATGAACTCTTAATCCTAAGAGAATAATGGACCTGATCATGAAAAGTAGGTTGCTTTGATATATCAGGAGTGAGATCTAAAGTAACGGTCAAAACCTTAGTATGTTGGGCAGCCACATTTAGTGTTGATGGAACATATATTTTCAAGATGGAATTCTTAATCTCTTAACGGAGATATAAAATATTCCATTGAGATAAGTTTAATAGGTTTAGTTATTCAGAATGTTAGGCCTAACCACTTTAGTAAGGAGTTACTAAAGTATATATTTATGAAATTGGATTTCATAAATATATGATGAATAACTTAAAATATTAAACTAGGTACTCAAGGATTAAGATGTAGTAATCTTCAAAGTGGCAGTCTATATTCATGACTTTGAGTTACTACGAATATTTTATGAAGGGGTTCCGTGTATAATAAAGTTTTGGGATATAATTTATTAATAAGGCCTAGAGTGCAATTATATTTATATAGTGGTATTAAATATAATTAATGGTAACTTTGGACTTGTCAAGAGTTGATAGAAAAGTCCAAGGCCCATTGGAGCTAGTGTCTTATTGGTCCCTTTTGGTTCTACTCCAACCCACACACTTAAGCCCAATTGGAAAGGCCCAATAGGCCAACCCAATTAGATAATCAATTAGTTATAAAGAGAGAAACATACAGAATTTTTTCATTAAAAAAAGAGAGACATCATTGTGAAATGGTGTGTATGTGTGAGTGAAGCCACTCATTATTCTCCCTTAGAAACTGATTGAGAGACCACACTTCTTAGGCGTAAAGTGGAATTGGAGTGAAGATTAAAAGTGTTCCCAAGTACTTCTAATCTTTTGTTTTGAATTTCACTACACCAAGGTATGCAATCTTGTTCTTAAATTCTGAAATTTACATAATGCAAGTTGTTAATCGTGAATGAAATAAATTCATGTTTGTTGCTTCCGCTGTATGTTTTGTATGAGATATAAAACCAGATTTTTCCAACACTTAAGACCCTTTATGTCCATTTCCTTGTCCAAGGATTGCTCCTTACGTAGTGGTAGGGTTACTTTTCACGCAGTTATACTGACCTCAGCATGCTCATTCTCTCTCCTCTAGCCACTACATAGTACAGCAGTTGTATTAGTGCCCAAATGGGGGAATCATATACAGTTGTATTAGTGCTCAAATGTGACATCTATCTTGTACCTAGCAACTTTCCTAGGACTATAAGAGGAACATGTTGCTAGAATATTAGGGTAAGAACCAGGATAGAACAATAGAGAAAAAGGTAGAGAGTTTGTAACAAAGTAAGGTAGAGAAAATGTCCCTCCTTTAGTGAGAATATCACCACTGTATAAGGGAAACCTCTAGTTTTACGTAATACAAAACTTGACAGAGCAAGGGATATTCATCCTTGCTCACCCGTGGTTTTTCCTCCCTTTCAAAGGGTTTTTCATGTACATCCCGTTGTCATCTTTACTTTGCTTGCATTACTTTCTTTTTCTCTCATCATCATGGTGTTAAAGCTTCCATTTTTATTATTTTGAGCTTTTTCATCAAAATTTACTATTAGATATCTTACACACTTTCTACACAAGTTTTACAAATCTAACTTACATGTATATTTTTGGCAACTTCGTTGAGGAGAATCTCTAGTTATCCTTCTTTTTAGTTGTATACCATCTGTTCTCCTACATTCTTGTTTCAATCATCTTCTCTTTGAGCTATCTAATGCCTCCAAAGAAGAAAAATGTAGACACATAGGTTGGTTCAAGAGAGAACCAGCAACCAGAAGTGAGTGTAGACCATGTTTCTATGCACACCGAGGGCTTAGAATCATCTGAAGAGGTCAGACAGCTAGCTAACAGAAACATCATGGTAGCCATTGAGAACCTCTAACGTTCTCAGGCCTCCATGTCAAAAGAGATCCAATACTTACACCAGTGGATAGCAACCCCTCAAACCCCACAAGGTAGCCAAGGACCTCAAGAAGAGACTGAAAGGTCACACTTAAAGCCTCCTCTCAACCAATGGTTGCCCTCACAACCTGAAGGATCTCAAACTTCTCCTTGCTTGACTAGGGAGAATATCGTAGCCATCTTGCTAGAGGCCAGAAAAGCAAAGAGCTTTTCTTACATTTATACCAAGCCTCCCTATCCAGAAGAGATAGCTAGGAAGTCTTACCCTGCCAACTACACACCTCCCATTTTCAACAAGTATGATGGTGTGGTAAGGAATGCCAAACAGCTTATCAGGAGGTACATGGATGCCTTGACAGCTCATTCCCATGACCATGAGCTGAGGCTCAGGGAGTTTTCTAAATCTCTGGAAGGTTGTGCTTTCACCTGGTACACTAGCTTTTCACCAGGGTCAGTTCTGAGCTAGAATGACATGGCCACCTAGTTCATGAAGTTATTCACCTTAGATGAGAAGCTTACCTTATCAGATCTGTAGCAGGAAAGGCACAGGATATTTGAAGGGCTACTAGACTACATCTGTAGGTTCAGAGATCTCTCCTTGATGTGCTATGATCCTGTGGAGGAAGAAAGATTGGTGGACATCTGCATTGCTAACATGTTGTATGAATATCAGCCCTACGTGGAGAACTTACAAATTTGAAGCTTTACAAGGCTGGTAGAGGCATCTAGGAGAACTAGTGTTTTAGTGAAGAAACCATCCAAAGGCTTGACTTCACAAACCACAAATGCCCCTAGATAACCTTGGAAGCAAGAGAGCAAAAAGGTGGAGGTAGTTATGGTGGAAGAGCCAAAGAAGACTACCAAAGGCAAAAAGAGAGAGAAAAGTGGTATTCCTCCTCCCTTTTCTGTCTCAACAGAGGAGTTATACAGTATCCTTGAAGCCTGGGTAAAGGATAGCGCGGTGGTCTTGCCTGAGTGTAAGCTTGAACCAACAGAAGAGGAAAATCAAGGAGCTCTTTACTATCAATATCATAAGAAGAGTGACCACCACACCATGGACTATTATGCTCTAAGAAATATATTCCATGAGAAGGTGCCCAAGGGTGATTTGGTCATTAAGAACAGAAAGTGCACAGATCAAAGAATGTGTAAGCCTGAAGTGGCAATGACTTTCTTCATAAGATGCGATGACCCCATGGAGGAAGAAGCTGAGAATATGGTTAGTAGTGTTGCACTTGCACCATTGCATGATGAAGAAATGATGCTGCGAATTCAACAGGGTGACAAAGTGCATGCCTTTCTTGAAGGGATGGGTATCAGGCCATTAGCTAGAAGAGAGGTAGTTTATGCCATGACTCAAGTAATGGATAGGAGCTAAGGAGCAGTTGCTTCCCAGGGAAGTGAGCTGCATGTGGCATACCAAGAAACCAAGGAGTTAGTGACCTTCTCTCCTAGAGATTTAGCCAACAAGTCATGGATGGCAAGAGGCCCTTGTATGTTACTATTGGAATTAATGCCCTAGAATCCTATTGTATGATGCTATGTATTATATTATGTATGAAATTATGTATGACATGATCTATGACTTAATATTGTAATTAATAAAGTTGTTTTATTATTATTTAAAATAATGGTAACATAAATATTCGGACATTATCATATAGTCTATGAGATGCATAATATGTGATTTATGTGATTTAGTCACAAAAGATATAAGTCATAAGTTTTTTGTAAACTCAGAATTTAGTTCGTAGTAGGTGATGAAATTGGGCGTTTCATCTGCGAAGGCTATAACATATTAACTAAGATGATTTGTCTTTATCATAGAAGTGGTGACTTCTAGTTGATATGTTGATATGTTTTAAGAGTTAAGATATATTGAACTAGACCTCTGTAAGATTTATTATTCTCCTAACGACTGTCAATTAAATAATAAATCTCACGACTTCTATTTTCCTAAACTCTTAATCCTGAAAGAATAGTAGACCTGATCATGAAATGTAGGTTGCTTTGTTATATTAGGAGTGAGATCTAAAGTAACGGCCAAAATCTCAGTATGTTGGGCAGCCACATTTAGTGTTGATGGAACATATATTCTCAAGATGGAATTCATAGTCTCTTAACGGAGATATTAAATATTCTCTTGAAATAAGTTTAATGGATTTGTTATTCAGAGAGTTACGCCTAACCACTTTGGTAAGAAATTACTAAAGTATATATTTATTAAATTGCTTTTCATAAATATATAATGAACAATTTAAGAGGATTAAACTGGGTACTCAAGGATTAAGATGTAGTAATCTACAAAGTGACAATCTAAATTAATGACTTTGTGTTACTACGAATATTTTATGAAGGGTTATCATGTACAATAAAGTCTTAGGATATAATTTATTAATAAGGCCTAGAGTGCAATTATATTTATATAGTGGTATTAAATATAATTAATGGTAACTTTGGACTTGTCAAGAGTTGACAGAAAAGCGCAAGGCCCATTGGAGCTAGTGTCTTATTTGTTCTCTTTTGGTCCCACTCCAAGCCACATACTAAAGCCTAATTGGAAAGGCTCAAAAGGCTGGCTTAATTAGATAATCAGTTATTAGGAGAGCAACATACAGATTTTTAAAAACAATCACAAGTACATGAAACGTTTTGTATGAGAGTGCTGGACACTCTCTTGTTCTTTTTAGAACATACACATATAACTGATTGAGAGACCACACATCTTGGGCGTTAGTGGAATTGGAGTGAAGATTGAAAGTATTCCCGAGAACTTCTGATCTTTGGTTTTAAAATTCATCGCACCAAGGTATACTATCTTGTTCTATATTCTAAAACTTACATAGTGCATGTTATCAATTGTGAATGAAGGGTTGCTAAAATGAGGTGTGTCTCAAGGCAAGAAGGGTTGACACGATTGCACAGGTTACACCATGAGATGTGTGGAGTGAACCTTGATGTTGGCCTATGCAGAAGATTGCAAAGGCTAGGGGTCTTTTGGCTAGAGATGGCTAGTGATGCCAAGGAGGAGAAGAGAGATTGTAAGACTAATTCCATCATTCCCCAGACCAAGCAAAAATGCTAAACATTAAGGTACAATAAGAATATTGGCAGGATCCATACATAAAATATCTTTCACAAGGTGTACTACTTGTTGATCGTCTGAAAAGAGAAAAGTTTAAGAGATATGCAACAAGGTTCAAGATGATGGATGGGAAGCTGTTAAAAAGAAGTTTCCAAGGGAAATGGTTAGTGTGTACCTAGCAAAGAAATAAAGGGTATTCTCTCTGATTTGTATGAGGAAGAGTGAACAGTACACCCTAGTGGCAGAAAGCTATGGCAAATGGCTTTTCACAAGGGATACTACTGGCCCACCATGCAAAGAGATTTCCAAGATTTCCCCAAAATGTTCTAATAATGTCAAAGGCTGGGATGAAATACACACTAGCCATCGAAGCTTACACCCAACTATGGCACCATATCCATTCCACAGTTAAGGACTAGACTTCATAGGTCCTATAAATCCCCCTTTTGAAGGATGTGTATGGATACTGGTAACCACTGAGCTATTTACAAAATGGGTAGAAGCTGTGGCTATGAAGAAAGCAACAAGTAGCTTAGTGGCTAGCTTTCTAAGGGAAAATATAATATGTCGTTTTGGGGCACCAAGTAGATTCATTTCTTATAGTGGCACACCATTCCTGAATAAAGATGTGCATCGTTTAACAGAATGGTACTACATAGCTCACACAACATCAACACCATATTATCCCAAAGGAAATGGTTAAGCTAAGGCTTCCAACAAGAGATTTTTGTAAATATTGGGAAAAATGACCAGCGAGAATGGAAAAGGATGGAGAGAGGAACATCTTACATGTGGGCTCATAGAACAGCCAAATCACAAGATACAGGAGCCTTACCCTTTTCCCTATTCTATAGCACAAAGGCCATTATCCCAATAGATTTAGTGAGGCCAGGATGAAGTTAGCGAAAATAGTAGGGATACCTAGGGAAGACATCCTAGAGATCATTGAAGAAAAATGAGACAATGCTCCCTATCACAACAGCCTTTACTAGGCTAGTATGAAGGTAAGGCATGAAGGTCAAGTCAAAGAAAGGAAGTTTCAAGTGGGAGAACTTGTTTGGAAGACAGCCCCTCATGTACGAGGTGTGGCAAGAGTAGTCAAACATAAGTTTTTGTCAAAATGGGAAGGACCATATATTATGGAAGAAGCACACTATACAGGACATTATTGGCTGAAAGATCAAACAGGTATGAAGGCATATGGCCATATTAGTGGAGCTCATCTTAAGAAGTATTATGCTTAGTTTTGTAATCTGATACTTGCCATTCCACAGTTTTTACTCTATTAGATAAAACCCTTTCCATTTAGTTATATATTACATTTTACTGTTCATGATATGCATGCAAGGTTCAATATACTAACTGAATAGCAAACATACTAGAGTTTACAAATAAACAGGTCTCCCATGACCATAAAATATTACAAATTGAAAACTAAATAATGTCTGTTAGAGAATTAATGTTTTCAAAAGAGAAGTCTAGATGGCTCAGAGTTCTCAACTCACTTTCTAACTTTTCGATTTCTTTATCAAAAGAACCTTGTTCTGCTTTGACACCTTCTAACTAAGTCTGAAGGGCAGAATAATCTTCTTGTGTGGATGACAAATCCCCCTGATGTTTGGTTATGGATTCCTAGAACTTAGCAATCGAAGTAATGCATGCCTCCATGGCCAACTTTGTCTCCTCTACTTTGTTGATACAAGAGTCTCTTTTAGCTCTTAACTGTTGAAGTGAGGACAAAGAAGCATGAACCGAGGACCCTGACTTCTAGAGGTCTCTCAATGTCGTGACATGGCTCATCAACCACCCGACATTGAAACCCATGCCATTAGCTTCGGTTAGTGCAGAAAGGATGTCCTTAAAGGGAAAGTAAGATAGTCCTATTTACCTTTAGACTGTAGTTGGAACACGACAAGCCCAATGCGTTCTATCATGAAGCACCTAAAAGGCAATGTTCACCTGTCAGTATCCCTCATTATCTCAGGATACTTTGAAAGAATTTTGGAGCACACAACTTTCAAAGGGGGAGAAAGCAATGAGATTAATGGATCAAGGTCTGCCTCAGTGCTTCGACTATCTTGATCTCTAGAAGTGACTTCTGCAAAACATTCTTTCTCTTTGGGGTTGTCAGTGCACACAAGATTCAAGTCCCCTCATTTAGCATCAGATTCTGTTTCCTCCTAGAAGCCATTTCTTATATAGAGGCCTCTAGTGCCAAAAGAATGGTTTTTGGTTTGGTTTGAGTCTAAGGAGTAGTTTCCTTAACTTGTCAAAGGTCCAAAGTGAGAAAGGAGAGAGTAAAGTCACATACACCATGGATTAAGAGGGAACATTACAAAATAACAAAGTCAAAGAAAAGGATACATTTTTTTGAGCATCTTCTCTACTATGTTTTCTTTTTCTTTTCCTCCTCCGTTAGTTTTTTTACTATGGCACCCAAAAAAGTCTGTCCCTTCCAAGAACATGATCACTCGACGTGGTTCCTCTTCTTCTTCTCTTCCCTATATTTCTGCTAGGGATAAGTTTCATGATTAAGAATCCCAAAAGAAGTTTGAGGAGAACTTTAGTGATAGGGTGATAGATTCAAAATGCCATGTCATTTTGTCTGATTTTCTAGATACTCCTTTACTCGGTGCATTTAGTACTCGGGGTTAGGAATCATTATGTGAGAAACCCTTGAGGTTTCCCAACGTGTATATACAGGAGTTCCACTCCAACAAACATGCTATCGATACCTCTATTCCTCAATTTACTGCTGTATTCAGAGGCACATGTATCTTAGTTACCTCGAAGCTCATTTCTGAGGTACTCCGTGTCCCTAGGGTAGTTCATCCTGACTACCCTAGTCACCCTCATCTCCATTCTATCTCTCAAGACAAATTGGGCACACATTTTTTCAAACGGGCCATGTCATGGGGTGATCTTATAAAAACTTCACCACCACTGACTTTGCTAAAGGTCCTCAAATCCTTAATATGGTGATGACCTTTGTTCTCACTCCACGGTCATCCTCTAACACTATCACTAAGCCTCGTGCTCATTTTCTTTTCTCTCTCTTGGAGGGTCTTTGTATAGACTTTCCTTCACATATGATAGTATCTATGATATATATCTACCAAGATATAGCTACACGTGATAAGCTAATTTTTCCTTTGGCTATCACACACATTCTCACACACCTGCACATCACTATTCCTTCTACTCCATCCTTCTTTTCGATCATAGGTGCCATTACTCAGGGATCTATCTGGAGGAGTGATGCACAACTAGCCTCTAAGGCCAAGCGGCCTTGTAATAAGTCCCCCCCTGCTCAGCAGGAGGAGGTTGCTTTCTATGCTACTGAGGATGCTGCCTACGCTACACGACCCTCTTTTTCATCTGCTCCATCCTCATCTTTTAGTGTAAAGGCTTCACTTGCTACCATCTTGGATCAGCTTTAGCACGTGCATGCTGATTTTGGTAGTCGTCTTGACCATATTTATGATGAGATATGTCAGATGAACACCAGGATTGGTCGCATCGCTCATCGTCAGTCTCGTCTTGGCAGATTTTCTCCTTCTCCTTCACCTGAGCCTACTCAGGGTTCTTCTGATGATGGAGATGATGATGATGCTTTTGGATTTTCTAGCAATGATGAGATGATTGTTTCTTAGTGATTAAACCTTTGCCACTCATGACAAAAAATGAGAGTAGTTTTGGTTATGAGAGAGTAGTCATGTTGTTAAGAGGAAAGCTAGCATAGAGATACACTAGTTAGGGGGAGAGTGCTTTGAGAGATGTAGTGAGGTTTTGATGTATCTTTCTCACTTCATGTACCATGGCCTTGTGACCACTTTACGTACATTATACTCTTTTGAGATATATATATATATATATATATGATGATGATGATGATGATGTATGTTTCTTCACCTTTATCTTAAATGTGTTGTTTCTTTTTCCTCTTTATACACATGTTTCTTTTTTTCTAAAACTTGTCTATGTTTCACACTTGATGCCTTAATGAATCTTGTTTAAATGTTTTAGATAAGACAGGTTGCAAGTCTATCATGCCATGATCTCTCTTCTTGCAAAGTTTTTCAAGAGTTCATTGTATTAGTTAGACTTATGTAATTCTATGTGTAATAGTTATGGAGATTGTGGTTTATACTTCTCTCATAATTATGCTTGGTTTTGTCACGGATTACCAAAAGGGAAGATTGTTAGGGCCATATTTTCTATGTAATTGGCTAACCTTTTGATAAAATACACTTTACTTGTAAATAGATAGATCTAAGTTAGGTTTGATACATATCAAGTGGTTGTATTAAAGACATGAAGATTGATCCAAGAAACATGTGTAGAAAACCCGTTTTACTAAAACTCGACAGATAACTCGATAGAAAGCTGTTATCGAGATTTAATGGATAGTTCGACACAAGTTTTTGTTGGAATTAGTGCCCTTAAATCCTATTGTATGATGCTATGTATTATATTATGTATGACATGATGTATGACTTAATATTGTAATTAAAAAATTAGTTTTATTATTATCTGAAATAATGGTAACATGAATATTTGGACATTATCATATAGTCCATGAGATGCATGGTATGTGATTTATGTGAAAAGTCACAGAAGATATAAATTACAAGTTCTTTGTAAACTCAGAATGTTAGTTCGTAGTCGGTGATGAAATTGGGCATTTCATCTGCGAAGACTATAACATATTAACTAAGATGATTTGTCTTGATCATGGAAGTGGTGACTTCTAGTTGATATGTTTTAAGAGTTAAGACATATTGAACTGGACCGCTGTGGGATTTATTATTCTTCTAACGACTGTCAAATGAATAATAAATCTCACGACTTATATTTACATAAACTCTTAATCCTGAGAGAATAATGGACCTGATCATGAAGTGTAGGTTGCTTTGATATATCAGAAGTGAGATCTAAAGTAATGGTCAAAGCCTCAATATGTTGGGCAGCCGCATTTAGTATTGATGGAACATATATTCTCAAGATGGAATTCATAGTCTCTTAACGGAGATACAAAATATTCCCTTGAGATAAGTTTAATGGGTTTGTTATTTAGAATGTTAGGCCTAACTAATTTAGTAAATAGTTACTAAAGTATAAATTTATGAAATTGGATTTCATAAATATATAATGAATAACTTAAAGGATTAAATCGGGTACTCAAGGATTAAGATGTAGTAATCTACAAAGTGGCAGTCTACATTCATGACTTTGTGTTACTACAAATATTTTAATGAATGGGTTACATGTACAATAAAGTCTTGGGATATAATTTATTAATAAGGCCTAAAGTGCAATTATATTTATATAGTGGTATTAAATATAATTAATAGTAACTTTGGACTTGTCAAGAGTTGACAGAAAAGCCCAAGACCCATTGGAGCTAGTGTCTTATTTGTTCCCTTTTGGTCCAATTCCAAACCACATACTAGAGCCCAATTGGAAACGCCCAAAAGGCTAACCCAATTAGATAATCAGTTATTACGAAAGAAACATACAGAATTTTGTAACAATCACATGTGCATGAATTGGTATGTATGTGAGTGTTAGACACTCTTGAATTCTCTCTAGAACATATACATATAACTGATTGAGAGACCACACATCTTGGGCGTTAGTGGAATTTGAGTGAAGATTGAAAGTGTTCCCGAGAACTTCTGATCTTTATTTTTGAAAATTACCGCACCAAGGTACACTCTCTTGTTCTATATTCTGAAATTTACATAGAGCATGTTATCAATTGTGAATAAAGTAGATCCGTTATTTTTCCGCTACGTACATTTATATATCCAACAGTTTGACACAAACTTAGTCTATCGAGCTTTACGAATTTAGAATTTCCAGATCTGAATTTTGGCCCATGTTGATGTATTTGTTTAGGGTTTCTTTTCTCACAATTCTAGACATATATAAGACTTATTTTAAGAGTCATCACACACGGATAGAAAGACCAAGAGTTTATTTTTCCCTTGTGAAAAGCTATTGGGTTTGTACACTATAGGGTTTTGTAACTAAGTTCTTCCTGATCCTTGTTGTTGATGAAGTAAAGAACTTTGCAGCTAACAACAACCATTCAAGTTGCTAAAGTTAGTTTCGTACTGGGATCCGTGCAAAAGGGTTAATCATAGATTGGAGATTTGTGCATTAAAGGAAAGAAGGCTACTACAAGATCAAGTCCAATTAAGTATTGGAGCAAAGGTTCAATTGTAGGTTGGTATTTCAAGATAAGCCAGAGTAGTGGTAAGATTCCTTATACTTGTAACCACTTGATTGTTGATTTGTGGGTTCTTAGGAGTGGTGACCTTAAATTCATCGAATGGTGTTTTTGCCTTGCAAAAGGTTTTCCTCATTTGTCAACAATCACCATGTCAATTTAATTTCCACTGTATATAGTTTATTTGGTGATTTGTTGGTGCCTCCACGATTTGTATGTAATTTGACCTAATTAATCAACTTGGATAATTGAATTAATTAATTGAGGTCAAGCTATCTTAACCCAACATGGTTGATGGTTAACGCTGTTGACCATGTTTGTTTTTCTTTTTAGTGACTCCGGGATAGTGAGTAACTCTCCTTTTGCTTGCAATTGGCAAAACAAGTTTTAGGATAGTGAACATGTCGTTACTCATTTCCTAAGTAACAAAGGTGGGGCTTCAGACATACGAATCCCACGCACCTTTGCAGAGTCGCACCCCGCCCCATGTATGCATGTTGTTTTACTGTGTGCGTGGATTGGGCTTGATTCCTATGTTGAAACAAAAAGTTTTGTCTCTTGTTCTTTTGATTTCATTAGCGGAGCTCACGAATCAAAAGAGAGGCATCTGTAGACACCGCATGCTAGGGTTCCAAAAACTATGAAAGTCAAGTTTTTCTACATTAAAGATTGGTTTTCAAACAAATCCCACATTGTCTGGGACATGTTCCAAACCCTTATTTTCTAACTATAAAATGCCATACATGGTACCTTTTCAAGAGACAGAATCCGAGAGTAAAACACACAACATTCGCTAGAAATAGTGAATCAAAGAGGGAGTTATTCATAAAACACCCTAAAGTCAATATTTTTCCGATTGAGACATTTTCTGGTCTTGATCTTCGAGTTTCAAGGTTTAATTGACTTGTTGTAGGTTGATTGTGACTAGATTGACTGAGGGGAACAGTAAAGGTTATAGCTCTTCTTACATCCTTTTCTTTGTTTAAATTCTATTTTTCTCTTGTTTTTTGCTTCATATATGTTTTAATATGTCTGCTTAGTGCAGGTTTATGTTGTTTTTCTTTCTTAAGCATGATAGATTGTTAGATTTAGTTTTTATTCTGTGCTGTTCTTGCTTTCCAGGCTAGAGTTTAGGGTGTGTATGCGTACGCATGCTTACTACATGCACACGAATACTCGAAGTATGCGTACACATACAATTGGGCAGCACACGCAGGCCCTATGTATGCACACGCATACTCATGCCCAGAAACCCTAATCCAAACCTTGTTTTCTTCTATTTCTTTGTTTTGTTCATATTACACGCTTCTGCCTTGAGTTAATATTTGTATTCATAAATCTCTACTTCTCTGCTTTGCTTTGTTTTACCCCTTTAATGCTAGTTAGGGTTTTCTCTTTTGTTTTGCCATAAACATGCATGTGAAATGCATTGATGTGTGGGTGTTGTGATGCGGTGAGGTAAATTATCATTCATATGAAGAAGTATTTGTTTGGAAATATGATGTTGCCTTAGTGATGAATATGAATATATTTAGTTTGAATGCCATGATCTTGATGTTTAGATGCAATAACATGTTTGTTTGATTCTGCCATAATATGTTTCTGCCTTTGGGAATATGTGATATGATGCCATGATAGATGAATGTTAGGTCTTGGGATGAGTATGCCATGTTGTTTGCCTTAGATGCATGCTAGAGTGTGTGTGAGTCTAGAATGATAATGTTGAATTTGCGTTTAATAGGATTAAGATGT
Source organism: Quercus glauca (assembly GCA_023736055.1). NCBI lineage: Eukaryota > Viridiplantae > Streptophyta > Magnoliopsida > Fagales > Fagaceae > Quercus > Quercus glauca. Next base: position 44,224,421 of record CM043319.1, read on the forward strand.
AAAACACAATGAGTGGAAGCCGAGCCACGGGTCAGGTGGGGTTGGATGCCTAATACCTTCTCATCCCCATACCTAAACTCTGGACACGTGCTCTGGTGGTAGATTAGTCATTCCACGAAGGGCGCTATATTTATGGTTCCTAAACCTAATCTAGGTGGCAACTCAATTTCTCCGCCCTGGTCCACCTTCAGCCAAGGCATACTTTTTATTACGAGGATGAAACCACTGGCGCATCTCGAAAGGAAAAGAGCGTGTTCGTGGGTGCTTATGCCCACACAAACCAACAACAAATTTTCAATCTTAGCAAGTCCTTGGCCACCATGTCTCAAATTGTGCAAAATCAAAATCCAAGATTTGAGAGAGAGTTTAAGAGGAGCAACTAGTCGATGAGGCACAGACCTATGAGGGAAGGCTAGGTTGAAGGCGTTGGGGTTCTTTGTAGTGATTAGGTTCATTCAATTTGTGAGGCAACACGCACATGATCGTTGCAGTAGCATAGTGGATTTGTGAGACTTAAATCCTAGGGTTTGGCACTGCATCAACAGTTACAAAAATAACTGGAAGAATACGTATAAAATTGCTAATGTGCTTTTGTTAAAAACAAAACAAAAAAAAAACAAAAAAAAAATCAATCTTAAAAACACTTAAAATATGTTTTCAATTTTAGTGTTTACATAGAAAATTTAAGTAGGGTTGTCCAAGCCATTGGACTAGTCAATACTAGTTTTTGAAAGCAGAGAGTTGCCATCCTCCAAGATTTGGCTTTACTCAATCCGATAGTGAAAACCCTTAAATCTAGCAAGTTCCACTAAGTCTAGCAACATTTCTAGTGAAAGTCAATGGAGATCCACCCATTTTGGAAACGAATCTAATGAGATCTTCGTCGGTTGCTCCGCCTCTTTTCATTGTTACCAATTTCCCCTGAATCCGACCGCAATTGGTGAGAATCAAATATGTCCAATCTGACCTCCCATACCGATGAACGATGGGTCTAAGTCTCCACCACTTGATCGAATCAAACTCAACATGGACCTACTAATGGACACCCCTAAATTTTAGTAGCCATTTTCTTTGTTTGGTTTTCAAGAAAACAGTTTAACTAATATAAGATATTTTTATGTGATGAGTCCAAAAAATAACAGCTTCGTCATTCAATAATGGACGAACCCAAGATACGTTACACATTTATAGCAAGCTTTTATGACAAGGAGTAACAGACGGAGCAACGGGAAAGAAGATGTTACACAAGTCAATGCTCTAGTCTGTAATGCCTCAACCATTACAAAAGAAGAGAAAGCCAGCTTCGTCCATCAAGCTAGCATCATCCATGTGATGAACAACTACAACATACATTAAATAAATTCCCCATAAATGACACGAGTAATGGTTAATGCACCGGATAGGCAGAAGCATAACTGATGGACCAACGGGTAGAAGATCATTGGAGTTTATTAAGCCCTCGCATTCATTACTGATGAATTAATAAGATTGTCCATCTCTCGACAGACGAATTAAATACTATTCAATGCAAGGTGTAACGTATAGACATCAATGACAGATGAAGTGATAAAAGACATTCAATACTTAAGACAGCTAAGGAGTAACGTGCGGGCACCAACAGACGAATAGCCGTTGGCAAACAATAGAAGCCAGTAATTTATATCAATGGCTCCCATCTGATGAATACAAATATTTATTCGGACCATGAAGACAAGGGCTATAAAAACCCACACAAACCAAAGGCAAAGGTACGCACAATTATCACCTCGAAAACTACTCCTAAAGTTAAATTCTCTTACAATACAATTCAACTGAATCTCATTCTAACTTAATCATCGAAGGATGTTTGGCAAACACTACACCGGTGTATCACTTTTTCTCTATTTCAGATCTGTTGCAGGTTTGTCCTTGGACGAAGCCATTACCATCGTCCATCCACACTGATGAAAATCTCAACTGTTGATTTTCTACGTCATCATTATGCATCCCACTATAGAAAAGGATTTTAAAAATGAGTTACCAAACAAGCCCAAGTTTCATCTACTTCAGCGCTAGTTATTTCAATTGTTTTTAAACACTGGAAATTTATTAGGAACATTTAATCTTGCTGACATATCTAACAGTATCCCAATCTAGTTGGGCTCTCACGGATTCCGGTTTTTTACTGAGGAGCTAAGAGCATATATTATGTTCGTCAAAGAAAATTTTAAGTCCTAAAGAATGAGATTTGGGGTCCATAATCCGTATCCCTGCAGTGGAATGTGCAAGTTTAATTTCCTCCATTCTTTAGTTTCATTCTTTTCACTATTATGCCTTCTCGAATGAAATTTCAGCTAAAGAATTCTACTTCAGAACTTCAATTCTCGATCTTGAAATCAACACATAAATATGAAAAAAATTCACATCACAGATAAAATGGACCCGGATCCCATCACATCTAGCTTTTCACTAGTAATAACAAGAAAAACGTCCACCACCCTGTAAGCCACTACATATTCTCCACTAATTTATTTATTTATTTATTATAAATCCTAGAGCCCAGTAAGAGGTAGGAATTTAGTTTGGAGTAACCAAAAAAAAAAAACAAAACAAAACAAAATAAAAAAGGAAACTCTTACACAAATACCATATATGTAATATAACATAATAATAGCATATCTTATACAAAACTACATCTCATACTTACTCTTAAGTGATAACTACTAGTGATTATAGAAACTATTACAAGCAAGCCTGTGCTATTAGTAAGCAAAGGTCTAACAATAAGCAATACATTTGTTCTTGCAATCCATGGTGCAGCCACCACCACCACCACCACCTCCATAACCCTTGCCTGAGTTGCTGTAGGAAGTGAAGCACTTGGCTGGACATGTGAGCTTCTTGTTGTAACATGGACCCTTGTCTTTACACACCACTGTGGGCCTTATTATACCACCTTTTGAGTACCCTCCATTTGGACCTCCAAACCCGCCTCCATACCCGCCTCCAACACCATTTCCAAACCCAGGTATGTTGAACCCGCCTCCAGGACTAAAGAACCCGCCCATGCCACCATCATTTCCAGTTCCACCTCCACTTCCACTTCCACCACCTTTATTGTTGTTGTTGTTGGGTTTGTCCTTGGAGTGTTTGAGCTGGGCTGAGAATGACCTGTCAGATTCGGGTCGGGTTGCCAGAGAGACTGAGACTGTGATGACCAGAATGGCTAAGAGAAAGCTGGTTATGGGTTTCATTGTGTACTGTATGTATAGTTATATATATTTTTGTTTGATCAAGATGAGTGAGCTTACGAGAATGTGATGAGAGTTTTTGTGCGAAGGAATAATATACATGCGTATAATGGTGGAGGAGGTAGAGATGAAAAACAAGCATAGCATTTATGGGGAGGGTGTGGACAGTTGAGAGGGGACTTCCCATATGTCATGTGAGTAGGTTGGGTGCCATTATTGTGATCCTATTACTATTTTTTTTTTCCTCTCTCTCTCTCTCTCTTGTACTGTATCAGTTTTGGTCATGGAATACCGCTCAAATATATCTTTTCAAGGAATTAGCGTAGTGGGCTTTTTTTTTTTTTTTTAGGTAGTGAAAAATAAATATATTTTTTAAATATCTTCTTTAAAATATCTCTTTTTTTATGATGGGTAGCAACCTTTAATGAGTTAGAAAATGTCCAAAATACTCTTATTTAGCTTACCATTTCAAAAAAAAAAAAATTAATGAAAAATCATCTCTAAAAAGTAAGTCTTACTTTTTCTATTGATCAAAGATATATTTTTTTATTTGATTTATTTTTTCTGATTCTACCAAACATTAAATTACACTAGATTTTCCATCGATACAAATTAAACTTTCTCCATCTAGGGTGATGTAAGATAAAATTGTTTTCTGGAAATTTTAGTGAAAAAAAAATCTAAAAAATAAGTTTTTATTTTTTAGAAAATCCAAAAAATAATTAATATTTCAAATAGGATTTTATTTTATTTTCTCAAATATAGTTTTTTTTAATGATACTAAAAGCTAAACATAGGGGGAAAAAAACCCTATTTTGACAAGAATTTTCCAGGGTAATAAAGAGAAGATTATTACTCGGTGATTATAAAATGGGATGTGAGGATATATTCACCCGAAGATTATTAGTGTATCTGTGTATGCACATGTAAAAACAACTAAAAAGGTGTAGTAGTACTTTAAATTAATGGGGTAGCATTGGGTTTGGTTTGGTAAAGATTTTTATTTTGGACCCATTACATGTGCAAGGTAAGCTGTTTTGCAGTATTGGTAATAGATTAGATGGGGCCCGGGCGGTGCAGTGGTGTAAATTAATTAATTAGATGAGATGCTCATTAGTACGTACGTACGTACAAGGTGCGTGGCGGTGCTTATGAAATTAGCATATATTGCATGTAGGACAATTCACATGTCATATCACATTATCCATTTTTTTGGTTGAGGATCTTCAATTCATTACTCATTAGTCGAAGGAAAAATAAATTAATTTTTTTTTGGTTAAACTTTCCTTCCGCCGATAGTAAGAGTACGAAACATGTCTGGAATAAAGCATCACAAGGAAGGTAAAATTTGGATAGCTCCGGCAAAATCTACGTTAATCATTTTGGCCCTCAGGTGTAGAGTAAATAAACAACTTGCTGATTTACATGATTACTAGAATTTTGGCTTAATATAAAATATGATTCAATAAGAAACATCTGAAACTCTTACAATTTTCTACATCACTACTATTTTCTTTTTCTTTTTAATTTAGATTCTTTTTATATCTTATATATTTATTATTTCTCTTCAACGTGTAATTGTCTTATCAAGTGTTACAATAGTTTAATTTAAGTAAAACTCTATTAGATATATGTTTCAAGAGCTTGAAAGTTCATATTCTACTTCAACTAAAATTCTAAATTCTGATTTTATATAAGTTAAGAGGTAAATCAATGATGGTGGAATTACAACTGTAGGGGTTGGGTTTGAGCAGTTCTCCTGTTGGATGAGTGGACTCAGGCCCAACTAGCCCAATACAATAAATTTGTAGAGATTGGGTTTAAGAACTAGGCTTTAGTTGGGGTTACAACAACTAAACATGGCTACAAGTGGATTGAACAGCAAGGAAACAGTTTTAAGGTGTGAAATTTTGTCATCGGCCCTCCCCTGAGGAACTTGAAGTTCTTATTATTTTCTCAATGTCTAGTTACAAAAGTTTCTAAGATGATACGAACTACTACAGTGTTTTCCGCTTCTTATTGCCCCCTTTATTCTGGAGGACTTCTTACATTATATACTCCCTCTTAGTTGATCTTGACCCTCCATCTGTTGATCATGCGGGTTACTACTTGAGTGCTTGTCCCATCAGCCACCTTCCTCAACTTTCTGTGAGCTGCAGCAACCTAGACAACACTGTTCAGGGGTCACTTCCTTATTAATGCAGTCAGAATGTTAGTTGTGAGCATTTAATATGGAGGTGACAGTTTCTCCTTGAATTGCTCCTCCACCATGCTTCCATGGCTAATCCATTGTACTTGTCTTTTTTTTGGGATGCTTTGGGAGGCTGCCTTTGGTGGCGTGCTGTTTTCTCCTTCTATGATCTCGGCTGGCCGAGGACAGGATCTTCCTCAGCGATGTTTCTTGGCACTTCGGACTCCTTTCGTTCGTCCTCGGACGTTTCCTCTTCCTCAGCGCAGGCCTTAGGCTTGGTGTAAAATAGGCCGAGGTTGCCAAATTCTTAGGCCCCATAATAGCCCCTCAAAATCTTGCTGTTCAGCTCCTCGGACGGAGAGGAGGATTTTGATGCCCTTGGTCCTTTGTCATGGCTTGTCAAGTCTTGTCCTCTGTCAATGCCAGAATCTTTTCACTTGCCCAGGTCACATTCCTGGCGCCTCGGTATATGGAGCGCGCCCTCATTAAATTCTAGTGGCTTTATGTTTCCCCACGTATAACGGTGCGATGATAATCTAACGGTGGGGATCTTTTTGACTTTATGAGCAGGAAAACCCACACGGTTATTCTTAACCAGAGGTATAAATACCCATTTGAACCGATTCGCCTCTTTACTTTTCCATTCAAAAGTTCTTGCGCACGCATCCTGAGTTCAGTCAAATCTCTAACCAAACTCATGCCACCTTTCAGCATAAAAAGCCTGTCCGAGGTGTTTTTCCTCATTTCTGTAAATTCCTCTCTTTCTCTCTAAGCTTCTTTCTTCCTTATTCCTCCTTTTCTATTGTTTTTTCCTGAGTCTCTTAGCCGTTTCTAGGGATGGGTAGGTTTAAGAAATTAGTTGAGTAAAAAGAGGCAATGGAGAAGTTCATCGCTGATTACAAGATACCTAGTAATGTAGGTCTGAGATATTGTGAAGAAGGGGAGGGTATTTTAGGAGGCAGGAGGGTGAGGTAGTAATTACCATAATCACCTTCTTAGAAGGTGGTATGAGAATCCCTATGGGATCGGTGATGAGGGACTACCTTAGGCATTTCCGGTTAACTCTCACCCAGTGCGCCACCAACGTGTTTAGAATTCTGTGTTGTGTGGATGCCTTAAATCAGAAAATGAGTTTGAGGTTAACCCATCATGACGTAAACTAGTGCTACAACCTCCAGCACCTAAAGGGTAAGTCTTATTACATGAAGACAAGGGAGGATAAGGTTTGGCTTATCCAATGCCTCCCTGAGTCTAGCAAGGGGTTAAATAAGGACTTTCTCATCATGTCCAGGGAGTGGCACAACAGCCTTCATTGTCCGACAGTGGAGGGGACACCAGGTGGGGTATTTAGAGTAGGAGACGGTTTGATCTTTTATGTTATCATAGTTTGCATTGCTTGGTTGCTAACAAGAATATGCTTTCTTTTTTGTAGATCCTCTCGCTTTTGATCGACACATTTGGTCAACAAAGAGGATTTAGAAACTGTCCTCAGAGCAGATATCTTTGTGAACGAAGTTGACAATTAGGTTAGAGCTGCTCACAAGATACTTGGGTATGATCCGATCCAGAGGTTATTCTCGGCGCCTAAGTGCGTGATCAGAGCCAAAGATCCTCAGCTCCACAAAATCACCGTAGCCAAGCACGGGTTCTTGCTTCCCGAGGGATCCTCTATTCCAGAAGGTGTTCCATTAGCAGGCCCTTCCTCATCCCACCAAGCTGCAGAGGCCGGGGGAGGAGAACTAGAAAGAGAAGAAGAAGTAACTGACTTGGGTCCGTCCGAGGAAGAATTTGGCGCATTCGACCAAGTTAACTTGTCCGGGGATCCTTCTGGTGATTTAGGTGACCCTAATTTGACTGAGGCGAACCTATTATCTGTAAGGACTTCTCCTCAGGCCGAGATGGATTACAAGAGAAAACCCTAAACCAACTTGCTCGACTTGATTGAGGGCCAGCCGGGGAAGGACGCGCCGGGGAAGTCTCAATCCAAGCTTCCTCCTCCTCCACCCAAGTCTTAGCCTGCCCAGACCTGGTCATCTTTCACCCAATCTAGGCTTCCACCTCCTCCTCCTTAGCCAAGTTTGTCACCTAGGCCCGAGCCCACTGATCCTAAACAAAAGAAGGACAAAGGCAAACGGCCCTTAGGAGCAGACAAATCTCGTTCCTCCCAGGGGGAGGACGACGCTCGGCGGCCTTCTAAACAACCGAAAATAGGGCACCAAGGCCAAGACAAAGAGGTTGTCATTCAGTCCGAGGCCTAGGCCTGGCTCTCCGCCCCAATGCTCCACGGGGAGCCTTTGATGGACAACGCCTCCCTCAGGGACTTCAGAGGAGGGGAAGGCACATACGTGGCCGACGCACTGGAGAGGGCCTTACTGCTCCCAACTAACATGGCCGATCTGGAGAATTTCAGGAGGCAGGAGGTTTTCCTCAACCTCAAAAGGTACTTAGGCATGGTAAGACTTCCAACACTTGCGACTCCCTTGATTTTTTGGTTCTTTGGTTTCCTACTGATTATGCAATTGTTTCAATTGGCAGGCTGTCCAGGGAACCTTTAGGTTGGAAGAGGTGGCCAATGACCAGAGTAGGGCCCTTGACCTCGAGCATGACAGGCGTCTGAACGCTGCTCGAACTCTTAAAGTCTCCGAGGCCAATCTCTCAAAGGCAAGGGAGGAGCTGAAGGAGATGACAAGGGTTCGGGACAGCGCCGAGGTAGGCCTGACCGGCGCTCAAAAGCAAGCCCAGGACCAGATGAGGCACCTGCTCGAGGCAGAGGATCAGCTGAGGATTGCCAAAGAGCAAATCGCTGACCTGAAGAAGAAGGTGACCGAGGCAGAGGGGGCCAGGAACTTTGCGGAGTTTGCCAGGGATGAAGCCCTAAGAGCCAAGGAGGAGGCATAGTTTGCCAAGGCCGAGGCAGAGAGCTCTAAGGAGAAGGCTGAAGAGGAGGCCTTCGAATCGAGGGTGGCCGAGACCCAGGCTCTTCTCAAAGCTTAAGTGTTTGGGGTATGCAGGATCTACTGTTTCTAGGTCTGGAATGAAGCCCTTCAACAAGCTGGAGTTAAGGCTTTATCTGACCTGTGGAAGGTGGAGAATGTATACTACCTTCCTGCCATCCGCGAGGCTGCTCCCTCCAATCCTGAGGTTGAGGTGGCTCTTGAGGAAGTGGATACTGCTCCAAACAAAGCAGCTCTGGCTATTATCACTTCCAATGAGCCTGCCAGGGAAGCTGAGCCTGTTGGGGTGACCGAAGCTGACAAAGGTCTTAACGATGAGGCACCCCAAAATGCTACAAAGTCTTCAGCGGGTGCCCAAGCCCCTGACGCTGAGGAGGCACCTATCCTAGTTGATCCTTTGCAAGTTGCTCCTCCAACTGAGGGCCCCAAGGATCCTGAGACCCTTTCTGCTCAGCTTCCCAAGGAAGGGATCAAAATAAAGCTGAAGAAATAGGCCTTCTCGGCTAGCTCCAGTTGTACTTTTGCCTTGTTGTATATATATATATATATATATATATTTTTTTTTTTTTTGAAAATGTAATGTGACTTTTAGATTGAATGTATGAATTTTTTTTTTTTTTTTTTTTTTACATTATTTGTTTATTGTTATTATGATGGGCTCTGCCATTTATATAACCTGTGCTTGGATTGTTAGCTAAACGATCTCAATAGTTCAACTTGTTTTCCATAGTGATAATTTCCACTTAGACTTTGGTTAATAATTGGGCCACCTTAATACTATGACCTGCTTTTGCTGAATTGAATACTAAGGGAATAACTTTATAATATTAATCCTATACCTCATGAATTGGCTATCATAAATGGTAAAAAATGCTAAGCACGCAGCATTCATAAAGATAAGCCTTTAAATCCTAAGATCAAATGCCATAGCACAATGTGTAAAGGTACTCATAAATACGTTCTGAAGATTTACTAACCTTAAGAAAATAGTTAGCTGCTGATTATGCTGGGGAGTTAAGTTCAAGGTACTTCAGAATGCCTTAAGTGATGCTCATGAGCTTGTGCTTATTCAAGCCTTTGCTGAATGTAGCTAGTTTCCCCAGAAGCTTGAGTCCGAGGACCATGCAAGACCTTGGTTCTGTCTAGTATTTAGAGTCTTCTTGAAGTAACTAGTTTCCCTATAGGTTTGAGTCCGAGGACCATGCAAAACCTTGGTTCTGTCTAATACTTAGATCGTTGTCCAAACACAAGGCATACAATCATAATAGACTTAGAATTTGAAATAGAGAGATGTTTTTATTAATAATAATACATTCTCAGGTTATTTACATTCCATAGATGTGGTACAGCTTTTTCATCTAAGTCTTCTAAGTAGTACGCACCTACCCCTGCTACTGAAGCAATTCAGTATGGCCCCTCCTAATTGGGTCCCAGCTTTCCCCAGGAAGTATTCTTGGTAGCCCCCACAACTTTCCTTAATACTAGGTCCCCCGGTGCTAGTGGTCTTAGTTTCACATTGGCATCATATCCCTGCTTGAGCTTTTGGTGGTAGTAGGCCAACTGGATCATTGCCTTTTCCCTTCGTTCATCGATCATATCTAGGCTCTTCCCTAGTAATTCATCATTACTGCGCGGAGTGAAAAAGCTCATCCTCAGCATTGGGAAGTTTGCCTCTAGAGGGATAACAACCTCAACTCCATAGGTCATGGCAAAAGGTGTCTTTTATGTGGATCGCTGTGGTGTGGTGCGGTAAGTCCGTAAGACGTGTGGCAGCTCTTCTACTCATCTTCCCTTGGCGTCATCCAATCTCTTCTTAAACCCATTGACTATGACCTTGTTGACAGCCTCGGCCTGTACATTTCCCTGAGGGTAAGCTAGAGTTGAGTACCTGTTCGTGATCCCTAGTTCACAACAGTATCTTCTGAAGGCTTTGCTATCAAATTGAAGTCAGTTGTCTGAAATGAAGGTATGAGGGACCCCAAACTGTGTAACAATGTTCCTCTAGACGAATTTCTTAGCATCGACATCTTTAATGTTGGCCAATGGTTCAGCTTCGACCCATTTGGTGAAATAATCTGTGCCGACCAACAGATATCTCTCATTTCCTAGCGCCTTGGGGAAAGGGCCTACAATATCCAGGCTCCACTGAGCAAACGGCCATGGGCTGGTAAAAGGGTTAAGGACCCCTTCTGGCTGATGAATGTTTGGGGCAAACTTTTGGCACTGGTCACACCTCTTAAGATATTCTAGGGCTTCCTTTTGCATCCCCAACCACCAATACCCTTGGGTAATGGCTCAGTGCGCCAGAAATCTTCCCCCTGTGTAGCTCCCACAGATCCCCTCATGCAGCTCCTCAAGCAGTAATTCTGCTGCCTCAAGGTGAATACACAGTAAATATGGCCCAGAATAGGAGCACTTATACAATTTGTGGTCCTCAGACAACCAGAACCGAGCGTTTCTTCGTACCTTCTCAGCCTCTGACTTCTCCTCGGGCAGAACATCATCCTTAAGGAATCTCACTATAGAATCCATCCAGCTGGGACCCACTCTAACTTGATGGATATGAACCGTGCCTGTTGCCACCTCACTTGCTCTTTCCGGATGCTCAACAAGAATAACCCGAGGTAGATCTCCTGCCGAGAACGTAGCAAGTGTGGCCAATGAATCCGCATAGGTGTTTCCACTTCTAGAGACATGTGACAAGCTGAAAAGGTCGAAGTCTGATTGCAATCTCTTGACCTGGCTTAAGTACTCTTGCATCCTCGCATCTCGGGCCTCCAACTTTCCCTTTACCTGGCCCACTACCAATCGCGAGTTCGAGAACATCTCTACTTCTTTTCCTCCCATTTTCTGCACCATGACCAATCCTTGTAACAATGGTTCATACTCAGCTTCATTATTTGTGGCCGAGAATCCAAGCCTCAGGGATTTCTCTATGATAGTCTTCTTAGGGGATACTACGACTAGCCCCACTCCAGACCCCCTTTGATTTTCTGCGCCATCAACATACACCTGCCAACATGGGGGCCCTGGAATAGAGATTGCCGCAACTGATTTTCCATCCATGTCTCGCTCTTCTGCTACTGCTTCAACTAGGGATTCAGCAAATTCGGCCACCAGATCAGCCAAGACCTAGCCCTTTATAGAGGTCCGAGGCATGTACTTGATGTCAAAAGCCCTCAGAATTGTGTTCCATTTAGTGATCCTTCCTGTGTAATCAGCAGTCCGAAGTACAGACTTCAAAGGTAGTTGGGTTAGAACAACTACTGTGTGGGCCTGAAAATAGTGGGGAAGCTTTCGGGTAGCGTGGACCACAGCTAGTATGGCTCTCTCCAAGGGTAGGTACTTAACCTCAGCTTCATGTAGTGACTTACTCATGTAATAGACTGGCCTTTGAATGCCATTGTCGTCCCGTATTAGCACCAAGCTCACAGCATAGAGGGCCACGACAATATATGAGTATAAGACTTCATCGGCCTCAGGACTGGACATGATAGGTGGCCAAGATAGGTATTCCTTGAGCTGCTGGAAGGCCGCGGCACAATCCTCGTACCACTCAAATTCCTTCCACTTGTTGACCAAGAGATAAAATGGTTTGCATCTGTCCGCCAACCTAGAAATGAATCAATTCAAGGCCGCAATCATTCCAATGAGCTTTTAGACCTCCTTGGGGTTTTGCGGAGGCTTTAGACCCCTTGATCTGGTTAGGATCAACCTCAATTCCCCTGTAAATAATAATGTAGCCTAAAAACTTGCCTGACCCCATGCCAAATGAGCATTTTGCAGCATTCAGGCGCAACTTGTGCCTTCTCAAGATATCAAAGGTACAGCCGAGGTCTCTCAAATGCTCAGACACCACTTTACTCTTCACCACCATATCATCAATGTAGATTTCGATGCTCTTACCCAACTACGGCTCAAACATTCTCGTCATCATTCTTTGATAAATGGACCCTGCGTTCTTCAGACCGAATGACATTACTTTGTAGTGATAGTTCCCAATAGGTGTCATAAAGGTCGTCTTCTCCTGATCCTCCAGGGTAAGTGGTATTTGATGATATCCTTGAAAAGCATCTAAAAAACTCATCTGAGGGTGGCCCGCAGTTGCATCTACTAGCTGGTTTATTCGAGCCATAGGGAACGGGTCCTTTGGGCATGCCTTGTTTAGGTCCGTGAAGTCTACACAAACTCGCCACTTTCCACTTTTCTTCTTAACCACCATGGTGTTGGCCAACCACTCGAGGTAAAAAACCTCTTTAATAGCCCTTGCACGCTTAAACTTCTTTACTTCTTCCCTGATCACATCAGCATACTTTCTTGACGGGCGCCGGGGCAGCTACTTCTTGGGAGCAACGGATGGATTGACATTGAGATGGTGACAGATGAATGCTTGATCAATTCCTGGAGCGTCACAGGCATCCCATGCAAAAACGTCAATATTTCTTTTGAGGAACTCAATCAACACCTCATTCTTCTAAAGAGGCAGCTGAGACCCGACCTGAAAGAACTTCTCTGGGTCATCACCAATGACCACCTTCAATAGATTTTCACACTTTGCTTCCTCGGCAGCTGCATCAGGAGGCGCCACCGGGACCTTTGATTGCTATAAGCTCTTCTCAGCAAAGGCCGAGGACTCTGCCTCAAGTCGATGTGAAATGGCAGCCACCATGCATTGCCTTGCCGTGGATTGGCAACCACGGATTTCGAGAACCTGGTCCTCTAACTGGAATTTCACCTTTTGGTGCAAGGAGGAGGCAACATCCCCTAAGGTGTAGAGCCAAGGCCTACCGACGATGGCTGTGTATGGAGAGTACGTGTCCACCACGATGAAGTTCACCTCCACTATCTCTAGGTTGGTCTGGATTGGTAGCCTAATCATGCCCTTTAGGATAACAAGCTTCCCGTCGAAATTCATCAAAGGAGAGCTATAAGGTGTTAAGTCCTCCGGTTTTAACTTCAGCCCCTTGCAGAGGTCGGGATACATAATCTCAGCCCCACTGCCATCATCCACCATCACTCTTTTCACATCGTAGTCCCCAATTCTGAGGGTGATCACCAACGCATCATCATGGGGCTAGGTGGTCCCACTCTTGTCCTTTTCTGAAAAACTCAAGATTGGGTGGAAATTTCTTCTGGCCCTCTTCAGCTCAGACTGGGACTCCTCAGTGGGCATTTGAGCCACAGACAACACTCGTGAAGGGTGCGTGCCTATTCTTCCTAGTGCGGCCAAGATTACATTGATTGTCCCTGTGGGTGGCCTCAGGACAGTACCTCTATGAGGCCCTTGATGAGTCTAGCCTTGATGACCATTGGAAGGGTGCAGAAGGTGCTTCAGCTTTCCTTCTCGGACCAATTGGTCCAAATAGTTTCAGAGATTCCTGCAGTTCTTTGTGGTATATCCGTGGTCCTGGTGGTATTAGCAATAAAGGTTCTAATTGCGCCTCGTGGGCTTTCCCGCCATCTTATTCAGCCATTCAAAGTATGGCTTGTTCTTGATTTCCTCTAACACCCGGTGAACTGGTTCTCGGAATACAGCATTGACAATTTGTGTATTGGTTACTTCGGATTGCCCTATGGAATCTCTCCTCGGGCGGTTGCTGGTATATCGGTCCAACCTGAAATTCTTCCTTTCCTGAGGGATAACCTTCTCCTTTCCCTTGCCTTACAACTGATCCTCCTCTACTCGTTTGTACTTATTAATCCGATCCATTAGCTGGTGCACACTGATGACAGGCTTGCCAGTCAGAGACTTCTTCAAGCCGTGCCCAGTTGGGAGGCTATTTTTGAAGGTGCTGATGGCGACATCATCAAAATTGCCATCCATTTCATTATACATCTCCTAATATCTGTCCAAGTAGGCCTTTAGAGTTTCTCCATCATGCATGGATAAAGATAACAATGCGCTCAAGGGCCGAGGACCTTTGCTGTTCATAACGAAACGGGAGCCAAAGGCTTAAGTTAGCTGCCTATACGAATCTATAGAATTCGTCTTTAAGCCATTGAACCACCTCATTGCCACTGGTCCCAAGCTGGATGGGAAAACCTTACACATCAACACCTTGTTTTTGGAATGGACAGCCATCCTTTGGTTAAATTGGCTCACATGCTCCACAAGGTCCATTTTGCCATTATAAATAGTGAAGGTTGGCTACTGGATTCGCCGAGGAAGTATAGCTTCTTCTATATGGCATGTGAAAGGCGACTTGGAGAATTGATCCAGTGCCTTGCTCATGGCGTTGCTTCCCAAGCCCCTAGGAGATGGGCTTCTATGTGTACGCCTCCGGTAGTGTTCCTCTTCATGAGAGAAGGTCTCGCTTGGAGGAGTTCTCGATCTTTGCCTATAGTCATCATTGCTTTCATCATCGGAGGGCACGTTAAGGCTGGGATGAGACCGTCTTTGCTATGCATGGTGTAGCTTTCTCTTCAAATCGTCTATCTCTCACTGCATGGCATGCTTATCATCTTGTCTCTAAGGTACGTGACTGCCCGCACGGGAGTGGCTCCTGTTGCTTTGAGTGGTGTGCACACTTCCCTCTCGAAACCTTCCATTCTCTTCATTTCGATCACGCTCAGGGTTGGGAAAGTTACCCTGTCATTGGGATCTAGCCTGTTAGGGCATATGTGTTTTTACTTATTAAGAACATATGTCACTTATTTATGTAAATTGGCTAATCCTTTGACAAAACGCACTCTACTTGTAATTGGGTAGTTCTAGGTGTTTTTAATATTTCAAGAAACAAGGTTTCAAGATCAAGTGTTGAAGTCATCAAGTCTGTCCAAGAAAAACAAGCTGAAGTACAAATTCATTAAATCTCGACACCTGCTCGATAGCTCCTCGACACCTGCTATTTGTCGAGAATTATAAAGTCAGATTTTCTGATCTAATTTCTTGGGATCCGTGAATATGCTTTCGAGCCTTCTTTTCTTCTAACCATAAACATATAAAAGGATTGTTTTAAGAGCCGTCAAATTGTACACAAGTTGCAAAAGCATTGAGCAATCTCTGTTCAAGCAAATTGTGATCAAAGACGAAGTTCTTGACCTAGTTTATCTTCTCTGAAGAAGTTGCTGTGTGTTTGCACCAAAGGGTTTTGTGACCAAGCATCTTCCTGATCTTCATCGTGTAGGATGAATTGAAAAACTTTGCAGCCAACCTCTCTTTCTAAGTTGGTGTTTGACTTTGCCCACTGGGATCCGCGCATTGGTTAGTCATGTACTTGGGAGCCGTGCATCAAAGGTGGGAACTGTCACTACAGATCAAGTCCAATTGGGTATTGGGGTAAGGGTTCAACTGTAGTTTGGTAAGGTACTTGGGATTCCTTTACTTATAACTGCTTGATTTGATAATAGTGGAGTTTCGGGAGTGGTGACCTGAAAATCACCTGGTGGGGTTTTTGCCGTTAGGGTTTTCCCCATTTGTAAACAAATTACCGTGTTATTTAATTTCCACTGCATATTTAGTTATTTGGTGATTTGTTTGTGCTTCTACGCGTTTGCATGATAAATTGATTAATTAATAACTTGGCTAATTAATTAATTAGTTTAATCACAAGGGGTCATTCAGTTTGTGGCCTATCATAGCCAACTCAGGCTGATGGGAGCCTGCTTGGTAAGGACCTGATTCTACCATGCTAAATTGTTGCCCTTACTAACGCACAAGTTCTTTCCCACAGATGGCACTAATTGTAGGGGCTGGGTTTGAGCACTTCTCCTGTTGGATGAGTGGACTCAGGCCCAACTAGCCTAATACAATAAATTTGTAGAGAATGGGTTTAAAAACTAGGCCTTAGTTGGGGTTACAACAACTAAACATGGCTACGAGTGGATTGAACAGCAAGGAAACAGTTTTAAGGTGTGAAATTTTGTCCTCAGCCCTCCCTTGAGGAACTTGAAGTTCTTATTATTTTCTCAATGTCCGGTTACAAAAGTTTCTAAGATGATACGAACTATTACAGTGTTTTCCGCATCTCAATTGCCCCTATATTCTGGAGGACTTCTTACATTATATACTCCCTCTTAGTTGATCTTGGCCCTCCATCTGTTGATCATGCGGGTTACTACTTGAGTGCTTGTCCCATCAGCCACCTTCCTCAGCTTTCTGTGAGCTACAGCAACTTAGACAACACTGTTCAGGGGTCACTTCCTTATTAATGCGGCCAGAATGTTAGTTGTGAGCATTTAATGTGGAGGTGACAGTTTCTCCTTGAATTGCTCCTCCACCATGCTTCCATGGCTGATCCATTGTACTTATCTTTTCTTTGGGATGCTTTGGGAGGCTACCTTTGGTGGCATGCTGTTATCCTCTTCTATGATCTCGGCTGATTAAGGACAGGATCATCCTCGGCGATGTTTCTTGGCACTTCGGACTCCCTTCATTCATCCTTGGACGTTTCTTCCTCCTAGGCGCGGGCCTTGGGCTTGGTGTAAAATGGGCTGGGGTTGCCAAATTCTTAGGCCCCACAACAACTAATATCTCTCTATCGTTCCCCCACTCCTCTTCTCCTTGTGTCTTTGCTACCCCAACTAGTAAGTTTTTCTCTTTCTCTTGGCAAACACTGTAGATCCACCCTCTCCAAACACACCATAATCTCCAATTCTCACCATCTAACCTCCTTAGAAAATCACCCAAATCTTCAATTGTTAACTAACCCATATAATTAGAATGAGATTTTGATTGGTTTATCATGTCTGGTAATTCTCCCAATTCTTTTCAAATTTGTTTTCCCAAATTATATCTGGTTGTCTCTCTATTTGTTTGTAAACTCTGCCATTACCACATTGCCTCATTTCTCACCTTTGAATCTTTGTACATCCCTGTTTTGTCCTCTCTTTTTTCCATATGGATTTTTCTTATTTTTCTTTTATTTCGTTTGGTTCCCTATTGCTTGATGTAATACCTAGAAAAATATATATATTTAAAAAGAGGGGTATTTAAGTAAATCTTTTTGTGGGGTTAATTTTTATAATTAACATTATTAAGGGAGTTTTTAGAAAATTAGGTTGAAGCCATAACTATATATATATATATAAGTTAATTAAGTTAGAGTATAACGATAGATATTTTGGAGGACTTCGGGGTTTGTTCAAGTAGTGAAATATTAACGGCACACTTGAGGTAAGACTTAAGAAATCTCGTTCTTTGTCAAATTTAGGCTTTATATGGAATTAAAATATTTTTTTATGTGAGTATTTTGGCTAATAGTGAGATTGTTTATATATCCAATGAGATTAATGATGTAAACGAAGAAGGAATTTGATTTATTTTCTCTGTGCCCTGTGTTGCGTTAAGTGTAAAAGAAGGCTCTTAGGTCCTGATGGTGAACTAAAAATCAGACTATCTCCAGTTCGTCCATAGAGTCGTCCAAGACTAAAAAGGTCGTCCAAGACCAGAAGGGTCGTCCAAGACCAGAAGGGTCGTCCAAGTCCGAAAGGGTCGTCCAAAACCATAAGGGTCATCCAAAACCGGAAGGGTCGTCCAAGACCAGAAAGGTCATCCAAGAACAGAAAGGTCGTCCAAGACCGAAAGGGTCGTCCAAGACCATAAGGGTCGTCCAAGACTAGAAAGGTCGTCCAAGACCATAAGTGTCGTCCAAGACCGGAAGGGTCGTTCAAGAATGGAAGGTCGTCCAAGACTGGAAGGTCGTCCAAGACTGAAAGCGTCGTCCAAGACCATAAGGGTCGTCTAAGACCAGAAAGGTCGTCCAAGACCATAAGGGTCGTCCAAGACCAGAAAGGGTCGTCCAAGACCAGAAGGGTCGTCCAAGATCGGAAGGGTCGTCCAAGACCAGAAAGGTTGTCCAAAATCGAAAGGGTCGTCTAAGACCAAAAAGGGTCGTCCAAGACCAAAAAGGTCGTCCAAAACCAGAAAGGTCGTCCAAGATCAGAAGGGTCGTCCAAGACCAAAAGGTCGTCTAAGACCAGAAAGGTCGTCCAAGACTAGAAGGGTCGTCCAAGATCGAAAGGTCGTCCAAGACCGAAAGGTCGTCCAAGACCGAAAGGTCGTCCAAGACCGAAAGGTCGTCCAAGACCAAAAGGGTCGTCCAAGACCAGAAGGGTCGTCCAAGACTAGAAAGGTCATTCAAGACCAAAAGGGTCATCCAAGACCAGAAAGGTCATCCAAGACTAGAAGGGTCGTCCAGCTCACAAAGTGACCTGGACGATTTCCCAACACTTAGGAAATTTCCAGAAATGGATTTACCTACGTATGTTTGAGATTCAGACCATGTGGTACTATTTTGTAATGCAAACAAGATCCTTATTTATCGCCATAACTTCTTAATAAGTACTTAACTTCCAATGGCATTATAGAAGATAAAATTGAACATTCTAACTTCTGTAGCAGTTGTGGAAGTTAAGTCTAAACCTTCTAACTTCCACAAATATTGGGGAAGTTACTAAACAAGTAACCGCTCCAAAGCTCTCCATATAAGGACTCATCCACATCAAATCAAAGTAAGTTTCCACTACTCCTAAAGTTGGAATTCTTAAATTCTGGAGGGGAAACTAACTTAGGCATCGGAGGGTTCTTGGCCGGTTCACCCCGGTCACCTTTGATTTTGTGTTTCTTTCTTTTTAGGCCTTCTAGACAACCGTTAGTCCATTGAAGCTCGGAGCATTCAGCCCATTGATTTTTGCATCATCAGTTGGCGCCGTCTGTGGGAATGATTAAATTTGCGTTTTGCAAATCATCTTTCTTTGACAAAAGGCTGCATGGTTTGGACAAGATCAATGGCCACTAGTCCAGGCCACCAGGAGATTGGGAATGCTTCTAGTCATCCCAACCGTGATCACCAGTCAGCACCTGTCATGCAACCACCTTCCATCCAACAAATGCAGTCCATGGCAGCCGCCATGGCAGAGTTAACCTGTCAGAACCAAGAGTAGACTAGGGAGATTAATCTAAGGAGACAACGTCTTGAAGGATGTGTGGAAAGACAAGCCTAAAGTTAAGAAGATAGAGGAGAAAATACTGAGCGCAAGAATCACTCAAGGGGAACTGTTTCACGTAGGGTACCACACTTAAAGAATGAGATGAATCATATGAGGAAAGCCATGGACGAGATGAGAGAGAACATGAGAAGGACGAATCATATAGATGATTTAGTTCATTGAACTGATTCCCCTTTCATGGCTTCCATCAATAGTCGTCCCTTCCCTTCTAAGTTCAAGATACCTTCCTTGGACTCATATGATGGAACGCGTGACCCGTTTGATCACATAGTAATTTTCAAGACCACAATGCACCTTCAAGGAGTTCCAGATGAGATAATGTGTAGGGCCATCCCAACCACCCTTAAAGGGCTAGCATGAGTGTGGTTCAGTAAAATACCTCCGAATACTATTGGTTTTTTCGAGGAGTTGAGTAAGTTGTTCGTCAACAACTTTATTGGAGGACAAAGGCATAAATGCTCATCGTCCAGCCTGTTGATTATAAAACAATGAGAAAATGAGAGCTTGCGATCCTTCATCACTCGCTTCAATAGAGAAGCCCTAACGGTAGACGAGATGGATGACAAGTTGCTATTGGCAGCCTTCCACAATGGAGTTAGTTTGGATTTATTCATCCATAAGCTTTATGATCAAGAACCATAAATCTTGGCTGAACTTGTCCATTCAACCCAAAGCTTCATGAATGTAGAGGATGTGATTATTGCCAAGAAGAGGAAGAGAGTAGAGTAAAGGGAAGCTAATCTCCCATGCTATCTTGACCAAGGCCTTCGTCCAAAGAAGGCCCGAATGGGAGAGAAGAAAAACAATAGGAAGGCAAGTTCGTCTTCAAGAAGGTGTCAACACTACACACCCTTGAATGTTCCTCTTGATCAAGTGCTTATGCAAATCAAGGATGACCCATCCTTGAAGTAGCCAGAGAAGATGAAGGGATATCCTAATAAGTGCAATAAGAACAAGTATTGCCGCTTCTACAGGGACCACGGGCATGACACGGACGAGTGCTATGACTTAAAGTAGCAGAGAGAATCTTATCAGGCAGGGAAAGTTGAGGAATTTTCTTGGACGAGATCATAAAGACGAGAAGTTGAAAGAAAAGGTAGAAGAGCCATCACGACCCCTACTTGGAGAAATAAGAGTTATTTTAGGAGGAACTTCAACATAACAATCTTCCAAGTCAAGAAAGACATACTTGAATGTGGTGCAAAACGTCTAACTCTCTAGATGACCACCAAGGACGAGGAGGGCAGACGAGGAGAATAAAGAGCAAATTCGTCTTATCCTCGATCTAATAGATGAGGTAAGGATGGATACAGAGTAGAGGATAGCAAGATATAAAAATCTTATGGCTAGACAATATGATGCAATTGTGAAACTTAGGCGTTTCAACATTGGAGACCTCGTCCTAGAAAGGGTCTCTTTGGCAACCAGAAGCCCGGCTCATGGAAAACTAGGGCCTAATTGGGAAAGACCCTACAAGGTTATCAATTGCAAAAGACAAGGATCATACTACTTGGAAGCCCTGGATGGACGAAAGCTAGAGCACTCTTGAAAAGTTGAACATCTAAGAAGATGCTATCAGTGAAAGATCAACCTAGGCGAGCATCATTATGGACGAAGTTGGAGTTATGTGTTACTTCCCTCATATTTATTTATGTTTATTGCTAGTACTACATGTTTTTAATATTTTAATTCCCTAAAAAGTGCATTAGTTTCCAACTTTTGTGCTGTTTATGGACGAATTTGTGATGGACGAAGTCATGAACTTAGTTCATTTATACATAGCGTTTTCAATTCCTTGAAGGCATTAGCATCCAGCATGTGCCATGCTTATGGATGATGTTTATGTTGTGTATATATAGCTTGGATTCCCAATGTATATAATGTGTGAACTTCTAATTTTCATGTTGTTTTCATTCAAACTAATCCACAAGAAGGCTAAAGGCCCAAAATGAGTAAAATCTCTAGACGCAGGGATGTAACGTCTATAAACTTTCCTTAAAATAAGGATAAAGCAAAGAAAAATAAACCTATAGTATATTCGTCTAATAAATGGACGAGGTAAAACCTAAGGTATATTCGTCTAACCAATGGACGAGGAAAAACATGCACGTAGAAATATTCAAAATCCATGGATGAATTTGACCAACCAAACAGTCCAATCTTTGGACGAGTAAATGCTAGTAACGTCTTGCCCAAAGACGAGTAAAGGACCATCTAGTTAAATTGAAGAATATAGCAAAGTTAAATTGAAGATTACTTTGATAAACCACTGGGGGCATCCCCAGACTTTGGATCGTCCTTGGAAGGCTCAGTAGAGGCATCGTCTATGATATTTACATCCTCAGAGCTCGTCTGAAGCAAAAAACTCTCAGCAGCAGTTGGAACCTTAAAGACATTAAAGTCCATCTCAGGATAGGCTTCCTCAGCATCGGAGTGAAAGTCCTTGTAGCCAACAGCATATTGCTCGTCCAGACGCCTAGTGAACTCGTCAGATGTGTTGAAGGCTTCGATTGCTTCGTCCTTTGTTTTCTCTAAGGACGAGGATAACTCTTGGCATTTTCCTTCAAGACGAAACTTGTCCTCCAGCTCCTTGTTCTCTTTGGCTAGAACCTTAACATCGTCACGCAACTCCCTGGCCTGCTAGGACGTAGCATAAAACTTTGTCATCGCTTGACATAGGGATGGACGAGGAAGAGCCTCAACAAGAGTAGAAGGAAGAGTCTTGCGAGAATATCTACCAGCAAAAGAATGAAGAGCTTCAGCCTAGATGGTTGAAGGAGGAACTTCAGAAGGGACCAAGTTCACAGCCGGGTTGTCCAGGTATGCTGTCGCATCTTTGGATTTGGGGGCCTTGAACGAGGGGGTCTTAGAAAAGGCCTTATCAATTCTGACCTTCTTCAAATGTCGATGACTAGGAAGGTTTCCAAGGTCCACATCACTGGAGATACCCTTCCTCTTCCTAGCATGAGGTTGGACGGTGGGGCTCTAGATGACCAAAGGAACCGGTTTGTCCTAGAGGACTTAGACTTCCTCCTCCTTCTCAGTCCCACTAGCAACATTCTTACCCTTATTCTGTTAGGATTAGTGCCCTTAAATCCTATTGAGTGATGCTATGTATGATATTAAGTTTGACATTGTGTATGACATTATGTATGACTTAATATTATGTTTAATAAATTTGTTTTATTATTATCTGAAATAATTGTAACATGAATATTCGAACATTATCATATAGTCCATGAGATGCATAGTATGTGATTTATGTGAAGAGTCACAGAAGATATAAATCACAAGTTCTTTGTAAACTCAGAATTATAGTTCATAGTCGGTGATGAAATTGGGCATTTCATCTGCGAAGACTATAACATATCAACTACGATGATTTGTCTTGATCATGGAAGTGGAGACTTCTAGTTGATGTGTTAATATGTTTTAAGAGTTA
Organism: Quercus glauca; assembly: GCA_023736055.1. Lineage (NCBI taxonomy): Eukaryota > Viridiplantae > Streptophyta > Magnoliopsida > Fagales > Fagaceae > Quercus > Quercus glauca. Next base: position 44,247,188 of record CM043319.1, read on the forward strand.
AGACATATTGAACTGGACCGCTGTGAGATTTATTATTTGCCTAAGGACTGTCAAATGAATAATAAATCTCACGACTTACATTTGCATGAACTCTTAATCCTGAGAGAATAATGGACCTGATCATAAGGTGTAGGTTGCTTTGATATATCAGGAGTGAGATCTATAGTAATGGACAAAACCTCAGTATGTTGGGTAGCCACATTAAGTGTTGATGGAACATGTATTCTCAAGATGGAATTCATAATCTCTTAACGGAGATATAAAATATTCCCTTGAGATAAGTTTAATGGGTTTGTTATTCAGAGAGTTAGACCTAACAACTTTAGTAAGTAGTTACTAAAGTATATATTTATGGAATGGGATTTCATAAATATATAATGAATAACATTAAAGGATTAAATCGGGTACTCAAGGATCAAGATGTAGTAATTTACAAAGTGGCAGTCTATTTCAATGACTTTGTATTACTACGAATATTTTATGAAGGGGTTGCATGTATAATAAAGTCTTGGGATATAATATATAGATAAGACCTAGAGTGCAACTATATTTATATAGTGGTATTAAAATATAGTTAATGGTAACTTTGGACTTGTCAAGAGTTGACAGTAAAGCCCAAGGCCCATTGGAGCTAGTGTCTTATTGGTCCCTTTTGGTCCCACTCCAAGCCACACACTTAAGCCCAATTGGTAAGGCCCAAAAGGCCAGCCCAATTAGATATATTGGTTAGATACAAAGGGAAAAACGTCCAAAAACATATTGGTAAGAAAAACATCATTAAACTGGTGTTGATGTGAGTTTTTGGTACTCACTAGTCATCCCTTTGTTACCAATTTGAGAGACCACACATCTTGGGCGATTAGTGGAATTGGAGTGAAAATTAAAAGTATTCCCGAGTGCTTCAATCTTTGTTTTGAAATTCACCGCTTCAAGGTACGATCTCTTGTTCTCAAAATTCTGAAATTTACTTAGTACGTGTTATCAATATTGAATGAAGTAGATCCGTTCAAAACTTACTTTTCCGCTGCACTTATCTTTAATTCCATCAAATGGTATCAGAGCGGTCTTCAATTTCGTATTGTTTAACATGTTTGTGAGTTTTAGAATTGGAGATGATAGTTTCATATTGTTAGAAGATTAAGGTTTTAATTTTCTGCATGTTGTTGAAACTATGATTTGATGAAAACTGAAATTGGTGTTATGATGTTGTTTAATTTTAAATTTAAGTATGTTAAATTCAATCTTAAGGCTATAACATCAATAGAATTCAGTTTTGACATTGATCTCAATCTATCATGTTTGTTTTCAAGATGTTTTTTCATGAAAACCCGTAGAAAACTGCCTTAGAAAATTTCTGGAAATTTGAGTTTCGCGATTTTCGATCGATCGAAAATCACTTTCGATCGATCGAATGAGACAGTGATCAGACTCTTTACAACGATAGATTTTCGATTGCTAGTCGATCGATCGAATCTGTTTTTCGATCGATCGAGAGGCAATCGAGTATCAATCGAAAGAGTCAGATGATCAAGTTCGAATATTTTAATTTTTTCGATCAATCAAGGGGCACTTTCGATCGATCGAAAGAAAGAAAATCAGAAATTTTTCTAAGTGTTTTCACATGTTGAAAAAGTAAGACAATGTGTAATTAAATTATGTATGTTTTAAAACTAAAAACCTTTCTTTTAAAACATCTAGTGGGAGAGAGATACAAGGGTTGTATCTCACAGCCTCCATTGTTGGTTTAAAGTAGTGTGATTAAGCACCTCGTCTTGGCGTATATGCCTTGCTCCCTTCGGAGGGTGTTTGATTCATGGTACTACAGGTTAAACTTCTTAGGGATAGATGAAATGTGTTTTTACACTGAGAACGACCACGCTTCCGTGGAGTTACTTGGTTATTCACATTGATTCTAGGCAATGGTGTACACTAGACTAAGTGTAATGTTAACCTTCCTTCGGAGCTATGTCATTATTACTTAGAGGCTAAAGGGAAAAACGACAAATTATTTTTGTTTGGTAAGAGTTACCATGATAGCATTAATAATGAGAATGTTTCTCACCTAATCATAGTGATTGGTATGACCTCGCTTCCGAGGAATATTAATTGCGGGATTGGGTTGTCGTTGTATATATTATGTTATGGTTTTATTAAGGTTCCATACTATATGTTTATATGCTAAATTAATAATGTTCAGTTTATTCATTATATTCATGTTTATTGTTTTCAAATTTGAACATGGCATCTTTTAGCCCACTTGTAGCTATTCTTAATCAAAACAAACTGACTGGATCCAACTATGTTGACTGGAAAAGAAACTTGGACATAGTTCTGACTGCTGAAGAGCATAAGTATGTTCTTACTAAACCATGTCCTAACTTTCCTTCATTAGATGCTCCTCTTGAGGAAAAACAACGATATGATCGTTGGCAGAAATCTAATGGAATGGCCAAGTGCTACATCCTAGCATCTATCTCAAATGTTCTACAGCATCAAATGCAGGATGTAGAACTAGCTTCAGACATCATGTTAAGTCTGAAGGAGATGTTTGGTGAGCAAGGCCGTTCTGCAAGGCAAGAGACCATGAGGCAAATTTATAATACTAGAATGGCTGAAGGAAGTTCAGTGAGAGAGCATTGTCTTACAATGATCTCTAATCTGAACACATTGGAAGTTTTAGGTGCCGATATAGATGGAGAATCCCAAGTGGATATGATACTCCAGTCGCTACCAGAATCATTCAAGGAATTCAAACTGAACTATAATATGAACAAAAAGATTTATACCTTGTCTGAATTAATGAATGAATTGGTAGCGGCAGAAGGCATTCTTGGTACTTCCAATGTTGAAGCCAATGTTGGTGAAGCTTCTACTTCTCAACCTAAGTCGAAAGGCAAGGGTAAGAAGAAGAAGAAGAAGGACTTCACCAAACAAGAGGGTAAACAAATTGCCTTAGGGGTTGCTGACAAAGGAAAGAAGATCAAAGGAAAGTGTTTCCATTGTGGTGAGAAAGGACATTGGAAGAGGAATTGTCCAGTATTCAAGGCTGCCAAGAATAAAGGTATGAATGATATGTTCCTTCTTGAAATATGTTTAGTACAAAATCCCACGGATTCCTGGTGTGTGGATTCAGGTTGTACTAATCATATCTGCAATTCTTTGCAGGGGTTTCAGGAGACCAGAAAGCTTAAAGAAGGGGAGTTGTTTCTTACTTTGGCTGATGGGAGCAGGATTCCAGTTGTAGCTGTTGGTGTTTATAATTTATGTTTTCAATCTAGAGTTCTAATATTAGAAGATTGTTTGTATGTACCTAATGTTCGTAGGAATTTAATTTCTGCTACTTACTTAGGTAAACAAGGATATTGTGTTATCCTAAAAGACAATGTTGTAATAAAGAAGGATAAAGTGTTTATCTGTTATGGCAATATTGTGGATGGTCTTTATATTTTAACTCCTGATAAGCATGAATTATATAATTCTGAATTAGATGCTAACTCTCATGTAAAATCATTAAAGAGAAAATTTCCTTCTACTAATGATGCATATCTTTGGCACTTGCGTTTAGGTCATATTAATTCAAACAGAATTCAAAGACTGATCAAAGATGGACTCTTATAGCCCATGGACTTTGATGAATTTCCAGTTTGTGAATCTTGTTTGGAAGGTAAAATGACCAAACGACCTTTTAATACAAAAGGTAGAAGAGCCCAAGATTTGCTAGAGTCAGTGCATTCTGATGTTTGTGGTCCTATGTCAATCCAAGCAAGAGGTGGCTTTGAGTATTTCATCACTTTTACTGATGATTACTCAAGATATGGTTATGTGTACCTAATGAGACGGAAGTCTGAAGCTTTTGAAAAGTTCAAAGAGTTTAGGGCTGAAGTTGAGAATCAATTAGGTAAACACATAAAAGCCATTCGATCTGATCGAGGTGGTGAATACCTTTTTGGGGATTTCAAGGATTACTTAACTAAGAATGGGATTGTATCCCAATTGACTGCACCTGGAACTCCACAACAGAATGGTGTAGCAGAAAGAAGGAATAGGACTTTTTTGGAAATGGTTAGGTCCATGATGAGTTATTCAACTCTACCTATTTCTTTTTGGGGTTATGCCTTAGAAACAGCAATACATCTTTTGAATTTAGTTCCGTCAAAATATGTTCCCAAAACACCCATGGAATTGTGGAATGGGCGTAAGCCTAGCATGAAATATCTCCACATTTAGGGTTGTCCTGCACATGTGTTAAAAGGGAAGCCTGATAAGTTGGAACCAAAATCAGAAGTGTGTTTGCTTGTAGGTTATCCAAAAGAAACTAGGGGTTATTTATTCTATAGTCATAAAGATAATAAAGTGTTTGTTAGCACAAATGCCAAATTTTTGGAAAATGACTATATGAATGATTATACTCCTAAAAGTAGAGTTGTGTTGGCTGAAATGAATGAACCTGTAAATGAACAACCAATAGATGAAACTAGGGAAGATGTGACTGTATTAGATACACCACAAGATTCTTAATGGCAATCTTGAAGAGGAAATCTATATGATGCAACCGGAAGGTTTCATAGCAAAGAACCAAGAGCATTTGGTATGCAAGTTGCAAAGGTCCATTTATGGACTTAAGCAAGCATCTAGGTCATGGAACATCAGATTTGATCAAGCAATCAAGATATTTGGTTTTGAACAAAATCTTGATGAACCATGTATGTACAAAAGACATCAAGATAAAGTAGTAATGTTCCTAGTGCTTTATGTTGATGATATTCTACTCATTGGAAATGATGTAGGGGTAATGTCATCTGTAAAGGTTTGGTTGTCACGCCAATTTGATATGAAGGACTTGGGTGAGGCTAACTTTATTCTAGGGATCAAGCTTTGGCAAGATCGCAAGAATAAGATGTTAGGCTTATCACAAGCTGGATATATAGATAAGGTTCTAGAACGGTTTAGCATGCAAAACTCCAAGAAAGGATTGCTTCCTTTCAGACATGGAGTTCCTCTGTCTGATGACCAAAGGCTTAAGACTCAAGAGGAAGTAGATATGATGAGACAAGTTCCTTATGCTTCTGCAGTGGGAAGTCTCATGTATGCCATACTTTGTACTAGACCAGATATCTGCTATTCAGTTGGCATGGTCAGCCGATATTAATCAAATCCAGGACCAAAACATTGGCAAGCTGTAAAGCATATTCTCAAGTATCTACGGAGAACGAGAGATTATATGCTTGTTTACCGTTGTGAGGATTTGATTCCCATTGGCTATACAGATTCAGATTTTCAATCGGATCTAGATTTCAGAAAATCCACTTCAGGATGTGTTTTCACCTTGGGAGGTGGAGCCATTAGTTGGCGGAGTATTAAGCAATCTTGTATTGCAGACTCCACCATGGAAGCAGAATATGTTGCTGCTTATGAAGCAGCAAAGGAAGCTGTATGGCTCAAGAAATTCCTTTCTGACCTTGGTGTAATAAGAATGGAGCAAGTTCCAACCACATTGTTTTGTGGTAACAGTAGAGCAGTTGCACAATCTAAAGATCCAAGGAATCACAAGAAAGGAAAGCACATTGAGAGGAAGTACCATATCATTCGAGATATTGTTGCTCGAGGAGATGTGGTGGTAGCAAAGATTGAAAGTGCAAACAATCTAGCAGATCCATTTACCAAAGCCTTGCCTCAAAGGACTTTCGAGTCACATTTGGAGGGAATGGGAGTTAGATTAGTGCACAATAGTCTTTAGGGCAAGTGGGAGATTGTTAGGATTAGTGCCCTTAAATCCTATTGAGTGATGCTATGTATGATATTAAGTTTGACATTGTGTATGACATTATGTATGACTTAATATTATGTTTAATAAATTTGTTTTATTATTATCTGAAATAATTGTAACATGAATATTCGAACATTATCATATAGTCCATGAGATGCATAGTATGTGATTTATGTGAAGAGTCACAGAAGATATAAATCACAAGTTCTTTGTAAACTCAGAATTATAGTTCGTAGTCAGTGATGAAATTGGGCATTTCATCTGCGAAGACTATAACATATCAACTACGATGATTTGTTTTGATCATGGAAGTGGAGACTTCTAGTTGATGTGTTAATATGTTTTAAGAGTTAAAACATATTGAACTGGACCGCTGTGAGATTTATTATTTGCCTAAGGACTGTCAAATGAATAATAAATCTCACGACTTACATTTGCATGAACTCTTAATCCTGAGAGAATAATGGACCTGATCATAAGGTGTAGGTTGCTTTGATATATCAGGAGTGAGATCTATAGTAATGGTCAAAACCTCAGTATGTTGGGTAGCCACATTAAGTGTTGATGGAACATGTATTCTCAAGATGGAATTCATAATCTCTTAACGGAGATATAAAATATTCCCTTGAGATAAGTTTAATGGGTTTGTTATTTAGAGAGTTAGGCCTAACCACTTTAGTAAGTAGTTACTAAAGTATATATTTATGGAATGGGATTTCATAAATATATAATGAATAACAATAAAGGATTAAACCGGGTACTCAAGGATCAAGATGTAGTAATTTACAAAGTGGCAGTCTATTTCAATGAATTTGTATTACTACGAATATTTTATGAAGGGGTTGCATGTATAATAAAGTCTTAGGATATAATATATAGATAAGACCTAGAGTGCAACTATATTTATATAGTGGTATTAAAATATAGTTAATGGTAACTTTGGACTTGTCAAGAGTTGACAGTAAAGCCCAAGGCCCGTTGGAGCTAGTGTCTTATTGGTTCCTTTTGGTTCCACTCCAAGCCACACACTTAAGCCCAATTGGTAAGGCCCAAAAGGCCAGCCCAATTAGATATATTGGTTAGATACAAAGGGAAAAACGTACAAAAGCATATTGGTAAGAAAAACATCATTAAAATGGTGTTGATGTGAGTTTTTGGTACTCACTAGTCATCCCTTTGTTACCAATTTGAGAGACCACACATCTTGGGCGATTAGTGGAATTGGAGTGAAGATTAAAAGTATTCCCGAGTGCTTCAATTTTTGTTTTGAAATTCACCGCTTCAAGGTACGATCTCTTGTTCTCAAAATTCTGAAATTTACTTAGTACGTGTTATCAATATTGAATGAAGTAGATCCGTTCAAAAATTACTTTTCCGCTGCACTTATCTTTAATTCCATCATATTCTCCTTTATGGTGGCTAGCCCTATAATGCAGAAAGCATGAAGAATTAGACAACTAAAAAAAAAAAAAAAAAAGACAACTCTACTTTGACAAGTAGTCTCCTCACGAATGAGATTCTCCTTAGTGGGCTCTAGATGACGCAACATTGCCAAATTATGAAAGGACCTATCAGGATAACTGCGAGCTCTTTCTATAGTAGTCTAAGTGTGGACGAGTAATAGCTGTATGGACGAGAAGAATTGTTAGACAAGGGAAAGATCAAATGAAAAGACGAAGTAAACTCCAAAGAAAACATACCCTCGAGACGAAGATGACCTAGAGCACTGCTAAAAGGAGGGAAGGGAGTTCTATTTACATCAATTGGGTTCCCAGCCCAATTTCCAAAGACGAAGAAAAATTTTGTCTTCCATAACCTATCAGAAAAACTACGACCCCAAATCAACTATAGATGACATTCTCCTCCTCATCATAAGAAGGAGTCTTGGACGATTCATCCCTCTTGGACGAGCTAGCTCTAGAACTAGAAGTTGCCCTCCACCTCATCTCTTCTTGGAAGACCTCCAAAGGAACTCCAGGAACCCAACAAATAATGGTCGTCTTAGGAACTAAAGTTACTACTACCATTGGACTCGTCCTGACACTCGTTTATCTCTTTCATAGTACTACCACTAGATGAAGACATGATTGGAAAAATACAAGATTTTCTAAGACAAACCTAAGGACTAAGAAAAAGAAGTACTTGACGAAAACCTAAGGACGAGGATGACTAGACGAGGCTCCTGGACGAGATGGCAGAGGAAAATATCAAAAAAATGAAAGGGCAAGAGAGAGATTGTACCTATTTATAGGCTCTAAGGAAGGTTAACAGGTTGATGTGGACCAACCAGAAGCTTACACGTGGCAATCTCCTCGGTAAACAAATCGACATAATAGGTTGGTCAATGAAATCATAATAGTGAACAAGAATTTTGCTACAGTGACCAAAACGACTCTTGGACAAAGGGGGCAACTGATGGTGAACTAAAAATCAGACTATCTTCAGTTCGTCCATAGAGTCGTCCAAGACTAAAAAGGTCGTCCAAGACCAGAAGGTTCGTCCAAGACCATAAGGGTCGTCCAAGACCAGAAAGGTCGTCCAAGTCCGAAAGGGTCGTCCAAAACCATAAGGGTCGTCCAAGACCATAAGAGTCGTCCAAGACCATAAGGGTCGTCCAAGACCAGAAAGGCCGTCCAAGACCAGAAAGGCCGTCCAAGACCATAAGGGTCGTCCAAGACCATAAGGGTCGTCCAAGACGATAAAGGTCATCCAAGACCATAAGTGTCGTCCAAGACCGGAAGGGTCATCCAAGACCGGAAGGGTCGTCCAAAACCGAAAGGGTTGTCCAAGACTAGAAAGGGTCGTCCAAGACCAGAATGGTCGTCCAAGACCAGAAAGGTCGTCTAAGACCGAAAGTGTCATCCAAGACCATAAGTGTCGTCCAAGATTATAAGGGTCGTCCAAGACTATAAGGGTCGTCCAAGACTATAAGGGTCGTCCAAAACCAGAAATGTCGTCCAAGACCGAAAGGGTCGTCCAAGACCATAAGTCTTATAGACAGTTTCTTATAGACAGTTTCTTGTGTTGTGCATATCATGCCTATGGTAAAATGTCTTATAGACAGTTTCTTATGTTACTGTGGCTTTCATGGTTTACAATGTTTGTGGGGATGACCTTGCTTCACTGGTTGTGAAATTTTACTTGGTTATGTGATTTGCACTATGCCCTACCGTACATGGTGTTATTTGTTGGCAAAACACACACTGTGATATGTTTGAGGGCTTAATACCAAGACTCTGTTGTGCTTTGATGTTATATGTTCTCACATGTCAAGTTTCTATTGAGTTATGCTTTAAGGCCTTATTCTAAGTTCACTTCATTGCTACTAACTTGTTACTAATTATTTTTGTTGCCATATGTTGTGCTTTGTTTTGTGGTCTTTGCTGCCATATTTTTGCAGATGACTCCAAAGAAGAAAACCACTGCACATCGTGCTGACAAAAGGAAGAAAATGGACAATACTCAGTTCCGCTCTATCCAACACTTTGAAAGATATAATTAGTTCTTCGAGAAGGCTCCAATCATCCAAAAGCAATTAGTGGACTTGGCTGATTTGAAGGATTATTTTATCCCAGGTTGTTTTCAAGATAGAGGTTAGGACAAGCTCCTTGGTAATCTCCCTGGGGTGTGTGAACCATTGATTCGTGAGTTCTATGCCAATGCCATTTTACGAGAGGATGAAATTGATTGTTAGATTAAAGGCCATGAGTTCACCATTGACTTAGAGGATATTGATGATGTTCTTGGCTTTAAGGATCTAGAGCATGATTTCATGCACTTCAAAGACAGAATGCTCTCCATTGAAATGGTTCAATCTCATCTCGGTGGTGTTCGAGAAGGCAGGTGTCTTAACACAACAGCTTTTCCACCAGATTTTAGATGTCTTATATATATTATGATGTTCAACCTTTACCTGGTGAAGAAGATGACCACCATCAATAATGCTAGAGCCATTTTTCTCATTGAGCTTCAGGAGAATACATACATCGATGTTAGTGCTCATGCCTACTCCATCATTGCTGATGAAACAAGGACAATTTCTAGTGCAAAGCTGATTCTTCCTAGACTTCTCATGAGGCTTTTTCGAGTAAAAGGTGTGGAAATTCCCCAAGATACCAGTCTCATGCCCACTCATTTAGCTATAAATGCTCTAACAATTGCACGGATCAAAGTTCGTCTTCTGGGTGATGAAGAGAAGGGTGATCCAGTACAAGGAGATCCTATAGACACTGAGCCAAAAGCCGAAGCACAGCCCTCAAGATCACATAGTTGTGGTAAAAAGAGTCGAGCTTTATCATCTTCTGCAGTCCCTCTAGATGCATTTTAGATCATCCTTAAGAGGATGGACGGATTGCGAGATGTCCAAAATGAGCAATCTGACAAGCTGGCTGTTAGGATTTGTGCCCTTAAATCCTATTGTATGATGCTATGTATGATATTAAGTGTGACATTATGTATGACTTAATATTATGATTAATAAAGTTGTTTTATTATTACCTGAAATAATGGTAACATGAATATTCGGACATTATCACATAGTCCATGAGATGCATAGTATGTGATTTATGTGATTTAGTCACAGAAGATATAAGTCACAAGTTCTTTGTAAACTCAGAATTATAGTTCGTAGTCGGTGATGAAATTAGGCATTTCATCTGCGAAGACTATAACATATTAATTACGACGATTTGTCTTGATCGTAGAAGTGGAGACTTCTAGTTGATATGTTGATATGTTTTAAGAGTTAAGACATATTGAACTAGACCGCTGTGAGATTTATTATTCTCCTAAAAACTGTCAAATGAATAATAAATCTCACAACTTATATTTGCATGAACTCTTAATCCTGAGAGAATAATAGGCCTGATCATGTAGTGTAAGTTGCTTTGATATATCAGGAGTGAGATCTAAAGTAATGGTCAAAATCTCAATATATTAGGCAGCCACATTTAGTGTTGATGGAGCATATATTCTCAAGACGGAATTCATATTCTCTTAACGGAGATACAAAATATTCCCTTGAGATTGATGGGTTTGTTATTCAGAGAGTTAGGCCTAACCACTTTAGTAAGAAATTACTAAAGTATATATTTATGAAATTGGATTTCATAAATATTTGATGAATAATTTGAAAGGATTAAATCGGGTACTCAAGGATTAAGATGTAGTAATCTACAAAGTGGCAGTCTACATTTATGACTTTGTATTACTACGAATATTTTATGAAGGGGTTGCATATACAATAAAGTCTTGGGATATAATTTACAGATAAGGCCTAGAGTGCAACTACATTTATATAGTGGTATTAAATATAGTTAATGGTAACTTTGGATTTGTCAAGAGTTAACAAAAAAGCTCAAGGCCCATTGGAGCTAGTGTCTTATTGGTCCCTTTTGTCCCCACTCCAAGCCACATACTAAAGCCCAATTGAAAATGCCCAAAAGGCTAGCCCAATTAGATAATCAGTTATAAAGAGAGAAACATACAGATTTTAAGAAATGAACATCTTGCATGAAATGGTGTATGTGAGTGTTGGACACTCTAATTCTCTCTTGAACAAATTCTTATAACTGATTGAGAGACCACACATCTTGGGTGTTAGTGGAATTGGAGTGAAGATTAAAAATATTCCCAAGTGCTTACAATCTTTGTTTTGAAATTCACCACACCAAGGTACACTCTCTTTTTCTTGTATTTTGAAATTTACATAGTGTATGTTATCAATTGCGAATGAAGTAGATCCGTTAATTTTTCCACTGCGCAAACTCATATTTCCATCAAATGGTATCAGAGCCAGGTTTTCAATTTCGAATTGTATAACATGTTTTTGTGAGTTTTGGAATTAGAGATTATAGTTTCATGTTGTTAGAAGATTTTGCATTTAATTTTCTACATGGTTATTGAAACTATGATTTGATAAAAACTGATATTGATGTTATAATGTTCTTTAAATTTGAATTTAAGTATGTTAAATTGATCTTTAAGGCTATAGCATCAATGAATTTCAGTTTTGATATCATTCTTTGACTTTCATGTTCGTATGTTAGTTATGTGTTCAAGAAAAACCGTAGAAAACTACCTTGGAAAATTTCTGGAAATTCGAGTTTCATGAGTTTCGATCGATCGAAAATCACTTTCGATCGATCGAGTGAAACAATGATCAGACTTTTTAAATAGATTGATTTTCGATTGCTATTCAATCGATCGAATTTGTTTTTTCGATCGATCGAGAGGCGATCGAGTATCAATCGAAGAAGTCAGGTGGTCAAGTTTGAATTTCCTAATTTTTTTTATCGATCGAGGGGCACATTCGATCGATCGAAAGAAAGAAAATCATAATTTTTTCTAAGTGTTTTCACATGTAAAAAGAGTAAAACTATGTGTAATTAGATTATGCATGTTTTATAATTAAAAACCTTTCCTTTAAAACATCTAGTGGGAGAGAGATACAAAGGTTGGATCTCACGGCCTCCATTATCAGTTCATAGTAGTGTGGGTAAGCACTTCATCTTAGCATATATGCCTCGCGATCCCAAAGGAGGGTGTTAACTTCATAGTACTACAAGACTGAACTAACCTATTTAAAGTAGTGTGGACAAGCCCCTCGTCTTGGCGTATATGCCTTGCGATCCCAAAGGAAGGTGTTTTGTTCCATGGTACTACAAGTTTAACCATTATAACGGAGATGAAATATAGCTACACATGATTCTAGATAATGGTGTACACTAGACTAAGTGTAATGTTAACCTCCCAAAAGAGCTATGTCATTATTACTTAGAGGCTGAAGGTATAATGGCATATTGTTAGTGTATGATAAGAGTTATCATAATAGCACTAATAATGAGAATATTTCTCAATTAATTAATGTGTTTATAATAAACTTGCTACCAAGGAATTGTAGACATGGATTGGGTTGTTGTTGCATATATTATATTATAATTTTATTAAGATTCCATACTATATGTTATATGCTAAATTGATAATGTCCAGTTTACGTATTATATTCATGTTTATTGTTTTCAGATTTGAACATGGCATCATTTATCCCACTTGTAACTATTATTAATCAAAACAAACTGACTGGATTCAACTATGTTGACTGGAAAAGAAATTTGGACAGTTCTTACTGCTGAAGAGCATAAATATGTGCTTACTAAACCATGTCTAAGCTTTCCTTCATTAGATGCTCCTCCTGAGGAAAAATAATGATATGATCGTTGGCAAAAATCTAATGAGATGGCTAAGTGCTACATCCTAGCATCTATTTCAAATGTTCTACAGCATCAAATGTAGGAAGTAGAACTACTTTCAGACATCATGCTAAGTCTGAAGGAGATGTTTAGTGAATAAGGCCGTTCTGCAAGGCAAGAGACCATGAGGCAAATTTATAATACCAAAATGGCTGAAAGTAGTTCAGTAGGGGAACATTGTCTTACAATGATCTCTAATTTAAATACATTGGAAGTTTTAGGTGCCGATATTGATGGAGAATCCTAAGTGGATATGATACTCTAGTCACTACCAGAATCATTCAAGGAATTCAAACTTAATTATAATATGAATAAAAAGATTTATATATTGTCTGAATTAATGAATGAATTGGTAGCGGTAGAAGGCATTCTTGGTACTTCCAATGTTGAAGCCAATATTGGTGAAGCTTTTACTTCTCAACTTAAGTCGAAAAGCAAGGGTAAGAAAAAGAAGAAGGACTTTACCAAGCAAGAGGGTAAACAAATTTCCTTAGGGGTTGCTGATAAAGGAAAGAAGATCAAAGGAAAGTGTTTCCAATGTGGTGAGAAAGGACATTGGAAGAGGAATTGTCCAATATTTAAGGCTGCCAAGAATAAAAGTATGAATAATACATTCCTTCTTGAAATATGTTTGGTACAGAATTCCACGGATTCCTGGTGTGTGGATTCAGGTTGTACTAATCATATCTGCAATTCCTTGCAGGGGTTCTAGGAGACCAGAAAGCTTAAAGAAGGGGAGTTGTTTTTTACTTTGGCTGATGGGGGCAGGATTCCGGTTGTAGCTGTTGGTGTTTATAATTTATGTTTTGAATCTAGAGTTCTAATATTGGAAGACTGTTTGTATGTACCTAATGTTCATAGGAATTTAATTTCTGCTTCTTACTTAGGTAAACATGGATATTGTGTTATCTTAAAAGACAATGTTGTAATAAAGAATGATAAAATGTTTATCTATTCTGGCAATATTGTGGATGGTCTTTACATTTTAACTCCTGATAAGCATGAATTATATAATTCTGAATTAGATAATAACTCTCATGTTAAATCATTAAAGAGAAAGTTTCCTTCTACTAGTGATGCATATCTTTGGCACTTGCGTTTGGGACATATTAATTCAAAGGTAGAAAAGCCCAAGATTTGCTAGAGCTAGTGCATTCTGATGTATGTGGTTCTATGTCAACCCAAGCAAAAGGAGGTTTTGAGTATTTCATCACTTTTATCGATGATTACTCAAGATATGGTTATGTGTACCTAATAAGACGGAAGTCCGAAGCCTTTGAAAAGTTCAAAGAGTTTAGGGCTGAAGTAGAGAATCAATTAGGTAAACGCATAAAAGCCATTCGATCTAATCGTGGTGGTGAATATCTTTTTGGGGATTTCAAGGATTACTTAACTCAAAATGAGATTGTATCCCAATTGGCTGCACCTGGAACTCCCCAACAGAATGGTGTAGCAGAAAGAAGGAATAGGACTTTTTTTGGAAATGGTTAGGTCCATGATGAGTTATTCAACTTTACCTGTTTTTTTTTTTTTTTTTTTTTTTTTTTTGGGATATGCACTAAAAACTGTGATGTGAACCCCGTCAAGAAATAACAAGACCCAACAACGAAAGGGAACCCAAGATCGTTCTATGGACAAATTCAAATGGAAGACCTTGACTCGTTGTTTATGACAAACAAGAACCTTGGTATAAGGAAGACGCCACAAACGGTGGTGGAAACTCCATTTGATAAGTCAAGATGAACGCCACGGGAAATCCCGATAAGTTCAAATAGTTCTTCAAAGAACCAAAGAGAATAAACCTCACAAGTTTTTATGAATATTCAAAATGTCTTCTAAAAACGTTTACAGACTTAGGAGCCTATTTAAGGGCTCCATAAAACTTGACAGACAAGAAAATATATTCTAAAAAAACTCCTAATTGATACCTAACCATATCAGGAATCAAATTTGACCTAAAAAGTATTAAATGCACCTAAAAACAAGGAAATAAATCACCTAAACCTAAAATAATGTTTTTTTACATAAAAATACCAAAAATAATAAATTGCAATAATTAAATAGTAAATTGTGTCGTGTATCACGATCCTTCTAGAATAGGCCCAAAATATTTCTTGCCAATTCTTAGCCTTGACCGGATCCTTCTAGAACTTGAATCAAGGTGACGATTCTTTGCTGCTCACGTGGATCATGCTCAATGGGTCTCCACGAATTTGCTTGAGCCCATAACTCTTGGATGAGTCCGTTGAGTACATCCTTGAACTTCTTTGCTTGTGCTCTCATAACCGGCCCAATTGGTACTTGAACGAGATCCTTCGAAGCGGTGCCTTGGTCTCCATCAAACTGCTATGCATATTTTGAATTTAGTTCCATCAAAATCTGTTCCCAACACACCTAAGGAATTGTGGAGTGGGCGTAAGCCTAATGAAATATCTCCATATTTGGGGATGTCTAACACATGTGTTGAAAAGGAAAACTGATAAGTTGGAAGCTAAAACTGAAGTATGCATGTTTTTAGGGTATTCAAAAGAAACAAAGGGTTATTTATTCTATAATCATAAAGATAACAAGGTGTTTGTTAGCACACATGCCAAGTTTTTTGAGGATGATTATGTGAATAATTTTAATCCTAGAAATAAAGTTGTTTTGGCTGAAATGAATGAACTTGTAAATGAACAACCAATGGATGTAACTAGGGATGATGTGGTTGTATTAGATACACCACAAGATACTACTTATGACATGTCTAGTACACAGGTGCCTCGTCGTAGTGGCAGAATTGTTTGGCCTTCTATAAGATTCATAGGTTTGGGAGAAACTTATGAAGCTATCTCAGAAGAGGCTGAATCAGATCCCTACACTTATGAAGAGGCAACGAATGATATAGATGCACATCATTGGGTAAAAGTTATGAAATCTGAATTAGATTCCACGTATTCCAATCAAGTTTGGGATCTTGTAGAGGCGCTTAACGGCATTAAACCTGTTGGTTGCAAATGGGTTTACAAGAGGAAGAGAGGGATAGAGGGAAATGTTGAAACCTTTAAAGTAACTAGCGGCGAAAGGGTATACACAAAAAGAAGGTATTGATTATGATGAAACCTTTTCTTTAGTAGGAATGCTTAAATCTATCAAAATTCTCTTATCCATTGCTGCTCATTTTGATTATGAGATTTGTCAAATGGATGTCAAGACTGCATTTCTTAATGGCAATCTTGAAAAGGAAATCTATTTGATGCAACCGAAAGGTTTCATAGCAAAGAACCAAGAGCATATGGTATGCAAGTTGAAAAGGTCCATTTATGGACTTAAGCAAGCATCTAGGTCATGGAACATCAGATTTGATCAAGCAATCAAGTCATTTGGTTTTGAACAAAGTCTTGATGAACTATGTGTGTACAAAAGACATCGAGATAAAGTTGTAATGTTCCTAGTGCTTTATGTTGATAATATTCTACTCATTGGAAATGATATAGGGGTAATGTCATCTGTAAAGGTTTGGTTGTCAAGCCAATTTGATATGAAGGACTTAGGTGAGGCTAACTTTATTCTAGGGATCAAGCTTTGGCAAGATCGCAAGAATAAGATGTTAGGCTTATCACAAGCTAGGTATATAGATAAGGTTCTTGAATGGTTTAGCATGCAAAACTCTAAGAAAGGATTACTTCCTTTCAGACATAGAGTTCCTCTGTCTAATAACCAAAGGCCTAAGACTCTAGAGGAAGAAGATATGATGAGACAAGTTCCTTATGCTTCTGCAGTAGGAAGTCTCATGCATGTCATGCTTTGTACTAGACTAGATATCTGCTATTCAGTTGGCATGGTTAGCAGATATCAATCATATCCAAGACCAAAACATTGGCAAGTTGTAAAGCATATTCTCAAGTATCTACGGAGAACGAGAGATTATATGCTGGTTTACAGAAGTGAGGATTTGATACCTATTGGCTATAGTGATTCAGATTTTCAATCGGATTTAGATTTCAGAAAATCCATTTCAGGATGTGTTTTCACCTTGGGAGTTGGAGCCATAAGTTGGTGGAGTATTAAGCAATCTAGTATTGCAAACTCTACCATGGAAGTAGAATATGTTGCTGCTTGTGAAGCAGCAAAGGAAGCTGTATGGTTCAAGAAATTCCTTTCTAACCTTGGTGTAATGAGAATGGAGCAAGTTCCAATTACATTGTTTTGTGACAATAGTGGAGCAGTTGCACAATCTAAAGATCCAAGTAATCACAAGAAAGGAAAGCACATTGAGAGGAAGTACCATATCATTCGAGATATTGTTGCTCGTGGAGATGTGGTAGTAGCAAAGATTGAAAGTGTAAACAATCTAGCAGATCCATTTACTAAAGCCTTGCCTTAAAGGACTTTCGAGTCGCATTTGGAAGGAATGGGAGTTAGATTAGTGCACAATAGTCTTTAGGGCAAGTGGGAGATTGTTAGGATTAGTGCCCTTAAATCCTATTGTATGATATGTATGATATTAAGTGTGAAATTATGTATGACTTAATTATGATTAATAAAGTTGTTTTATTATTATCTGAAATAATAGTATTATGAATATTTGGACATTATCACATAGTCCATAAGATGTATAGTGTAACACCCCGACCCAATTTTATAATAAAACTTTGTGTTTAAGTAATTAATTATTATTTTAAGACACTTTCAAGAGTATTTAATAAATATATTATTTTATAATACTTTTGAATAAGAATTGTAAAGATTATAAATAATTTGATGGCTAATGGTATTATAAATATATATTAAGTATGTACAAAATTATATTAAGTGGTTAAGTTATGAGATATATATATATATATATATATAGTTGTTAGTGTTTTAACTATGTATGATGCATGAGATATTATAGTTGTAATTTCACTAACACATGCAACCAATGAGAATTCAACACAAGTAAAGCCAAAGTTTCATGCATCTTGACAAAGCCAAAGACCAAGACTTGGTGGCCATGCAATCACCAAGTTCCACCTCATTTTTCCTTGACTTTTCAATGTAAATAGAACATGCAAAAAACTCACTCCCTCTCTATTCCCATGGGTAAACACAAATCAGAAATTCCCACCCACTTTGCTCTCTTTTCTCTTAAGGAAAGAGCTAGGAAGCTCCCTTGAGTCTTCCCTCAAGTCCACGGGTTCACACTCAAAAGGAAGACAAAAGTCTTCTCCCTTATCTTATTTTTGGGTGCACCAGATCAGAAGTCCAGCAGCTCCTTATCTTATTTCTCTCTTCCTTTTTCTTTGTTCTTGGTTTTTCTTCTCCCTTTGCTCTTGCACGGCTGCATCTCTCCCTCACTCTCACACCAAAAAATCATAGACAACTCCCTCTAAGAAGAAATTAAGAGCCTAAACACTAAGGTTTCATCTTCAAAGTGTGTGGGTAAGTAAATTAAACTTTATCTGATTTTGTATATTTGAATAGTATAATTGTTTGTTTATTTTCATTCTTTATACTCTGTTCTGATTCTAGAAGCTGAACTGGTAAATCTGTTTTAGTAAATTGAAAGTTTGATGATTATGGTCATTTGGATGCTAATTAAGGTATTTCAATATTTTTAGGATAGGTATAAAAATACTCAAGTAATATGAAGGCCAATTGCTATTTGTTGATGATTTTAGTAAGAATATGTGCTGAAGCTGTCACTGTGACAGATTTGATGTTTACAACAAGAAAATTCTGTATTAAATCATATTTTGTGAATTAGGATGCTACAAATAGTTTGTATGAACCCTAAGATATGTATGGTTGTTGTGGAAGTGTTTTCACAGCATTTGGATGAATAGAAAAATAATTATTTAATTTCTAATTTGCATGAGTTTCTGCCAGGACAGAATTGAAGACGTTGTTTTGTATGATTTTTAATAAATCATGGTTTTATACTTTGACTATGAAAATTTTATGGTATATAATAGACATACATGAGAGTAGTTCTGTAAAATTTAATGTCATTTGGATGTGTTTAGACAGCCCATTCGTATTTTACAAATGGGGCATACGCTGCTGGAATGAGCAGTAAACGGTGTAGGATAATTCTGACTTTGAGGATTTAATTCTAAAATTAGGATGAATGATTTGAGGTATAATTTAATATGCTCATCAGTTGATATGTCTAAATCATAGATTAATTTTTGTATGACCCTAAAGGAGGGTTTCTAAACCATTCGACGGTTGTGTTTATGAAGCTGTTTTGTTCAATGCGTTGTACATTGCCATGTGAGTGTATATGGTTATATGACCATGCTTAAAACAGTGTATATTTATGCATGCATTATTGCCCTAAGCTCCAAGTACCCTTTGAAATGAAGTTGGCTCCTATGGAGATATGATACAAATACGAGAATGATGGCATTTCTTTAGGTTGGTACGTTATTTGTTGATGTGTGCATAATATGTTTGTGGGAACCTCATTGAGGTGGGATTAGGATTTCCTTGATTTTAAGAAATAGGCTTTGAGATGAATGTGTAAGTTTATGATAAAGAATAACGGATAGTAAGAAGTTTTGATTTTGGTTTAGGTGTTACCAGTCGCTAGGTATAAGCTCCTTCGACTTTAGGCTCTCGATTCCTCTACTTTCAGGTAAGGGATAAGTTATATGGACATTTGGTAAGTCATGAGGTTATTTAAAATATATTATGCATGAAAATGTTTTTTGATTATAGATATGGCATGTAAGCATTATCAGACAAAAATATGTTCGTGAGCTTTCTCGAAACTTTATGTATATGATTTAAGCATATTGATGCTATTATTAATTCCACGAACATGATGAAGAAAACAATGGAAATGCTTTTATTATGAAATGTTATGCAAAATAAGAAAATTCAGTACAATGAATAAGTATGAAATGTTTTCGGGTTATGTCCTCTGATGATCTGAACTCGGCCAGTAGGGATTAATTACTGGCTTTCCATGGAAAAATGTTATCTGTTTGGCCATTTAAAATAGAGGAAATGGGGCTGCCTGTAACTTTAGGCCATTTAAAGTAGAGGAAATGGGGTTGCCCGTAACTCTAATCTGAATAAGGCCTTCTCCCCAATGTGTACGGACGACGGGGAGGGATAAAACCTTGAGGGGATGTGCTAGCAGGCCTCCCAAAGAGGACAATATCATGCACACGAGGTCACTCAAATGTGATGAGGCCTTCTTTGTACGGACTTATCAGATATGGACTAACCAATAAGTTATGTATGAACAGCTATATTATGTTATTAATCATGAGAGAATTATTTTGTTTAATGCATTGTAGAAAGTTAAAAGCTCTTATGAAAAAAAGAAGTTTCTGATGAAAAGAAAGTTGTTCATTAAAGATAAAAGTTTCTGAAATTCTGTTATGCTATAAAGATAAAACTTCTGATGAAAGTACAAATTTACGTTAAGAAGTTATTAGATATCTGTTTTTCTTTATGAAACGTAAAGTTTTATAATATTTTACGAGAATAAGTTTATGAAGGAAAGTTTCATTATTATTAAGGATGTTTTTAGTTTAAGACAAAGTTATCGATTATCTGATTTAAGTTAAAATGATTATTTTGTAATGAAAATATATATGGTGACTTTGTAAGAAATGAAAGAAATTCAATCTGAAAGGTTTTGGTAAAATTATTCTGATAAGAAAATGGAGAACAATTATTTCTACGAAGAGCGTTAAATTATTATTATAAATAGTATAAAATACTATGCATGAAAAATGTTCTCCTATTTGAACGTTTATAAACTGAAATGGTTTGATTTACATGCATCCTTATTAAATTCTCATATATCTTACCTTTACTGGGTTTCGCAGCTTACCCTATTATTTTCAGTCAACAGGTTTTAATTTGGAGCAGAGGGAGCCTTAGTCAAGTTTTGGAAGGAGCTGGCTTTAGTTTTAAAAGTATAGATCTCAAATTAGCAATTTAATGTTTAGCTTTGTAGTATTGTGAAATTTAGGATCTAAAGAAAGTGGTGTACCTCAAAGTATTCCGAGATGTATTATGTGAAATTTAGAATATGAGTAATTTGTGGATTATATTATTTTTAGTACAGTGTAGATGCTCTGAATGTCAAGTGAAAAGTTATATAACAAGAATGAAAATAAAAATGAAAGTTTTTGTAAAAGTTAAGTTGATTCTTGTTAATATCAGGTTTAGACTTGATATTAGCATGCCGGTCATGGTCACAAATCCGGGTATCGGGTTTGGGGCGTGACATATAGTATGTGATTTATGTGATTTAGTCATAGAAGATATAAGTCACAAGTTCTTTGTAAACTCAGAATTATAGTTCGTAGTCGGTGATGAAATTGGGCATTTCATCTGCGAAGACTATAACATATCAATTACGATGATTTGTCTTGATCATAGAAGTGGAGACTTCTAGTTAATATGTTGATATGTTTTAAGAGTTAAGACATATTGAACTGGACTGCTGTGAGATTTATTATTCTCCCAAAGACTGTCAAATGAATAATAAATATCACGACTTATATTTGCATGAACTCTTAATCCTGAGAGCATAATGGACCTGATCATGAAGTGTAGGTTGCTTTGATATATCAGAAGTGAGATCTAAAATAACGGTCAAAATCTCAGTATGTTGGGTAGCCACATTTAGTGTCGATGGAACATATATTCTCAAGATGAAATTCATATTCTCTTAACGGAGATACAAAATATTCCCTTGAGATAAGTTTGATGGTTTGTTATTCAAAGAGTTAGGCCTAACCACTTTAGTAAGAAATTACTAAAGTATATATTTATGAAATTGGATTTCATAAATATATGACGAATAACTTGAAATGATTAAATCGGGTACTCAGGGATTAAGATGTAGTAATCTACAAAGTGGCAGTCTACATTTAAGATTTTGTATTACTACGAATATTTTATGAAGGGGTTGCATGTACAATAAAGTCTTGGGATATAATTTATAGATAAGGCCTAGGGTGCAACTATATTTATATAGTGGTATTAAATATAGTTAATGGTAACTTTGGACTTGTCAAGAGTTAACAGAAAAGCCTAAGGCCTATTGGAGCTAGTGTCTTATTGGTCCCTTTTAATCCCACTCCAAGCCACATACTAGAGCCCAATTGGAAATACCCAAAAGGCTAGCCCAATTAGATAATCAGTTATAAGGAGAGAAACATACAGATTTTAAGAAATGAACATCTTGCATGAAATGATGTATGTGAGTGTAGGGCACTCTCTAATTCTCTCTTGAACAAATTCTTATAACTGATTAAGAGATCACACATCTTGGGCATTAGTGGAATTAGAGTGAAGATTAAAAGTATTCCCAAGTGCTTACAATCTTTGTTTTGAAATTCACCACACCAAGGTACACTCTCTTATTCTTGTATTCTGAAATTTATATAGTGCATGTTATCAATTGCAAATGAAGTAGATCAGTTAATTTTTTCGCTGTGCACACTCATATTTCCATCACTGACTACTATCCAAGAACAGCTGAATTTGCTTTCAGCAAAGTTTGACAGCTTCACTACACAACATTAGCCTTTGGCCATTCCGGTCAAAAAGTGGGATATATGGAATAAAAGTAGCTCTTGAGGGGGAGCATCATTTTGAAGGAGAGAAACTTTTAGCATTCCTAATTTATGCTGTTAATGGTTTTTGTTGTTTATAGTTTTTATAACTCTTGGATGGATACAGTGTTTTTGTTTAAAACTTTTGGTACTTCTATTTAATTATTTCAATTTCTATTCAATACTTTACGTTTTTTACCTTTGCTTTGTTACTCAGTACTTTTAGTTAATGTTATGCATTTTCTTTAGTACTTCACTCTTGTGCCCTTGTTGGATTTTATATCATTGATGCAATTACTTTGTGTTTTTGTATCAGTTGAGTGTTGGCCATGCAAATGATACTTTGCATTGACCTTATTAGCTTGCATGTCTGGATGTTTATTCCTTGTGTAAATAATCATTGTGATCACTATTTATAGTGATTGTTCTTGTTTGGTCAAGTTGTGCTTTATTGCTTTTATCTTTACTACTTGATCGCATTATGCTTGCTCCATATGCATTTTAAGCTTTCTACTTACAATGATCGTCTTGTGTTGTTGTTTTCAGGAAATACTTGCTTGTATGGTTCAAGAGCTTCACAGTTTCTAGAATTAGGATGTGAGTGAGTTTTGGCAACTGTTCCCAACTCACATATTAAGTCTAGAGTCTGTTTTAGGGTTGTGTCGCGGAATAGCCAAAGGGGGAGATTAGAAGGTTGAATTTATTCAATCATGTGTTGGCTTTATTCCATGCAAAAATAGCTTGTAATTTAGCAATTAGATACCCTATATTTAGGTGGGAATTATGTAAGGGTAGTGTGTGAGAGAGTGTGAAGAAATCTCAAGAAGTGTGCAATTCAAGGGAGTCTCGCAACTGGATCACGTGACTGGCTCACAACTAGCAAGTCACTAGAATGGCACACGTGTGAAGCACGCAGGGGGAGCTGAAGGGTCACGACAGCTGGAGTACTACAGGACTAAACTTCCAATCTGGCTAGGCAGTTAGCTCATGACTCGATCCAGTCGAAAGCCTAGTCGCCAGAATGCCTTGTTTGTTGAAAACTGACTTTTTGCGTTCCTCATACACCCGACTATAAATACCCTTATACCTACGAAATGTAGAGAGCTTCCAGAGAGAATGTTGAGAGAGAAACCCTAGAGAAAAACAAGACTGACTCATCCATAATCTTCATCCTTTGTTTATCCAAATTCCTCTATTCTCACCCTCTCCATTGACATATCTTTGAGAGGTGCATTTAGCTAGATCCTTATCTCACCATACCCATATCAATGAGCAAGTATTTTGGTGCTTGGGAAGCAATTTAGAAGGGACCAATTCATTTTAGTTGATGCAATGGGCTATTGTGGGATTCGGTAAGCTAGAGAAAACAATGTTCGGTGTAACCTTGTTGGAGCAAGAAACTTTGAGGGCTTAGGTGCACTAGGTAGATTAGGTTTGAAGGGTCTTCTACTATTCATGTATCCTAACTTGATTCTCTAGTGGATTATTGACCACTTGGAAGGCAGCGGAGAGGTTTTTTGCTGAGTACTTCGATTTCCTCTTCGATAACACATCGTCGTGTTATCTTTGTGTTTGCATCTCTCTTCCTTTACTCTTTACCTTTTAATTACTACTGCGATTGTATTTAAATATGGTTTAGAGTGTTTTACCAATTTGGGTTTAGCTTATATTCATTATTCCGCACATATATTGTTTGTGTATAAGCTTGTGTTGGTAATTTTATATTTGGGGGTCTAAACGTTCATAGGTGTTTTACACCCTATTTGAACTTTAAAAGTGATAAAAGGACAAGTATAATGTAACAAGTAAAATGCGATCAAGTAAACATGATGTGAAACATATAAGAAACTTGATCAAATACATGACAGTCATATATAGAAATGACTACAATGATCATATAGCGAAGTAAATGATCATTCAAACATGCAATCAATAAAGCATAATGGCATAAGGATATATGCATGTCCAACACAAAAACACAATATGATGAGAGCAACAAAGCATAGATACTAAATATAACTCAAGGCACCATAAAGCAACGAGAAAATAAGCATAAGGTAAAACAAGACAAAACAAGGTTTTCTCATAAAAAGAAATGTCTTCTCCCCCTTGGTATATGCATCTCCCCTGTGGCTTTCTCCCCCTACGAATGTGCACGAGGTAGAATCCTTAAGAATGTGCACATGAGTCATATAGAAATGACGATACACTCTGGTATACTCTCCCCCTTTTTGTCATGAATAGACAAATGAATCAAGAGGAAGGAGGGAAAGAAAAGAGGATATGAACAAGGGTAAAAGATGATGCATGAGGGGTGCAAGATAAATGAGAAAATGAAGCTCAAACGAAAGACAAAACATAAAAAAAAATGCCACAAAGCATAAAGAACATGACATGCTAAGGATGATGGAACAAAGTATAGACCAAGGCATGACATAGACACAAGACCATGTTATATGTGCTAAGAAGTCTAAAAAGACTTAACTAGCATGAGTGAATGCAAAACATGTCAAGTGTTAGAGTGTGTGCAGCAAGGTGCATCTAGCATGCATGTGAGATGCATGGCCAATGCATGAGCAAGGCACTCACAGGGCAAATGTGTAAAACACGCAACCAATGATCAAAACATGATAAACATGCATAATCATGGTAATCCCCAAAAATTGGTACTCATCAGAGTCCAAAACAACAAGAAAATGTCATTTAAGTATTTTATCAAACACTTAGAGTGCACACACTACACATGTATGTTAAACAATGCATGAACATATGAAAATCTTGCCTAAATACATGTTATTTTTGCACAAGGGACCAACATCCAAAGCAAATCAACATTTAAAACAAAACCCAATTAAAAAGATTTACAAAAATTAAGTTTTCCAACTCCCATTGGAAAAAATCCCAACTATAAACATAAAACCCCCAAAAACATAATCAAATTATCAAAATCAATGAAAAGAGTTAAAGATTACCTTAGAGATATTTATGGAATGTAAAATACTTGAAATTAGTTGGGTTTTGATGTTGAGGTATTAAAATAGGGGTTTCGGAGAAGATGAGAGAAGTTTAAAACAAATGTCCCACGAAATGCCCTTTAAAAAGCTGATCTGGTAATTTTTGCAGGAAGCTGGGAATTTTCGCGAGTAAGTCTTACTCGTGAAACAGTTGCGAAACTCTTTGTCCAAAGTTGAAAAACTTGAGAAATGCACCATTTAACTCATGATTGAACTTACACATGAAATAAGTCACAAAAACACCCAGAAAACATGTTTTTCACACAAAAACAACTTGAAAAACATTGAAAAACATAAGTGATACAAATCACTTCAAAAGTAAACAAAAAGAAAAAAGTATTTTTGGTTTGATCCATATATGGTTGAGCACACATACATCACATTTGAACATGTACAACCACGCAAATGAAATAAACATTCATTAAACATTAGACTTGTGTGTTGTGTGTGTGTATCAAATGTGGCTTTTTGGAGTGAGTGTCTCATGAGAAGTGAAACGAGGGTTGGAAGAATGGGAACCGGAGATGCACATAGACAAGGAGGTAAGAACATCAAAAACTTTTTCCAACAACTTACCATTTTCCCCCAAAACAGGTTTTGCTTTCATAGCACAACTTCCAAAAAGCTTAAGTTTCTCTTTTCTTTTGATTCTTTTAAGAGCTTGAAACTAGAGTAATGAGGTCTTAGATGACCAAGGGCACCACAATTGTGACAAACAATGTGTTTAGGTCCACTAAGCTTTTTAGGAAGGGATCTAGCAGCATAGTTTTGTTCTCTCTTCAACTTTGGACATTGAGGTCTTATATAACCAATCACACCACAATGGTGGCAATTATGAACAAACTTAGATCCACTCAATTCCCTAGGATGGGACCTAAACAGAGGCTTAGGCTTAAGAGCCTTTCTCTCTACTTTTTGATTTCTTTTGTGTGGAGGAATGTACATCGATTTGTCCTTTGAGGTAGAACACACAATAGGCACAAACTCAGGTACCACAATATAATTGCAACAAATATTTTCATCATTTTTAGCAATAGGTTCAACAATCAAACACTTGGCATGCATCTTAAGAGATTCATTTTCACATTTAAGATCCTCAACAAGTTTGTTATACAAAACTAGTTTAGCATCCAAGTCCACATTCAAACATTCAAACTCTTTCAACTTTTCAAGAGAATTTTCAGCAAGTTTCTTATATTTCTCAACCAATTTTTTGGATTCACTGAGCTTCGCAATCAAACCATCTTTTTCACAAAATAACTTGCTCAAATTCTTATGAAACTTGTTAGCCTTTTTCTTTAAGAGTTTGACATTTGGAATATCAATAACACCCATAGATTCAAGTAACATGTCATCACAATTATGAAGATTAACACTCATAGAGACATTTTCACAAGCACATGGCATGTTACACTCACAAACATCTATAGAAGCATACAGAATACTATCCATGGCAAAATACACAAGGGGTTAAGGATCGCACTTAGATAATGAAACCAAAACAAGTATACCCCACTCTGATAACAATTGAAAGCTCAAATTTGTGTGAAACACAAGAGCTTGTTTAGACCCTTAATTAAAATTACGGCTAGATTGCTTTTACTCTAACTTATCTAAGTGTGGAATAAGAGTTAATGAAGCATAATAAACCAATAACTACTCTAGTGCATAAACATGAATAACAAATAATAAAATTAATGCACAAGAGTAAGGAAAGAGAGATGCAACCACAAGATAACACCAAGATGTGTTATCGAAGAGGAAACCGAAGAACTCAGCAAAAAACCTTTCCGCCGCCCTTCAAGCGGTAATTGATCCACTAGAGAATAAAGTTGGAGTACACGAATAACAAAAGACCCTCCAAGCCTAGTCTACCCAATGTACTTGTGCCCTCCAAGTTCTTGCCACCAACTGACTTAACAAAACCTTGTCTTCTCTAGCTCTTCGGATCGCACAATATGCCCGATTGCATCTGCCAAGCCTCACTAGCTTCTTTTGGCAAATCCCCAAAGCTTCCCAATCTCCAAAACACTCTCTACACTCTGAAAATGTGTGGGTTGTGTTTGGGTACAAATCTCCTCTCAAGGTATGACAACAGGAAAGGGAAGGAGAAGAGGCTAGAATGATTTCTCACTAAGGATGAGTAGCTCTCTCTCTAAAAGGTAGGTGTGTGTGTTGTAGAAAACCTATCTAGGGTTTTTCTCTCTGAATGGCCTCCAAGTTGAAATTGATCCACTAGAGAATAAAGTTGAAGTAGATGAATAACAAAAGGCCCTCCAAGCCTAGTCTACTCCATGTACTTAAGCTCTTCAAGTTCCTGCTACCAATTGACTTCTTAGAGCCTTGTCTTCTTTAGCTTTCTGAATCCCGCAATTCAGCCCAATTGCATCCGCCAATGAATGGCTCCTTCCAATACTTCCCAGCAACACCAAAATCTCACTTTACACTCAGAATGAGTGTGGTAAGTGTTTGAGCTAGCAACCTCTCAAGGATATAGAGATGGAGAGATAGGAGTTAAGGAAAAACACAAGGAAATGTGTAGATAATTGTGGGTATAACAATCTCTAACTCTCAAGTGTATTTTCTAGGGTTTTCTCTTTGAAAAGCACTCCTTACAATTTGTGGGTAATGAGGGTATATATAGTGTGGGCAAAGACTTGGTAAAGAAAAACACAACTTTTTGCCAAACAGAGAGTTTCGCAGGTCCTTCGTAGGCTGACCTTACCTGCGAGACAGTCACGAAAAATCTAGCCTAGTACGACTCTTCATTTTCCAGCCATGTGCTCTACATGTGGCTCTTTCATTGGGTTCCTTCTCTCGAGCCAATCACGAAATCCACTTGTTCAACTTTTGAAGATTGATTCTTCACCGATCTCTCACACTCATCCATTACAATTAATTCCACATACATATAGGGAAAATGATTGAAGAAATTACAATCAAATTTGGCACGGACTAAAAGCCAACACAATATAGTTGGAAATCACAACTTTACAATCTCCCCTTTTGGCTATTCCATGACAAAATCCCTAAACAGACTCTAGACTTAAACATGAGTTTAAGAACATAGTCAAAACTCACTCACACCTAATACTAAAAGTTGTGAAGCACTTGCACCATATACACCTATATCCTGAAACACTTGCACATAACAACAAAACTTCATTAAGCACAAGACAGCTAGAACACAAGGCACGTATGAGGAACAAGTAAAAATGCGATCAAGGTACCAATTGAAAAGTATAACATGAAGTATATCTTGATCAAACAAGAACAGTCATTAGGAAATGACTACAATGACCATTTATCAAGTAAATGCTCATCTGGACAGCAATGCAATCAAGAGCAACACTAAAATCAATTACATGTCCAACAAACACAAGATGCATTAAAGAAACTAAAGCTAGGAGCATTAGAAAGCAATAAGAATCAAAACGGCTATAAAACCAAGATATAAAACAGTACTAAAGACAACTAAATTTTAAACTAAAGTACTTGATAGCTTTAAACGAAAGCACTGTAAACATCCAAAAGCTATAAAAATTTAAAGAAAACTAGACTAGCCAAACAATGGTTAGACTATCCAAAAGTGTGTGTGGCTATAGGTTAGCTTCCTCCTTTTGAGCCCACAGATCTCCCCCTTTCAATATGCACACTTCCTTTCATGTGATGCTCTCCCCCTTACTATATGATATAGTCAAAGATATACAGTGAGTTGCTCTCCCCCTTTTTGGCATAAATAGCTAAAGGCTTTCCTCTAGCTTGCATTAAATCTCATCCAACTGTGACTCAATAGTGGTTAGACGAATCTGAACCTAGTTGTTGGTAGAGTATATTACATTAGCAAGACCAGAAATACGCTCATGCAATCCCTCAAACAAGTTTATCAACCTATCGGAATGAGAACTAGATGGTCACGGCTGAGTGCTAGTAGACTGCAGCTTAGGAGTGTGAGGAAATGTAGCCTTGAGATGCCCAAGGATAATGGGAGCAACTGATCATTATTTGGAAGGGGTGGGATGATGGGAGGTCTCTCTCTTTGGAGTTTTCAAGGGGCTTAGCTTTGCCTTTTCAGCAGAGGAGTGACTCTTGCTCATTTGAAGTGACATCATTAATATTGGTAGTTGACGAAGCAAGATAGTTCCTTTTTTTGGTGGACAAACACCTTTAAGAACCACGATCTTCAAGACAAGATTGCAGAAGGGAAGACACATTTATGCAGCTGATCGTCCTGCCATTTTCCCCATGGTCTGAAATATGTGAGCACAAATGTCAATTTAAGCTACTTTAATCAGATCACATAAAAACTGTGCTCTAACAAGATTGATGAAACCAGTGTTGGACAGAGGATATAGGTTGAAAAACATGATCAATGTGAGAGTCTTCAATTTCGATCCAAATTTTGCAGTACCAATGGAAGTACCTTTTGAGGAGACCTCATGATTAATTCCTAGAATGTTCAGAATATCTGTCATTGGAGCTAGTCTATCATCATACGGTGAAATGTCCACATTCTCCGAATGATTAATTTGAAGAATCTTTGCAAGATAATCCAGAGTGATGATAAAATCCTTTCCTTGAACCTAGCACTTTAGTTTAGCTCCGGTGAACCATGCGTTCAAGTAAAATTCTTTAACCAATTCGTCAACGGGATCCACAAAGTTTCCAAACAGGTTTGCCCAATCCTTATCCACAAATATCTTAGGGATGAAGGCAGATCCTAGGGTGTCAAACTGTACAACCCTTTCCACCACAGTAGGTGCACTCTCAAAGTTGTTGGAGAAAGACTGAGAATTCAAAAGAGCCTTGAATCTCTCGTTGTCAAAATCATCGAACGAATGATGGGTTCTCTTTGATATAGGGGATGATGTGAGGTCAATCACTTGTTCTTTACCATGAGAGAAATGATGATACATCTACAAAAAGAACAACCACACAAAGAAACAAAAACAAGTACAAACAAGGAAACAAACTTGATTAGACACAAGTTAGTTAAAAAAAATGCACAAAAATCCTAAAAAGAACATAAAAGCAAACAAAAAAAGTCACAAGATCATGTGTTAAGTGTTAAAAATCTAACAAAACTTACCTAGCATGTGTGAAATGCAAAACATGTCAAGTGATCAAGTGAGTGCATCAATTGTGCATGTGAGATGAATGAGCAATGCATGACAAGGCACTCATGGGCCAAAGTGTCTCAAACACACAACCAATGTTTAAAACATGTTAAGAATGTAAAAACATAGAAATCCCCAAAAGTTGGTACTCATCGGAGTCCAAAACAACTAGGAAATGTCATTTGGGCATTTCATCAAACACTTAGAGTGCATACAAACCACTAACATGTAAAACAATGCATGAAAAAGTTAAAATCTTGCTTAAATACATGTTAAAAATGCCACTTGGGGCCAACACAAGCACAAACAAACACAATGGGACACATCCCAATCAAGAAAATTTAAAAAAAAAAAAAAAAAATTGCAAGAACAAAAATTTTTCCCAACCCCTTTCAAAAAAACCTAGCCCTAGAAATCCTAGAAACTAAGACTTAAACTAAGGAATCAAGAATGAAAAATAGTGAAAACATACCTTAGATGAGTTTTAGGAATGATTGATCTTGAGTTTTGGGTGAGATTTGAGTGAAAAAGTGTTTTAGGTTGAGAGAGGCATGGAGGAGGCAAAAGAGAGTGATTTGAAAAACTGTCACTGCTTGGCTTTTAAAAACTGAAAAAAAGCTCATTTCGCGGGTAAGCTTCTCGCGAAGTTACTCATGAAATGGCCTTTAAAGCACTTTGACAGATTTTGCGGGAAGCTTCTTCTCGCGAAACAGTCGCAAAACTCTCTCTGTAAATTTTTGGAAATACTGAAATTGGCTTCCACATTTTCGCAAGTAGGTTCTTACTTGCAACTTACTCGCAAAAATTCCTCTGAATGAGTTTTTCACTAAAAACAGAATGGATTGTTTGGAAAAACTCTTAACACACAAAATACATAAAAACACTTTCAAAAACATATAAAATAAGTGCAAAGAACCGTTAACACTACCCTAAGCCATATTCATCCATTATCAACAGTAAAATGAAAGCTTAAAGAGTAGGGAAGAGAGATGCAAACACAAGATAACACCGAAGAACACTGTGAAAAACCTCTCCGCGATCCTTCAAGTCGAAATTGATCCACTAGAGAATAAAGTTGGAGTACACAAATTACAAAAAACCCTTCAAGCCTAGTCTACTCTATTTACTTGAGCCTTCCAAGCTCTTGCTACCAACTAACTTCTCGGAGACTTGTCTTCTCTAGCTTTCTGAATCCCGCAATTCAGTCCGATTGCATCCGCTAATGGATGTCTCCTTCCAATGCTTCCTAGCAGCACCAAAATCTCACTTTACACTCAGAATGAGTGTGGTAAGTGTTTGGGCTAGCAACCTCTCAAAGATATAGAGATGGAGAGGTAGGAGTTATGGAAAACCACAAGGAAGTGTGTAGATGATTGTGGGTATAACAATCTCTAACTCTTAAGTGTATTTTCTAGGGTTTTCTCTCTGAAAAGCACTCCTTACAATTTGTGGGTAATGAGAGTATATATAGTGTGGGTAAAGACTTGGTAAAGCAAAACACAACTTTTTGCCAAATAGAGAGTTTCTACAGGTCCTTCACGAGTTAGTCTTACCCATGAGACAATCGCAAAAAATCCAGCCTAACATCACTCTTCTTCTTCCAGTCATGTGCTCTACATGTGGCTCTTTTCGCAGGTTGTTTCTAGTGAGACAGTCGTGAGCCAATTATGAAATCCACTTGTTTAACTTTTGAAGCTTGATTCTTCATTGATCTCTCACACTCATTCTTTACAATTAATCTCATATACATACAGGGAAAATGATTGAAGAAATTACAATCAAATTTGGCATGGAATAAAAGCCAACACAATAAAGTTGGAAATCACGACTTTACAATGTGGTTGATATTTGATGAAGGTTTAAAGATGTAATTATGGTCTCTTTGTGTTGTGACCAAATCCTGGGAAGCAAAGAGGGCATTTAATACTAGAAGAGAGATATTAAATAGATTTCTTATATTTAGAGATAGCCAATAAGATTTATTCATGTGTTTGGCCAAGATTTTGATGAAAATAGTAATATGATTTACATAAAATAATATAATTAAATTATTTGATGAACATTAAGGTAAAGAGCAATATGGGGTTTATCATTTTAAGTGTTATGTGATAATAGAGGCTTGCCAAATATTACCTATTGCACACTGACTCATTAGAGTTCGGGTAACTGGGGAAGACATGTCAAGTAACATATTTCTTTTATGAACTCTGAACCATTGGAGTTTTACTAAACATACTTCTTGGCCCTCCAAACCACAACTCCCAAAGTTCCCTTGATGAGACCCATCAACTTAGATCATAAGCTGAAAATGAGATGATGTTCCATAAGTTTGAACCATGGGCTTTAATGATATAATATCGCCATGGGTTTTGGACCTGGGGCTTTGGCATCGTTTTGTGTAAATATGAGCTCTTTTTTGAAGTAAATTTACCCAAAATCCATGATAATATTGATGTGGTGTGGGTTGCCAATGAAATAAAGTCATGTGGCGTGAAAATTTTCTCCTCAATAACAATTTACTAAAACCATTTACAAAAGCTTATGTGGCAATTTTTAAAAGTCAAAAAAGGTTTTAAAAAAAAAACATTAATTTTATATTATATAAATATCTTATTCTTTTGTTGCCTATGGATCATAGTTATTAAACCTAGTTTGGACATTGACTCAGTCTATGAGTTAGGTTATTAGGTCACCGATTTAACAAGTGGGTTATCGGTCGAACCACAGAGTAAAATTAAAAAGTTTTCAAAAAAATATATATAAAAATAAGTTTGAGAAATAATAACATATATATGTAAATTAAAAACATAGGCATATACCTTATGTAATACTCGGAAAAAAAAAATGAAAAGGAGGGGCATTTAAGTAAATTTGTTTATGGGGTCAACTTTTATAATTAATATTAGGCGAAAAACATATTTTAATCTCTACATTTTTACACGATTCTCACTTTGATCCATATCTTTTATTTTCACTGCTTTTAGTCCTTCTTTTGAAAAACGCGTTCCGTTTTAGTCCTTACTGTTACTCATTTAACAGAAATATCCTACATGGCAAATGGTCCTACAGTAAATGCTAACGCGTCCATTAAAATAATATTAAAAAAATTATTTACATTTTTACAAATGCCACATCAGCAATTAAATTTTTTTTTTTTAAAAAGCCACATCAAATAAAAATAATATAAAAAATTTCTAACGTAATTATTTATTAAAAAAAGAAAAGAAATAGTTAAATTAATTTTTTTCTTTTTTTGGAAGAACATGAAGAACTCAGAACTATGTGTTCTTCATTTTCTTTGTGTTCTTCCCCAAAAGATTGACACATATTTTTAGTAAATTAATCCTTATTTTCTTCCCTTTTCTTTGTCTTCCTTTTCTTTTCTTTTTTTCATGTATTTTCTTGGCATCCAAACCCAAAAAAATTTCACACACTCAAAAGAAAACCTTCAAACCGGTTCCCCTCCCTTTTAAATCTCAAACCTTCCTCTCTCTTCCAAAACTCTCACAACTCTTTCAAACTCCATGGTCGGCCTCTTCTACTCATCGCCACTACTGCCACCACCACAACCAGTGGTGGTTCTCTTCTTTTCTTTCTTTGAATGACCTACTCTCTCTCTCACGATTCACTCAAACTTAGACCCAAATGGCTCAAACTCACTCTAACTCACAGATCGTTGTCTCTCTATCCCAGATCAGTAAGTCTCTCTCTTTCATCTCTCTATCTCTCAGCTCAGTGGTGTAGATCGTGGTGGAGATATGTATTCCGACGGTGGGTTTGTGGGTTGTGAGTTTTGTTGATCTGGGTTTGTGGGTTTGTGGTGTATGCTGATTTTTGGGTTTATGGTGTATGTTGTATTCCAATGTTGATTTCTGGGTTTGTGGTGTATGTTGATTTCTATTTGTGGGTTTGTGGTGTATGTTGTCTGAATCCAAATCGACTACTTATTTGGAGAAGATTTCGAATCCATAATGGAATCAGGTGTATGCTTTCTCTAAAGATCTTATTCAGGCTTTACTACTTGTCATTACTGTAATGGATAAGGATGATGATTGCATGGATCTGGTTGATTTTGAAGTGAAAACCCAGTTCTCTCTCTCTAAATCCATGGACGAAAACCTAAACTTTCTCTCTCTAAATTGATGGTCGAAACCAGTAGTGGCTTTCTCTCAAAACCCATAGGCTAACTAAATCAGCGGCTTTAGATCTAGGGTTAAAGGTGTGTGGGTTGTCGAATTTAAGGTTGTGTGGTTGTTTGTGGTTTGGTTGTGCATGGAGGCTGAAAATTTGGGTTTGAGTTTTGTGTTTTTTGTGTTTGGTTTCAAAGCATAAGAAAATCTTGTTGAATGTTTGTGTTTTGTAAATTTTTATGGGCATGTCTTTTTATTTTGTAAATCTAAGTGATTTACAATTATGGGATAGTTTAGTAGTCTTTCTTTTGGTCGGGTACCATTATAAGTCTTTCTTGAATTATTTGATTATTTAGTAAATGGTGCTTATAAATTGTTAGGTGAGATCTAAGGATTTTAGAGAAAGTGTTAGGGAGAAGTTCTTTACGGTGAGCTAACTGAGGTAAGTTGTTAAGGACATATTTTGTGTAATTGGCTAATCCTTTGACAAAACGCACTTTACTTGTATTTGGATAGATCTAGGATGTGTTTAATACTTCAAAGAACATGTTGTTCAAGTCTAGTATTAAAGCCATGAAGATTGGACCAAGAAACAAGTAAAGAAAATGTGTTCATTAAAGCTGGACAGATAGCTCGACACCTGTGGACAGATAGCTCGACAGCTGCTCGACACCTTCTCAACAGCTGGCTATCTATCGAGCTCTTAAGGTGTTTTCTTATTGCAATCTCGACACCTTCTCGACAACTAATGGATCGATCGAGAAAACTCATGTCCCATCGACAGCTTCTCGATACCTCTTCGACACCTAGCTATCTATCGAGATTTAATAAAGCTCGACACCTCCTGACCGATCGAGGTATCTATCGAGGTTACAGGAATTCAGATTTTCAGATCTGATTTTTGGGCCAGGCTTATGTATTTGTGTAAGGTTTCTTTTCTCACAACCCTAGACCTATATAAGGCTTATTTTAGAGGCCATCGCATAACAGAATACAAGGAGAACATATGCAAAAGGTGATCGATGCCTTATTCTCTCTGAAAGAAGCTACTGCGTCTTTGCGCCTTAAAGTTTTGTGACCAAGTGCTTCTTAATCTTCATTCTTGATGAAGTGAAGAACTTTGCAGCCAACATCTTCTTCTAGTTGGTGATTGAAGTCGTGTACTAGGATCCGCGCAATTGGTTAGTCACGTACTGGGATTCATGCAACTAAAAGGGTGGCGTTCATATATTGAAGAGTTTAGAGGTTATAAAGCAATAAAAGGTTTCTGCTAGGAGTTCATCTACAGGGATTGTAGAGTCTAGGGGCAAAGGTTTTGTACTAGATCTGAAACTTCTCTTTACTATAGTGGATTACTTTTCGGGAAGGTTTCCCCCCAGGTTTTTTACTGTGAAACTGGTTGGTTTCATTGGTTTTCCTAGGTTATCATATCTTGTCTTATTTACTTTTCTGCTGCATAATTATTGACATGATATTGATGTTTGTTTGTTTTAACAAGTTTTATTCATAATAAATCTAATTAACAACTTAGATTTAAAACTTGTTAATTTTATCAACCGGGGTCTAAATTTTCCAACAAGTGGTATCAGAGCGGGTTCATTCTGATTGGATTAATTTCCTGGGTGTGATCCATTGACCCCTGTTGTCATGGATAGAGGACAATTTTTATTTATACCTCCTTTATTTGATGGAACTAATTATGCGTACTGGAAAGTTCGTATGAAAGTTTTTTTGCAGGCTCTAGGTGAACAGGTATGGCAAGCTGTTGAAGTTGGCTGGATTAAGCCAAAAGAAATGCTGGTGGATTGGGATGATGCAACAATCATAGCGGCAAATTTCAATAGTAGGGCCTTCAATGCTTTGTTTTGTGGGGTGACCAATGAGGAATTCAAGAGAATATCATCCACGGAAGTTGCCAAGGAAGCATGGACCATTCTTGAGACCACCTATGAAGGTACCAAGGCAGTAAAGACTGTGAAGTTTCAACAACTCACTAGCAATTTTGAAGAAATAAGGATGGAGGAGGATGAGACCTTTGATGAGTTCTATGCTAAACTCAAGGATATTGTGAATTCTGCTTTCAACCTTGGAGAATGTATTGCAGAATCCAAAATTGTTAGGAAAATCCTTAGGTTCTTACCTGAAAGATTCCATGCCAAGATCACTGCCATTGAAGAAACAAATGACATTTATCAAATTCCTTTGACTGAGCTCATAGGGAACCTTCAAACCTATGAGATGGGATTAGGCCCAATGGGAAAAGGTGGAAAGAGTAAAAACCTAGCTCTTAAAGGTATAGAGGAAGAGATTGAGGACTCTGAAGATGAGGATGAGGATCTAACCTTCATAACTAATGAGATTATCAAGCTTCTTCAGTTTAGGAAAAAGGATAAGGGCAAACCTCCTAGGAAATCTCAATCCTTTAGGAAGGGCAAGAATGAGAAACCCCTCATCCAATGCCATGAGTGAAAAAGTTTTGGTCATATGAGGATAGAGTGTCCAAATTACCTTCTGAAGGAAAAGACCGAGAAACCAAAAGAGAAAGGGTTGATTGCTACTTGGAGTGATACTGAGGATGACTCTTCCGATGAGTATGTGGATGAATGTCGAATAAGGTGATCGTGGAGAGTGCTAGTGACAGTAAGGATTCTTCTGATGATGAAGTATCAAAGAAGATGACCCTTCAAGAAGCCTATGATAAGTTATGCACTAAGTTTATAAAATCTGAAAAGACTTCTCGTCTTTGTAGAAAGAGCTTAATGAGGTAAAAATTGAAAAATCTTATTTGTTAGTCAAGCTAGATGAGACTACAAGGTTAGTTAAGACTCTTGTTGTGGAGAACACCTCATTAAAAGAGAAGGTCAAGAACTTAAGGTTGAACTTAGTTAAGCTAGAACTCAAATAGAGACGATGTCAAATGCAAAGCTTGATGAAGTATTGAGTGCTCAAAAGCCTACTTCTGATAAGACTGGCTTAGGATATGCTGTTTCTTCCAGCCCTTCCATTTCCACGGCTTCTGGATCAAGGACTGTCTTTGTGCCCCAATCTGAGAAAGGTAATAAAGGTATGAAATTCAAAACTGATTTGACTAATTCTAAATCTTTTGTTAAACCTCATGTTTGTCACCATTGTGGTGTTTCTGGACACATCCGTACTAATTGCTTTAAGTTGTATCCTCATAAGCAATTGTCCAAACGGTCACAGGTTTTCTCTCAAGGACCTACACCTTTGTTTGGAGAGTTATTAAAAGCTTTGAGCTTTTTAACTCAATTTTAGGAGAATTCTAATTCTTCTATGTCCTTTAGTAGACATACTAGGACACGTGCCTTTTCATTTTCATGGCCAAAGACTCGTGCTGTGTGGGTGAGAAAGGAGCCTAAGACTTAATTGTCTTTTTTGTTTGTCCTCTGCTTTAATTCTTTCTATCTGTAGTAGGACTCTCCTTGCTTGATTTCTTATCTGCTTTTGGAATCATGCTTTCATGCATCTGCATTTGTCTATCATGCCTTCATGTATCTGCATCTTTCTTTATATTTTCATGTTGTTTGTCTGTTTTTGTTTGGTTGTTTAGTTTTATTTTGTTTTGTTTTCAAAATAAAAATAAAAATTGAAAAAAAAAATCAGAAAAATACAAAAACAGTGTGTGTTTTGTGTACATTGGTACTTGTGTACCTTGGATGGCCGTTGAAATAAAGTTTTCTAAACTTTGTATCATTTGTAGTTTAGATGAGCATTTCTATGCACAACTAAGCAAGTGAGCTTTGTGGCTCTTGTTTGTAATGAGTAAGATTAAGTTATCTCTTAGACTTAATACTCATATCACTCTTTTTGATGGTAGGACTAAAAAATCCTAAGAGAAACGCATAAATAACCATCTCACCACTGTTGCCCGCCAATCATGAATGACACCCGTATGCTTTGGCATAGCAAAAGTGCAGTGTCAATGACATTTGTGTGCTTCGGCATAGCAAAATTGGAATGTCAAATATCAATGGGTATTTCTTTTCTCTCTCTTTTATGCCCATGCATGATATGCTTAAAAAGAAAATATGCAAAGAAAATAAAAAGCAAAAAGATTAAAAATGCTTTAAATATGATTGCAAACGTGTATTCTAGGAGATGTGGGAGCTATAGGATGTACCTCGAAGGTGATAGTCCCTATCAAACAGTTCTGATTGTGTGTGAGTTAAAGTGATTTTCTCGTATCTCAAATCATCATAACATGTATACACTTATGCAATCTTGTGATGTTTTTCACACATGACACGTAATATTCTTTGCTACTCTTGATACATGTGTAGGTACAATATGATTTGGCCATCACAAGGCTTACTTGTGTTAATGTATGCTCACTAAATTGTCTTGACTTATTTTTGAAATATAAAATTGGTTAGACATGTTTAGTGTGTGTGTGTGTGTGTGTGTGTGTGTGTGTGTGTGTTTTGCATCTTTCTTTTGTCATCCATAGCATCTTGTTTCATTACATTCATTCATTTATATGGATTTCTTTGTACCCCCTTGATTATCCTTGATCGTCTTTATGTTTCTCGAGTGAAGCTTTCTAGCTCTTGTACCCTTTGTCAATCATGACAAAAAGGGGGAGAAATTGTGGAGACTTTGTGGTTTCTTTCTTTAAGTTTCTACTAGTTAGGGAGAGAAATACATGCCTCTGTAAGGGGGAATTGTGTTTCATCTTGTTAGAGGGAGTGCTTACCTCCTCCTTCTTGTACCTTGGGTCTTGTGACCATGTTTACATATATCGTACTTATCTTCTTTATATGTGGATGTATGTTGTTTCTTTCACCTACCTCTTACAAGTGTTGTTTCTTTTCTCTCTTTATACACATGTATCTTTACTTGTATGCAATTTATTATTTCTGTTTCACACAAAGATGCCTTGATAAGTTTTGTTTAAAGTGTTTCAGAAATACAAGTTGTCAAAGTCTACTTGCCATAAACTCTCTTCTTGCAAATTTTTTCAAGAGTTTGTGTTAGGATAGATTTTATTATATGTAACAAGTGAGTATGAGTTGAATGATTTATGACTTCTCTCATATGTTGTGGTTTTGTCACGGATTGCCAAAGGAGGAGATTGTTGAGGACATATTTTGTGTAATTGGCTAATCCTTTGACAAAATACACTTTACTTGTATTTGGATAGATCTAGGATGTGTTTAATACTTCAAAGAACATGTTGTTCAAGTCTAGTATTAAAGCCATGAAGATTGGACCAAGAAATAAATGAAGAAAATGTGTTCATTAAAGCTGGACAGATAGCTCGACACCTGTGGACAGATAGCTCGACAACTGCTCGACACCTTCTTGACAACTGGCTATCTATCAAGCTCTTAAGGTGTTTTCTTATTGCAATCTCGACACCTTCTCGACAGCTGATGGATCGATCGAGAAAGCTCCTGTCCCATCGACAGCTTCTTGACACCTCCTCAACACCTAGCTACTTATCGAGGTTTAATAAAGCTCGACACCTCCCGATCGATCTAGGTATTTATCAAGGTTACGGGAATTCAGATTTTTATATCTGATTTTTGGGCCAGGCTTATGTATTTGTGTAGGGTTTCTTTTCTCACAATTCTAGACCTATATAAGGCTTATTTTAGAGGCTGTCACATAAGAGAATACAAGGAGAACATATGCAAAAGGTAACTGATGCCTTATTCTCTCTAAAAGAAGCTACTACGTCTTTGCGCTTAGAGTTTTGTAACCAAGTGCTTCTTGATCTTCATTCTTAATGAAGTGAAGAACTTTGCAGCCAACATCTTCTTCTAGTTGGTGATTGAAGTCGCGTACTGGGATCCGCGCAATTGGTTAGGTGTGAGTGAGTTTTGCCTTTGTTCCCAAACTCACGTTTAAGTCTAGAGTCTGTTTTAGGGTTTTGTCACGGAATAGCCAAAGGGGGAGATTGTAAAATTGTAATTTACAACTATGTTTTGTTGGCTTTTATTCCGTGCCAAATTTGGTTGTAATTTTGTTCAATCGTTTAAAACCCTGTATTTGTTGTGGGACTTGATGTAAGGGGTGTGTGAGAGAAAGAGTGTTGAAGACTCAAGCATTTGAAGAAGAAAAGGATTCTCGCGGGTATCTCGCGGGTATGTCGCGACCAAGCTTCCCGCGAAGTGAGACATGTGCCAGGCACATGATGGAATGCGAAGAGTCATGCCAGGTGGAGACAACTGTGTCTCGCGAGTATCTCGCGGGTAAGGCCTTCCCGCGAGACACCCGCGAGACTAGCTGTTCTGCCAGCCTGTATTCTTTGAGTCACACCTTTTGCACCCCTTCTACAAATATCATCATTACCCACATTTGTTGATGAATGCTTCAGAGAGAAAACCCTAGCCAAACACCTTTGTAATTAGAGATTGTCTTCCCCACCTTCTCTAAACAATTTGCTTGTGGTATCTCCTCAACCCTTCCCTCTCCATTGTTCATATCTTTGAGAGGTTGATAGCCCAAACACTTGACACATCTTTGAGAGTGCTGAGTGACGTTTTGGTGCTGCTGGGAAGCATAGGAAGGAGCCTTTAATGGCAGATGCAACATGGAGCTTGTTGCGGGATCCGGATAACTAGGACAAGACACGGTTCCGAGAAGCCTTGTTGGAGTAGGAGCTTGGAGGGCTTAGGTACATCGGGTAGACTAGGCTTGGAGGGTCTTTTGCTAATCCATGTATCCCAACTGATTGTCTAGTGGATCGATTTCCGCTTGGAGGGCGGCGGAGAGGTTTTTCGCCGAGTTCTTCGGTTTCCTCTTCGATAACACGTCTCGGTGTTATTTGTGTTTGCATCCTTCTTCCCTACTCTTGTTCATTTCATTTTTACTGCTGAGTTGCTTTAAATATGAATTAGAGTAGTTATTTGGTTTATATGCTTGTGTTTACACTATTCCGCACTTATCATTAAGTTTGTGTAAAATCAACCAAGCCGTAATTTGAATTTGGGGGTCTAAACCGCTCGTGTGTTTTCAACACAATTTCGAGCTTTCAGACGGTCACCCCTAAATCCACATATAAAATCACATAATAGTTATGTCACTTATTTATATAATATAATTGGTAATGTATAGATTATTGTTAAATTGTTACCAAATGAATTAGGAATTAAAGATTTCTTAACAAATTTCATTAGCTGTTTCTAAAAAAAAAAAAAAAAAAATCATTATCTACTAGGTATATAAGAAATAAAAAAATATAAGAAATAAATAAAAAAGTGCTTAAGTAACCAACATTTATTTATTTGTTAGGAGATAGAGAGAGAGAGAGAGAGAGAGAGGGCATAAACCCACCATATTCCGTACAACCAAGTACAATTTTTTTTTTTTAATTATTCTAAAAAAAAAAATACAAACTTATCCTATAACATCTATAAGCAATAGAGAAGAGCTTTTTAAGGTGTTTAGAGGCTGTTTGGTTAAGTAGTTTGAGTAATGTTGTTTATATTTTTTTGAAATACGTATAATGTTGTTTAAAAACTGAAAACATATTGTTAAAATACTCTACCAAACAGACCCTAATTTTTTCAAACAAACCCTAATTTTTTCAAACAATCGTTCCTCCAATAAAATAATAATAATAATAATAATTCAAACTTACTGTTGGGGTTGGAACCCCAATAAACTTATTGTTAGAACGTACTAAATGAAGAGGCCATGTGAAAAGATTTATGTTGGTGGAACTGAATAAAAGGTCAATGTCTCTGCTGTCATTTTAAACATGGCATAAATGCATCCAACTCCCAGTCTGCAGTTCATTAAAATTGACGGTGACTCTTGGTGGTACACCAAGGCCGAGGAGTACTTACCATTTGATTTTACAAATCATACTTATATATTAACAATTTATACTAACTAATTGTGATTCAAATATATTTTTAGATTTTAAATCTTAAAAACTCTAGAATCTATATACATTCTGTGCAAGAGCACAGAATTCATTTTCAAAGTAACATGAGCATGTCTGTTTGTCTATCAATCTATAACAGATCACTATTTACCTATAACAGATCACTATGCTCTCTGAAGACATTCTTCTATTTTCAGAGTCTGTCTATTTATAGATAAAGTGAACCATAGTAAGTCTTTTAAAAGTAACTTGAGTTAGTTAGCTCAAGTTAATCTGTCGATAGAAACTTGAAACTTGTAGAATATTTAAAGTAATTTTTGATAAATCTGTCTAGGAGTCTGTCAGATGCGTGCTAGGTCTAAATGCCTCCCACTTACACCTGATGAGGTGGGGCGTGATCTCCATGGGTATGTTATGGTATCAGAGCGGGGACCTATAATCCGTTGTACGAAACTCTCACTTCCCATATGAGGGTAAAGGAGGGCTTTCCTCCGTACAGCGTCTCTTTTTGCCGACAGCCCAGCTCTGTGTTTCCCTGTTGAGTGTAAGTCGTGGCAGCATCTTGCTAGTGTAAGTCCAGATCTAGCAACAAAAAGGCAGGTGTGATGGCGCAACAATAAGTAGGTGCGACACATCTAGGGTGCATGAAGACACGTGACTCTGATAGGTACCTTGCTACTCCCTTTAAAATGTGGTGGTAGGTCTAAATGCCTCCCACTTACACTTGACAAGGTGGGGCGTGATCTCCACTAGGTATGTTACTGGATCTTCTGTCTCGATGTTGATAAGTAATCCCGGATAGGGATTATATCTATCAAAAGTTCCTTCATAAACTCTGTCTGTTTCTCCAAAGCTTTTATACCATGTAGTTCTATGAGATAGCCATATGTTGTCTGTCATGTCTTCAATTCTGATAAATGCTGTAGAAACTAAAATTTTAAAAAGATACATCC
The DNA here is from genome assembly GCA_023736055.1 of Quercus glauca. Lineage (NCBI taxonomy): Eukaryota > Viridiplantae > Streptophyta > Magnoliopsida > Fagales > Fagaceae > Quercus > Quercus glauca. The sequence continues at coordinate 44,290,822 of CM043319.1, forward strand.
ATTTGTCATAAGAACTAGTGTGATGCAGCTTCAAGGAGCTGTTTCTTAAGCTATTTTTTGTTTGAGACGAAGGCAAGCTGACACTGGACTTGAATTCTTTCTAGAAGGAAATTAGAACTTTCTGTCTAGGAGGAAGAGGTCTTTTTTTTATAATTCTTGGCAGATATGATTAAAATTTAACTTATTCCACCATTTTAATTTAAATTTTCTGGTAAGCATGGGGAAAGGATACTGGGGACGTCTTTCTATCTTGTATTCCCATCTAATGATCCATTGGAGATCTAGAAACCTATAAAAGAACTGCAAAAGATGTGCGAAATTCTTCAGATGTAGTATGTTTGGCTCTTTCTTGAAAGTCTCATACGCTTTTAAGACACTAGGAGGGAGAATCATAGCTTCAGGACCATAGGAATTCCACCAGTTAATGAACCATCTTGGTATCATTAATATCTTTCTTTCTATACATATCAAAACAGAAAAACCAAGTATGTCTGTTGTTAGTTTTTAGACCCCTTAAAACACAGGTTGTTTAACCTAATTAATTAACCAAGTGAATACTTAGGTTTATTATTCATATCTAGGTTAAAACAAAACAATCATATCATGCAAAGCAGTGGAAAATATAAAGAACACAAAGATCTAATGACCAAGGAAAACCAAACCGGTAAAAAACCCAGGGAGGATTTAACCTAGCTATCCTCAAGGTAAAAAGCAAATCCACTAGAAAGAATTGAAGTTTGTACAATAAGACTTAGACTACTAACATCTTATTGCTACCTCGAGTAGAAAACTTACTACCACAACCCCATGATAGCTCCGAGTCCACGACTACTTCTTTCATTGATCTGTAGCAATCTCAAGTTCTCCTACTTGTGAATCTTGATCTTCTTGAATGTTCTTTATGTAGCAACTGAAACAACCATTAAGTTCTTGATGTGAATCTTGATCTTGATAGCCCTATGTGTGTGTTTGAAGGTAAACACCTTTGGATCTCACAAAAGATTCAACACACAACTCAACAAAGACTCTAGAGAGCTTTTGAGTACAAAACCCTAGATCTACAAAAGAGGCACACTCTTCTCTCTCTTAAAAGCCTTTTTAAAACGTGCTTAGGGTTTCCTTTATATACTAGAAGAAGTAGATCTGAAACCCCTTAATGGACTTGAACTGTTGTTTGAGCTTAATTAAAATTCTGCAGATACGAATCTCGATCGATTGAGCTTGTCTCTTGATCGGTCGAACCAGGCAAATTTCGAATTCTCTTTTCTACAGCTTGATTGTTCTTGAATCTTGACTTGAATCACCTTGAGCATTGTCTAATAATACCTATAGAATCTAAGATCTATATCTAGACAATTTTGTATTCATGATTTGCCAATTGTTCTAAACTTTTAGAACCATACATCTATAAATATTATTTTGGAGTAGAAAGAACCTATCCTAAGCTTCTATATAATCATAATAATTATAAAATTGAGGGTCAAAGGGTCGGGAAAAGTTCTTAGTGATCCAGGTTTGTGCTCTCCATTAGGAGGCGGTGAGGATTTGTTTTATGACTACTTTAGAGTAGCCAATTCTTTTTGGATCTTAAGAGCAAGGCATATGTGTTACCAGGATTGAGTCTGTATCAACTAAAATAAACTCATAAAATTTCTAAGCCTTAAAAGTTTTTGTCTTAGGGTGTTCCCATCCTGGGGTATGAGCTATCTGACTAGGGAGAGGGTATCTGTTATGTGTTGATATTCTGGTCCAATCCACAAAATAAAATTCCAAGAATCTTTTAGGAGTTCAATACTATGGTCTTCTTTTGGGGCTTGGGCTTCTTGAGAGGTAGAGGATTTGTACTTTGGCTGGTTAGAGAGAGACGCTAAAGGGGGAAAAAAGGATGCAACTATGTTAAATGGTGTTTTTTGTAATCCTATAACCCTTCCCACTCCCTCTCCCTTAGAAAGACTCTTGTAATCCTTCCTCACTTGTAATCCTGAAACCCTTCCCTTCAGACAGACGTAATCTTGTAACCCTTCAGTTTCAAAGACAATTTTCACTTTGTAATCTTGTAACTCTTTAGACAGTTTTATTTTCAAAGCTTGTATCAAGACAGAAGTTTGTTTTCAAATTTTATCAACAACAGAAGTTTTTATTCAAGTAAGATTTTACTAGTTTCTGTTTTCATATTCCATGCTCCGTTTTAACTTATTTTGAATAAGTTACATATATGAACATATATATGTTCAAATATGAACATTACATATATGAACATTAGGTATTTTGTAATTAATTATGAGTTTTTTTCCATTAGCCTGAGTTAATCTTTCAGATGATTTTTCATAATACTTTAAAGGTATAAATCCTTCTTGTGTACAATTCATGTCAGCACCTGAGTCTATTAAAACAATTTCTGTCAAAGAAAACTCTTTATTAATTACTAGAGTGATTTCTGTATGAAAAACAGATACCTACTAAAGCTAGACCAATACAAATGAACAATGAATTATTAGAACATTGTAAAAAAGAAATTGAAGATCTTTTAATTAAAGGTCTAATAAGGAAAAGCAAGTCTCCTTGGAGATGTGCTGATTTTAATGTTAATAAACAGTCAGAATTGGAAAGAGGAGTTCCAAGATTAGTTATAAATTATAAACCTTTAAATAAAGCATTACAATGGTTAAGATATCCTATTCCCAATAAGAAAGATTTACTTGACAGACTTCATGAAGCAACCATATTTTCTAAATTTGATATGAAAAGTGGATTTTGGCAGATACAGATAGATGAGAAAGACAGATATAAAACTGCCTTTACAGTTCCTTTCGGTCATTATGAGTGGAATGTCATGCCTTTTAGTTTAAAGAATGCACCTAGTGAATTTCAAAATATAATGAATGATATATTTACACCTTTTACAGATTTTTCAATTGTTTATATAGATTATGTCTTAATTTTTTCTAAATCAATTGATGACCATTGGAAACATTTAGACATATTTGTTAAAGTAATTAAACATAATGGATTAGTTGTATCAGCCACTAAGATAAATTTGTTTAAAGATAAAATCCGATTTTTAGGTCATAATATTTACAAGGGAATCTTAAGCCCCATTGATAAAGCTATTCAATTTGCAAATAAATTCCCAGATGAGATAAAAGACAAAAACCAGTTACAAAGATTTCTTGGTAGTCTAAATTATGTTTCAGATTACTTTCAATGATTAAGAAAGATAAGCAAACCCTTGTATAAAAGGCTAGAGAAGAATCCTCCTCCATGGACAAAAAAACATACTATGATAATTAGATAGATAAAAAAATATGTTACGCAACTCCCTTGTATTGTTATTCCTTCCCCAATACTTTCAAAATTGTTGAGACAGATACTTCTGACATAGGTTATGTTGGAATTCTAAAGTAGGTAGCAAAAATGATATCAAAGAATAGATTGTTAGATTCCATTCTAACTCCTGGTCAGCTACCCAATAGAATTACAGAACTATTAAAAAATAAATTCTATCTATTATATTATGTATTTCAAAATTTCAAAATGAAACACTATGCTCTCTGAAGACATAGTTATCTATTATAGCAATCTGTCGCAGCTGAATAGTGATCTATCGTAGTTTTGTCGCAGTTGTCTGTCCAAGAGAACATGTCTAGAGAGCATGTCTGTCTATCTATCAATTTGTATCACATAGTTATCATAATCTAGCATATTAAAGTTATCTTCATACCACTCATGCTTATGGATAACTCCATAGTTACCACATAGAATGCAATATGATACAGGGAGATAGATAGGAACATGATCCTTTGTAGTCATTAGACTAGGATCCCTATCAATCTTTCTTTTTCCAATAAGCCTTCTTGCTGAAGGTCTTGGACCATGTACGGCTATCCTCTTGGAGTAACCATATAAGTGGAAGCCTCTGTCCAATTCCTTATGTACTTCATAAATCTTGTTACTCATGAAATTAGACCATTCTTGAGCCAGAGCATCTGGATCATCAAGTGATAAATAAGCATCTCTTGTTTACCAGTTGTATTCGCGGATACAACCCCAATCATGGATAAGGACCAAAATGTGTGCTAGTCGAGCTTCCATATAATAGCTAATGTCCCAAGCTGGAAGGGTGCTCCAAATAGTAATCTTCATATAATTAAGTCCTCCAATCAGTGTGGCTGCTTCTTGGATGACTTTGGGATATAAACTAATTTGAATTCCAGAAGTTATGATTAATTTGCTAATAAACCCTACTTCTAGCATTTTAGATAACCATAAAGGATCACAAATTACTGGATCTTTTGTCTCTGTGTTGATAAGTAATCTCGAATAGGGATTATATCTATCAAAAGTTCCTTCATAAACTTTGTATGTTTCCCCAAAGCTTTCATATCATGTATTTTTATGAGATAGTCATATGTTGTCTGTCATGTCTTCAATTCTGATAAATGTTGTAGAAACTAAAACTTTAAAAAGATACATCCATTTATTATAAGAACTGGTTATGGCTATATGAGTTAGTATATTCTGTTGGATTTTAGGAGGTAAAGCTCTAATGGCAAGTCTAGTTTTTTGCTGAATCTTAGGGTGGAGCTTTGAAAAGCTTGTTCCCATAAGATAGCTGTTTAGAGACTATGATTCTGTCTTTGTGGAGCTTGAATCTCCATCCTCCTTGCTAGGGAGTTGACAACCAAGTGCTTCAATAAATGCAATAGTGCTAACAAGATGTAATTCCAAAGCCTTAAGGGTCTTTTGGAATAAAGGTTTCTGTCTGAGGATGAAGGCTGCTTGGAGATTATCAAGAAGTAATTTAATATGAAAAGGAAGGTCTGTAAATTCTCCACCCTAAAAAATGAGATCAATGCAGAGCACTTCTTGCATAATTTCACTTTTTCCACCACATGAATACATTTGCCTCTACTAGCAATGTATCTTGAAGGGATATTGTTTTTATTGAGATGCCTTCATGCTTATCTGAAATCTTCACTAAAGCCTTTTGGATTTCTTTAGGTTGCACTGCTGGTGCCTTACCCTTTCCTTTCATGTCTGTCTTGGAGGGTCTTTTATTTATAGTAGTCTGCAATTGGGTTTTGGGAAAAGGATTATGTCTTGAAATATTATTTTGAAAATAATTATTTTCTTGCAAAGCTTCTTTAAAATTCATTTTAAAAACTTCTCTGTTGATGTCTTTCTGTAAAATTCCTTTAAAATGTTTCATAAGAAAATCATTTTTAAAATTTAAAGCATATATAGTAAAACAAACTTTTTTCTGTACACCTTTGTGCTCTTACTGAGTAGTAGTATAAGAGTAGCCATGATGAAATCTGTCAATGTCAGGGTGACTAGATTTCAAAAACTTTACAAAATCTGCCACGATTCTATCCGTTTTGTATGTATTACTATATATCTCATTCTGCGAGAATATGTGAAATAAAGTTTCTCCATGAAGTCTTTCATCAATGGTTGTAATAGGAAAATCTGTTAGGGAACTATAATTAAATCTGTCTTTGTTCAAGAAATTACTGTAAGGTTGAATTTAATCAACCATTTTGTTGGCTTTATTCTGTGCCAATTTGCTTGTAATTCAACATTTAGAAACCCTGTATTTAGGTGGGAATCATGTAAGGGTAATGTGTAAGAGAGTGTGAAGAAAAGCTCAAAAGTGTGCACTGAAATAGGGCCTCGCGACTGGCTCGCGGCTTACAAGTCGCCAAAGCTAGCACACACATGAAGCATGCAGGGGAGCTGAAGAGTCACGCTAGTTTTTGCACTACAAGACAAAAGTCCTAGGCTGGCCAGGCCGTTAGCTCGCGACTTGAACTCGCGACTCAGTCTTGTCGCAAGGCCAAGTCGCCAGACCACTTTGTTTGGGAAAAACTGACCTTTCGCATTCCAAACACACACTAGTATAAATACCCCTTATACCCATGTATTGTAGAGAGCTTCCAGAGAGAATTTTGAGAGAGAAACCCTAGAGAAAAACAAGATTGACTCATCCACAATCTTCATCCTTGTTTCCCCAAATTCCTCTACTCTCACCCTCTCCATTGTTACATCCTTGAGAGGTACATTAGCCAAAACCTTTTCTCACCATAACCATATCTGTGAGAAGGCTATTTGGTGCTTGGGAAGTAGTTAGGAAGGGACCAATTGATATTGGTTGATGCTATGGGCTATAGCGGAATCCAGTAAGCTAGAAGACAAAGGTTCAGCGCAACCTCGTTGAAGCAAGAAGCTTGGAGGGCTTAGGTACATTAGGTAGATTAGGCTTGGAGGGTCTTCTACTGTTCATGTATCCCAACTTGATTCTCTAGTGGATTATTGACCACCTGGAGGGCGGCAGAGAGGTTTTACACCGAGGACTTCGGTTTCCTTTTCGATTACACATCGCTGTGTTGTCTTTGTGTTTGCATCTCTCTTCCCTTAATCTTTGCTATTTAATTTCTGCTGTAGATGTGATTTTATTTGGTTTAGATTAAGTTATCAATTCTACTTTAGTTTATTTACATTTTCTGCAGGCACATTGTTTGTTAATAAGCTTGAATTGGTAATTTGTAATTTGGGGGTCATAACGTTCAAGGTGTCTTACACTCTATTTAAACATTCAATTGGTATCAAAGCGGGTGCACTTTCTGTGGTTTAATTACCTAAGTGCGATCCTAGACCCCTTTGCTATGGATGAAGCTATGGAAAAGGCTATGCTGAATTGTGGTTTAAATGTTTGTGATAATGACTCTATGAATATATTTGAAGAGTGTCCTAACAGTGAACTCCTAGAGTTATTAAAGACAAAGAAACATGCTAGGATGTTTGTTCACATGCTGAAATATTTTGAAAATGAGAACCACATCTTACACAATAGTCTTTGTGAGTCTAATTCATTGATTAGGAAGTATGAAAGAAGAAATAGAATTTTTTTGTGATAAGGTTGATAATATGAAGAAGAAAATTAAGTTTAACAAGAGCATGAAAAATGAAGATAAGTTTTTGTTTGAAGGTCAAGAGTGCTTGTCCCATGCTTGCTTATTTGTGCACACCTCTTTGAAGGTATTTAATTCATGTTTATGGTATCTTGATAGCGGCTGTTCTCATCATATGACAGGAGATAAATCACTTTTTAAGTCACTCAAAGAGAAGGTTGGTGACTACGTGACATTTGGCGATTGGAGTCATGCTCAAGTTCTCGGCAAAGGGACTATTGAGATACTGGGATTACCTCTATTGAAGGATGTCTTATACATCAAGGGGCTGAAGGCAAATCTCTTAAGCATCACTTAAATATGTGATGAAGACTTCCTTGTTCAATTCTCAAAGAAGAGGTGCATAATCATTGATGAAGAAGGGGTTCAAGTCTTGGAGGGAAATAGGACTATCGATAATTGCTATGGAGTAGTTCCCACGGCAACAATTTCCTGTAGAAGTGCTCGTGTTGACATGTTGGAACTTTGGCATCACAGATTTGAGCATGAAAATTTCAAACAAGTAGCTAAAGTATCTAAACTTGAAGCTGTTGAGGGACTTCCAAAATTTGGAAAGGTTGAGAAGACAATTTGTGGTGCATGTCAAATGGGAAAGCAAACAAAGGCAAGTCATCCCAAGGTGAATATGATTGCTACCTCTCGTTGTTTAAAGCTCCTTCATGTTGATTTAATGGGGCCTACAAGAACTGAAAGTCTAGGAGGAAAGAGGTACATTCTAGTCATTGTTGACGATTTCTCAAGATACACTTGGATGGAATTTCTTAAAGAAAAATCAGAAGCATGTGAGAAATTGGAAATTCTTTGCAAGAGACTACAAAACGAGAAAGGGGTTCCTATTGTCAAGATAAGGAGTGATCATGGCAAGGAGTTTACGAATGCAAGATTTGAGTCGTTTTTTGAAAAGAATGGAATCAAAAAGGAATTTTCAGCCCCCAAAACTCGTCAACAAAATGGGGTGGTTGAGAGAAAGAATCTGGTGATTCAAGAAATGGCAAGAGTTATGCTACTCAACAAGCAAAGTCCTCAAAAATTTTGGGGAGAAGCACACCTCATGTCATATTGGTAATAGGATATTCTTCCGAGCGGGAACAAAGAAGACCGCTTATGAAATTTGGAATGGAAAGAAGCCGAAAGTGAAATACTTCTGAGTGTTTGGAAGTAGGTGTTACATTTTAAATGATCGGGAGAATCTTGAAAAATTTGATGCAAAAAGTGATGAAAGAATTTTCCTTGGGTATTCTACTACTAGTAGGGCATATAGAGTTTTCAACAAGAGAACAAAGACAGTAATGAAATCTATCAATGTAGAAATTGATGATGCTATAACGAAGGTAGAGATGGTTGATGATGGAGAAGGGCCAAGCACTAAAAAGCCAACAGCTGAGGTTGAAGCTCTTGATATTAAAGTTGAAGGATCCACACCGGAAAAGGAATCAACTCTTGTGAACTCAAGAATGGAAACTAAATCAATGTATAGAACATCAAGTCCTCTCACTCCACTGGAAGTCCAGCCTCCTATCTCCCAGAATGATGAAGTGTCCACATCAAAGAAGCCATCATCAAGAGTGATTGAAAACCATTCGGACAGCAACATCATTGGTTCTTTAGATGAAGGTCTTTGCCTAAGAAAGGGAAACATACATCTGGCCAATCATGTAACACCATTGCTACCTTGCCTAATTTGAGCCAAAAAAAGTAGAAGAAGCTCTTCAAGGTGAAAATTGGGTTGAGCCAATGCATGAAGAGCTTAATCAATTTGTGAGAAATGATGTATGAGAACTTGCTCCAAGGCTTGAAAATATTCATGTCATCAGCACCAAATGGATCTGCAAAAACAAGGCCGATAAGATGGAGAGATTATCTGGAATAAATCTCAGCTAGTGGCTCAAGAATACACTCAAGTAGAAGGAGTAGATTTTGATGAATCTTTCGCTCCTATGGCAAGACTTGAGTCTATTCAAATTCTTATGTCAATTGCATGTACTATGAACTTCAAACTCTTCCAAATGGATGTAAAATGTGTATTTCTAAATGGATACCTGAATGAAGAAGTGTTTGTTGAACAACCCAAAGGCTTTGAGGATCCTCACTTCCCGAATCATGTGCTGAGATTGAAGAAAGCCCTTTATGGCTTGAAACAAGCTTCTAGAGCTTGGTATGATCAGCTTACCCATTATCTCCTAGATAAAGGATTCAAAAGAAGGTATGCTGACCTGACTTTATTTGTAAAAAATGATGAAGATTATCTTCTCGTGGCTCAAGTATATGTTGATGACATAGTATTTAGAGCTACCATTGATGATCGGGCTATAAAGTTCTCTAAGGAGATGAAGAAAGAATTTGAGATGAGTATGGCGGGGGAGCTTACATTTTTCTTGGGTCTTCAAGTCAAACAAAAGAGAGAAGGCATATTTATTTCACAAGAAAAGTATGCTAGAAATATTGTCAAGAAGTTTGGACTAGACTCCAAAAAGCATGCCTCCACTCCAATGAGTTCGTCTACAAAGCTGAATGTTAATTCTTTTGGGGTAGAAGTGAGTCCAAACTTGTATAGGAGTATCATTAGGAGCTTACTCTATCTTACAGCTAGTAGACTGGATATTGCATTTAACGTTGGTGTTTGTGCTAGATATCAAACTGCTTCAAAGGAATCCCACTTGACTATGGTGAAGCGAATTATAAGATATATCAATAGAACTCCATATTATGGGTTATGGTATGCAAAGGACTCAAATACTTGCCTTGCCTGTTATTCAGATGCAGACTGGGTTGGCAATGTGGATGATCAAAAGAATACTTTAGGAGGTACTTCTACCTTGGAAATAACCTTGTCTCCTGGATAAGCAAGAAACAAAATTTTGTGTCTCTTTCTATGGCTAAAGCAGAGTACATAGTTGCTGGAAGTTGCTGCACACAACTCCTTTGGATGAACAAGCTACTTCACGACTATAAGATTCCTCAAGATATAATGTGTGTTTTCTGTGATAACACCAGTGCTATAAACCTTTCTAAGAATCCAGTTCAGCATTCGAAGTCAAAACACATAGAGATACGCTACCACTTCATCAGGGATTTGGTAGAAGATAAAGTTATATGTCTTGAATTCATACATACAAACAATCAAAAAGCAGACATCCTCACCAAGCCTTTGGATGGTCCACAGTTTGAATCACTCTGTAAGACCATTGGTGTTGGTACAATTCCTTGAATCTCATGTGTGTTGTGTGCTTTACCTCTTTATATTGATTTGATTTCTCGTTTGTAGGGCACACACTTCTTTGTTGGCTATTTGTATAGCTTGCCATGTTTGTTTGCTATTTGTTTTGAATGTTTTTACATTGCTTTTGAACAATCTTTTTTTGCTTTTGTGTCAAAAATACAAAAACACATAAAAAGTAGGAAATCCAAAAGTTTGATTGACATTATTGTGTTTTGTCACAAGCATGTTTTGCCTTGTACCTTTGTGCTAATGGCTTTGTGCAATTATGAGTGTAGCTTGTTCTCAATGCACTCATATCATTGTGAGAAAAATCTTGAAATTTATGTAACTGTTGTAAATAGATCTTCAAACTTGTCATGGATGATTAGTCAATGGTTTTGTTGATCTTGAATCTTGCATACACTTATGCCTATATATCTTCGCACTCTTTTATTTTTTGTTTAAAAGATCTCAACAAATGTAAATCTCAAAATGAAAAGAGATAATGAGTTGCAAAAGCCTTCGCACATACTAGTATTTGACTAGGAAAAAGGGAAAGCAACTTTTACGAAAATGTATGATGCCCAAAAAGCCAAAGGCTTTCTCATCAATTTGAAATATTAAAAATTTCTAGCATAGATCTCAAAAAGAGATGTATTGATTCAAAAAATCAAATGTTATGATGTAAATGGAGCCAAATTAAAAGTTTCAAAGTTATGTAATCAAGTTTTGTGGGAGGTCATATATGCATATTTATATAATTGAGATAGGTCACTTTTCCTCTTGCTAATTGTGTATGTCTTGGTTGAATTGATCATTGAAGCTTCACTTTAGACTAAGGACCATCTCATCTTTGGTACCCACACACATCACACAAGTCCATGTTCAATGAATGCCTTATTCATTTGTGTGATTGTACTTGATTAAATGTGTTTTACATACGCAATTTTTGTTATTCAAACACAAAAAGATCTTTCGGTGTTTTATTGTTTTTGGAAAGTCTTTTGTTTTTACAAAAATATCAAAAATTTCAAAAACAATGTTGCCCTGTTCGAGTAAATCTAGTCGCATGCCCCCAGTCGCGACCTTACACAGAACATTTTCGCGACTCACTGGAGGGTAAATGTCTCAGTCGCGAAAAAGACTTAGAAAATTTTTCAAAATTCTGGATTTTTATAGTTCTCGTGACTTGGTTTTTGGCGACTTGTTCACAAGTGGAAGCTTCAGTCGCGAGGTTATATAGAAATTTTCGCGGCTCCCTTCGCGACTCACTCGCAAGTGAAACTTCCAGTCGCGAAAAAAACTTAGTTAATTTTCCAAAAATTTTGACTTGAAGGTTTCGGCGACTTCTCCGTGACTTGTCTCAGTCGCGAAAATCGCGTGTCTTGCACAATTAGGGTCTTTTTCAGAACTGGTTTCAAAAACTTTTCATTTTTTCCTCGCATCTCGTGACTATTCATCTTCTTATTCGTTGTTCCATCTTTCAAAATCATTGTGTTCATACACAATCTCTCCACATACTTCCTCACTTGTTCACTAATCTTCAAGAAAAGGTATGGGTTCTATTTCTTTCTCACTGTATTTCACATTTCTTTCCTAAGATTTCTTGGATTGGGCATTTTTGATAATCTCTGTGATTATATTGCTTGAATGTGGGTATTTGATGCTTTGGAAAGCTTATTGTGAGGGTTGTAATGAATATGTGTTATTACTCTCTGTCTTTAGCTGCACATTGTCTTCTTTGTTGCACACACACATTCTGTGACATTATTATGTCCTTAATCTCATGATTTTAGGGTTTTTCACAATATTCCTATTTTAGGACTAACTCTTTACTAATGGAGTTTGCTATCTTGTGTGGTCTCTGTTGCTCTTTGATGTAACATGATGTAGTTTGAAAATGTCTCCGTTCAAAAGATTTGCTATGAAAGGAGGCAGTAGCAAAGGGGAAAAGGCTGTAATTGATGTTGATGATCTTTCTCCAGAGCCAAAGAGGACCCGATCCCCAATAGGAGTGTATGATCCTTATAAGTTCAATTTTATGCATCTTTTCAAACTATGCAAACTACTTTAGGGACGCCTCTTTACTGGTTGAAAGAGCTATTGATCAACTGTCTCTCCTGGACACCAAAATCCCTGTATGGTTTGCCACCAAAGATTGGAATTTTCTTCTCTCTGATCTTGATGATGCATACGAGAATTTGGTGAAAAAGTTCTATGCTAATACCATTGATGAGGGAGAAGAGCTCAAATGCTGGGTTAGAGGAAAGATATTCTCAATAACTCCCACTTATCTGGCAAAAATCCTACACATCAACTGGCTAATGTTTACTAATCCACCGGTATATGACGAGTTGAGTCCGGATGAGGATTTACTTAGGGAAACTCTTGGAAGAAACTTGGAATTCTCACAACCTAGGAACTTAATCAGTGTTTCCACCCTATCTCCAAAACTAAGGGTGCTTACAATAATCATGTTCGATATTCTGTATCCTCTGTCCAGCACCGGATACATAAATCTCAGGAGAGCTTTGTTTCTTCATGATCTGATTACTGATGAAGAAATCAACATTTGCGCTCATATCTTTCATATTTTGCGCAAAACTGTTGTACAAACTGACTCAAAGGCCTACATTCCTTTTTGCTACCTCATTTCAAGGATATTGAAAATCAAAGGCATTCATCCATCTGATGATGAGTCTCCCCACACAAAGCCAAGTCCAATCAACATTCGTACTCTCAATGCTAGCATTGGACATAGTCAGAAAGGAATCAAGATCAAGACTTCAGCATCCCACAGTGGTTCTCGCTCCAGCTCCTCCTCCTATGATGAGAAATTGACAACATTATGGCATCCATCTATGAAATAAATACTAATATATCCAAACTCGCATCTTTCATGCACCATCACACCATCCATTGTGATACGAAGTTCACTTCTCTCTAAACCCAATTAGACCAAATTCAAAGGAAGCTAGAAGAAAATGAGGACTAGCTATTCCAAGACAAAATGGGGGAGAAGATGATGATAGGGGGAGAAAGAGCTTGATCAAAAAGGGAGCACTGATGCTGAATAGCAGGACCATGCTGCTTTATTTTATTATATATCAGGACTTATTTTGTGTATCTTTACTCTATGCTGTTTCACTTTGTACCCATGCTTGGTATTTTAGTACTTGTTGTTAAATGTTATGCATTTTCTTTTAGTACATCACTCTTGTGCCCTTTGTTGGATTTTATATCCTTAATGCAATTTCCTTGCGTTGTTGCATTAGTTGAGTGTTGGACATGCAAATGATACTTTCATTGAGCTTATTACCTAGCATGTCCGGATGTTCATTCCTTGTGAGAATGAGCATTGTGGTCACTATTTATAGTGATTGTTCCTTTTCAGTCAAGCCTTGATTTATTGCTTTAATCCATATTGCTTGATCTCATTGTGCTTGCTCTATATGCATTACAAGTTTTCTGCATACAATGATCATACTATGTTATTGTTTTTCAGGAGTTACTTGTTCTTATGGTTCAAAAGCTACACAGATTCTAAAGTTAGGTGTGAGTGAGTTTTGTTCAACTTTTCCCAACTCACATGTTAAGTCTAGAGTTTGTTTTAGGATTTTGTCACGAAATAGCTAAAGGGGGAGATTGTAAGGTTGAATTTAATCAACCATTTTGTTGGCTTTATTTTGTGCCAATTTTCTTGTAATTCAGCATTTAGAAACCCTGTATTTAGGTAGGAATCATGTAGTGTTAGAAGAAAAGCTCAAGAGTGTGCCCTAAAATAGGGCCTCGCGACTGGCTCGTGGCTTGCAAGTCACCAAAGCTGGCACACACATGAAGCATGCAGGGGAGCTAATAAGTCATGCTAGCTGTTGCACTACAGGACAAAAGTCCCAGGCTGGCCAGGCTGTTAGCTCGTGACTTGAATTCGCGACTCAGTGTAGTTGCGAGGCCAAGTCACCAGACCACTCTGTTTGGGAAAAATTGACCTTTCGCATTCCAAACACACACCAGTATAAATACCCTTTATACCCATGTATTGTAGAGAGCTTCCAGAAAGAATTTTGTGAGAGAAACCTTAGAGAAAAACAAGATTGACTCAGCCACAATCTTCATCCTTAATTCTCCAAATTCCTTTACTCTCATCCTCTCCATTGTTACATCCTTGAGAGGTACATTAGCCAAAACCTTTTCTCACCATAACCATATCTGTGAGAAGGCTATTTGGTGCTTGGGAAGCAGTTTGGAAGGGACCAATTGATATTGGTTGATGCTATGGGCTATAGCGGAATCCAATAAGCTAGAGAAGACAAAGGTTCGACACAACCTCGTTGGAGCAAGAAGCTTGGAGGGTCTTCTGCTGTTCATGTACCCCAACTTGATTCTCTAGTGGATTATTGATCACTTGGAGGGCGGTGGAGAGGTTTTACGTCGAGGAATGTATAGAGTTTCCAGAGAGAATTTTGAGAGAGAAACCCTAGAGAAAAACATGATTGACTCATCCACAGTCTTCATCCTTGTTTCTCCAAATTCCTTTACTCTCACCCTCTCCATTGTTACGTCCTTGAGAGGTACATTAGTCAAAACCTTTTCTCACCATAACCATATCTGTGAGAAGGCTATTTGGTGCTTGGCAAGCAGTTAGGAAGGGACCAGTTGATATTAGTTGATGCTATGGGCTATAGCGGAATCCAATAAGCTAGAGAAGACAAAGGTTTGGCGCAACCTCGTTGGACCAAGAAGCTTGGAGGGCTTAGGTACACTAGGTAGATTAGGCTTGGAGGGTCTTCTGCTGTTCATGTATCCCAACTTGTTTCTCTAGTGGATTATTGACCGCTTGAAGGGCGGTGGAGAGATTTTACGTCGAGGACTTCGGTTTCCTCTTCGATAACACATCGCTGTGTTGTCTTTGTATTTGCATCTCTCTTACCTTAATCTTTGCCATTTAATTTCTACTGTGGATGTGATTTTATTTAATTTAGATTATGTTATCAAATCTGCTTTAGCTTATTTACATTTTTCGCACGCGCATTGTTTGTTAATAAGCTTGAATTGGTAATTTGTAATTTGGGGGTCTAAACTTTAAGGTGTTTTACACACTATTTGAACATTCAATTATCACAATTACTGTTTTCTTTAATGATTAGTAAATGGGTATCTGTCAAGACTTCTTTTATTAAAACATTTGTTGAATGAGTATCTGAGGATACTATAAAGGGTTTATTTATTATAATTTTGTTTGGTACATCTGTTAAACTGTCAGTCCATTCATATTGACTAAAAGAAATTGTAAGCATAGTTCCATCTTTTATCTCTTTTCTACTAAATTCTTTTTCTCAAGATGTTTGGACTATATGTCGGTGCCTATGCAAAAAAGCAGTGGGAGAATAAGAACAAATCTCTATCTCATTATCTGCCAATTGGTCATCAAGTGATTTTTCTGTCAATTGTCCTTTTGTTCTACAGATTCTTTCTTTATCTTTTAGATTAGTGACTTTATTAAGGGAATGAATTTCTTTCGGGATTAGTGTTGAGGTGAATCTAAAAACTAGTACATTAATTTTAATTCCTTCATCTGTCATCAAAAGCGAATAAAGCAAAGCCATAAAGGGATTTCTTAAAATAACTTTAGAAGAAAGGTCTTGAAAAATAATTTCAAGGCATTTGTGAACATTGGGCAATTTTTAAACATTAAGTAATTTATAATTAACTATCTGAGTTAATCTTTCAGATAATTTTTCATAATACTTTAAAGGTATCAATCTTTCTTGTCTACAATTCATGTTATCAGCACCTGAGTCTAACAATACGACTTCTGTCAAAGAAAACTCTTTATTTATTAAAATAATTTCTGTATCCCTATTTTGAAAAATAACTCTGTCATTTAAACTCAAAGAGTTCTGTCTATTGCGATCAATTTTATTTTTATTTGAAACATTAATATATGTAACCTCTTTATTTGTAGGAGGATCAGGGGGGGGGGGGGTCTGTCATTATTATGCCTATTATGGGAGAATCTGTCAATGGTCTAGGAAAATATTTCAAGTTTGCTAATTCTACAATATTTTTCCTTTCTTAGCTTTTTCTCCTTTTTCACATTCCGTAGCATGGTGTCCATATTTCCTACACTTAATACAAGAAATAGGTATGTCAATAGATTCTTTCAATTTTAGTAAATAGCCTTTTTTATCTTTTAGATGATTGGGTAGATTTTCTATCAATTTCATTATTATGTCTTTTTGTTTCCTTTTTCTTTTATTGACTTGAAGTGGGTTGGTTGATTTTAGTTCTTCCTTTTTTTTTTTACTTGGTCTATCTCTTTCTGCTTAACGTCAAACATTTCCATTAATTCATTTATTACATCTTTCTCAAATTCTAATTTACTGATTTGTTTAACAATTTTATTATGTCTATCACATTGTTTCTTAGTATGTCCATA
This sequence comes from Quercus glauca, assembly GCA_023736055.1. Lineage (NCBI taxonomy): Eukaryota > Viridiplantae > Streptophyta > Magnoliopsida > Fagales > Fagaceae > Quercus > Quercus glauca. Next base: position 44,307,431 of record CM043319.1, read on the forward strand.
TTCTTTACATTTATGACAAATAGCATTTCTAATATGTCTGTCAGTTTTCTCATTATCCGATAACTCAGTATTATTTAAAACTATTATGTCTCTTTTTCTGTCTATATCTAAAGGTCAATTTAAAATTTCTATCTTTTTATTTAGTTCTGCTAAACTATCATTTTGGATATATATAATAGTTCTTTCAATTGATTCTAGTCTTTCACCAATATTTTCCTTTAAACTATCATTTTTCTTGGAACTATCCTTTTTCCATCCTTTGTTGACTAGACTATCATTGTCTTTCTCTTTCCTTATCATGTCTCTTTCTTCTTCTTTTTTTTATGTCTTTTTCTATGTCTAACTTCTTACGTAAAGTTTCTTTTGAGTTGGTTAGAGTACTATTGCCTTGTTGTCTTTCCATTCCTTTTTCTTTGTCTTCATCAATTATATCTAGCTTCTTCTTTTATATTATTTCTATAGAACTTCTTTCTTTTTCTACATCTTTCTCTACTTCTATAATTTTTTGCACTACATAACTGTAGTCTTTTCTTTCATCAAAGTCTTTCTTGTTGTCTTTATAGGTTATAGCTATGGGTCCTTTAGTTGCTTTTAGTTCACTATCATCTTTTCTACTACTATTTATATGCCAGTTCTCTATTACACTACTCCTTTCATTATGCCAATTATTTGTCACGGTCTTTGTTAAAGGTAATCTATGATGAGGTTCAAATTCTCTTTCTAAATATAAAGCTTTCATTTTTTTATAGGAGGTCCAAAAAACGATCATTTTTTCTTTCTACTTTAATGGATCTTTTAATATTTTCTAAAGTTTATAATTTTTTATTTATCCTATCTAATAAACTATTTTTATTGTATCTATTAGTCTGTCGGTTGATTTTATCTCCTGTTAATGTACTCCAATTATTTGTGCTATTGTTATAGTTATAATCATCACTATCACTATCAGAATCTTAATCCATATTACCATTTAACCAATTCTTGTCTATATCTCTTATGCTATAACCTTCATCATAATCTATATCATCATAGTCCATGTTTCTTATTAGTGTGTGCCTAACCTAAGTGTGAACAAGCAAATAGATGATGAGCTGGTAAATGTACTTATCCTATTTCCAAGCAATTAATAATTACTGGCGAAACTATTACTAACCACTGGTATCCTTACTATTGGGACCACCTCCTCGAGAAACTCCATTGCGGGACCACTTAAACAACGTCTGTCCGTCGGCTAACAAAAAACAGGTTGACCAATGCAAAACTATGGTTTGCCAACGAGTCATGAGGTTGACCAACGCTAACAAGGAGCAAGTAGTGGCTATGTAGTAATATATGTTCCTAGTAACTTCTTAGTTGCAAAGAAATAAAACTCATACATCTACCATCCGTGGCTCTGATACCATAACATACCCAAGAGAGAGCACAACAGTAATATAGAAGCATAAACATTGATAAAATAGATGATAAAGAAGAAAATAGAAAAACATATATATTCAAAATAAGTTAGACGGAGTATGGAATATGAAAACAGAAACTAGTAAAATCTTATTTGAATAAAAACTTCTGTATTTGATAAAACTTGAAAACAAACTTCTGTCTTTGATACAAGCTTGAAAATAAAACACTGTCTATAGAGTTACAAGATTACAAAGTAAAAACTGTCCTAGAAACTGAAAGGTTACAAGGTTCCGCCTGAAGGGAAGGGTTACAAGATTACAAGATTACAAGAGAGGAAGGATTACAAAAGTCTTTCTAAGGGAGGGAGAGAGCTATATTCTTTTTGGAGTTTGAACTTTAGAACTTGAACCTCTAAATTAGACCTTAATTTTGGACCTGTCTTCTATCTTCAAAGTCTGTCCTTTTATAGATGAAATGAACCATAGTGAGTCTTCAAAAGTAACCTGAGTTAGTAAAGTTAACTCAAGTTAATCTGTCAATGGAAACTTGTAAAATATTGTGGAAATTACTATTGAGCAATCTGTCTGGGAATCTATCAGGTTTCTTTTTACGCATGCTAGTGAATAGTAGTGACATCCGTTTGTATTTTTCTGGACTGTCTTGGATTTGTTTGGAAGCTATTCATGCATGCTGGTAAATAGTGATTTGTCATAATGAATAGTGATCTGTTGTAGTTCTGTCACAGTTGTCTACCAAGAGAGCATATCTATCTGTCTATCAATATGTATTGTTTGTCTGTCTATCAATCTGTGTCCGCATAGTTATCATAATCTAGTAGATCAGAGTTATTTCTTTCTTAATAGTGTTGTAATTTTGCTAGGTAGCTGACTAGGGGCCATAATGGAATCTAACAATTTGTTCTTTGGTATCATTTTTTGCTACCTGTTTTAGAATTCCACCATAACCTATGTTAGAAGCATTTGTCTCAGCAATTTTAAAAGTATTGGGGAAAGGAATAACAATACAAGGGAGTTGCTTAACATATTTTTTTTTTCCATCTAATTATCATAGTATGTTTTTCTGTCCATGGAGGAGAATTCTTCTCTAGCCATTTATACAAGGGTCTGCATATCTTTTCTTAATCCTTGAAAATAATCTAAAACATAATTTAGGTTGCCAAGAAATCTTTGTAACTGGTTTTTATCTTTTATCTCATTTAGGAATTTATCTGCAAATTAAATAGCTCTATCAATGGGGCTTAAGGTTCCCTTATAAATATTATGACCTAAAAATTGGATTTTATCTTTAAACAAATTTATCTTAGTGGCTGATACAACTAATCCATTATGTTTAATTACTTTAGCAAATATGTCTAAATGTTTCCAATGGTCATCGATTGATTTAGAATAAATTAAGACATCATCTATATAAACAATTGAAAATTTTGTAAAAGGTGTAAATATATCATTCATTATATTTTGAAATTCACTAGGTGCATTCTTTAAACCAAAAGACAAGACATTCCACTCATAATGACCGAAAGGAACTGTAAAGGCAGTTTTATATCTGTCTTTCTCATCTATCTGTATTTGCCAAAATCCACTTTTCATATGAAATTAAGAAAATATGGTTGCTTCATGAAGTCTGTCAAGTAAATCTTTCTTATTGGGAATAGGATATCTTAACCATTGTAATGCTTTATTTAAAGGTTTATAATTTATAACTGATGGTGTAATGAAAACACACAAGTCCTATCTCGTCCATATGGATCGTCCGTAATAAAAGAATAGAATGATGGGATGTAATACATCCCCAATAGCCTCGTCCGTCTAGGGAAAGACCAACAAGGGTGAACCAAGTGCGCATAGCATTCGTCCAAGGCTCCCTTGAAAAGCTCGTTCGTCCTTGAAAGCATTTGGACAGACGAGCTCTACACTGCCTATGACAGGAAGTTAAGCCTCTTTGTCATGAATCGTTCCCAATGACAGTTATGGAAACTAAAGTAAAAAAATATAACTCCCACGTCAGTTACAAGAGTTAACTCCAAATCCAACTGATCCCTTAATAATAGGGGAAGTTATGAGATGAATAACCGTTTACATCAACACTATATAAACACTTTCACTCCGATGAAGGAAGGTAAGTCCATTCTAGACAATATTCCCAAAACCTTGGAATTTTAGATTTCCCAAAGAAAGAAACTAACTTAATCATCGGAGGGTTTGTGGCTGGCCACCCCGGTCTCCTCTGACTTTTATCAATTCTTTTTTAGGCCTAGCATTTCATTGAAGCCCGTGCCCGTATCATCCAACCTACTGATTTTCCAAGAAACATCAATAACTAATCTTGGAACTCCTCTTTCCAATTCTGTCTGTTTATTAACATAAAAAGCAACACAGCTCCAAGGAGACTTGCTTTTCCTGATTAGACCTTTAATTAAAAGATCTTCAATTTCTTTTTTACAGTGTTCTAATAATTCATTGTTCATTTGTATTGGTCTAGTTTTAGTAGGTATCTGTCTTTCATACAGAAATCACTCTAGTAATTAATAAAGAGTTTTCTTTGATAGAAATTGCTTTAATAGACTCAGGTGCTAACATGAATTGTATACAAGAAGGATTAATACCTTTAAAGTATTATGAAAAATCATCTGAAAGATTAACTCAAGCTAATGGAGAAAAGCTCATAATTAATTACAAAATACCTAATGTTCATATGTGTAACGATGGAGTATGTTTTGAAACTGTTTTTTCTTTAATTAAAGACCTTTCTTCTAAAATTATTTTAGGAAATCCTTTTATGGCCTTACTTTATCTCTTCTTAACAACAGACGATGGAATTAAAACTAATGTATTAGGAAAAGACGTACTTTTTAAATTCATTTTATCACCTATCCTAAAAGAAATCTATTCACTAGATAATATTTCCATAATAAAAGAAATTGATAAAGAAAAAATTTATAGGAAAAACAGATATTTTTCTAACAATATATGAAAGAATTGCTGATCAGACTAGATAACTTAGAAACTATAACAATAAGAATGATAAAATTTCTATATTAGTGCTGTGCTGTCTCTTCTTTTATATTATCTTCTTTATTTATTTATTAGTAAGGAGAGAGAGAGAGGGGCATAAGCCCACCATATTCCGGACAACCAAGTACAATTAAAAAAAAAATATATATATATATATATATATATATATTCTGAAAAAAAAAAAAGTACAAACTTATGCTATAACATGTATAAGCAATAGAGAAGAGCTTTTTATGGTGTTTAGTTTTTTCAAACAGTCGTTCCTCCAACAAAATAATAATGATAATAATAATTCAAACTTACTGTCCGGGTTGGAACCCCAATAAACTTATTGTTATAACGTACTAAATGAAGAGGCCATGTGGAAAGATTTATGTTGGTGGAACTGAATAAAAGGTCAATGTCTCTGCTGTCATTTTAAACATGGCATAAATGCATCCGACTCCCAATCTGCAGTTCATTAAAATTGACGGTGATTCTTGATGGTACACCAAGGCCGAGGAGTACTTACCATTTGATTTTACAAATCATAATTATATATTAACAATTTATACTAACTAATTGTGATTCAAATATATATCTAGATTATAAATCTTAAAAACAATATATATACATTATGTGGACTATCTGGCCTTTTGCCCCTTTGGGCAAAAATATTTGGCATTATGCCCCTGTTTTGAAACTATATAGGGGTGTACCCCTGTTTCAATACTCGCTAATTCTAAAGCCGAGTTACTTAAATTACTCGCATATCCGAAGACCGAGTTTTAGGCAGGTTCTTGCCACAGTGGCAATCCAGCGTGGCTTTTGGGAAATAAAATATTCCCGCGTAACTGTTTATAACTCAGCTTTGCGGAATCCGATTTATGTCCAGAATATGAAATGCTTTTGAATGTAACGTCTCTAAAACAGTTTGTGTGTCTTCCTTCCTCTACAGTTTCTCTCCCTTCCTCCGTCCGATCAGTAGCCACCCTCAGTCCATTCAGTCCGTTCAGTAGAGCCTTCCCAAGTTCAACGAATATTCAAGTTCTCCTATTTCTACCCGAACCCAAACGAAATCGGTCAGTCGACGCTGGATTGAAGCTCAATCCAAACCCACACCCAAACCCACACCTTTTCACTCTCGCCATAGCCGAAGCACAACCCAATCCATCTTCAGAGTTAAAGGAGTAGAAACGTATTAAGGTAATTTCTAAATGCTGAGTTCAAATTTTCGTTTTTCCCCTTTGCATGTAATCTAAGTTAAGTGTTGATTGTGCGTGTACTCTGATTTGAGTGTGGCTTCTTAAGTTTTTCTCTGTTAGATTTTCCTCTATCTCTATTCATTATTATTGTTGCTTTTTTAGCTTTGTTGGGTTTGGTTTTGAACTGGGTTTGGTTGTGAACTGGGTTTGGATGCACGTATAGGGCAGAAATTCATGTAAACTACAGTTAGCATGACAACGGTGGCCATTGTTAGGGAAAATTGCTGTTTAATTCAACTCTATAATTTCAGGAAATTATGTTGTATGTGAAAATTGATTTTGAATTAGGGAAAAATGATCTTGAATTGAGAAGCTATTGGTTTTACAAGCTTCAAACTTACTGGCTTTTGCAAGCTTCCACTCTGTTAACTTATTAATATAATAGATATAATGTGTGTATAATGGATATGCACGCATATATCTACACACAGACCATAAAATGCACAACATGGACATCCACTATCACTGAACTAAATTGAGCTAATAAATGCCCTGTATATCTACTGTTTTGGTTTCCTAAAACCTTTGTTGCCACATTTTGTGTATAGATGCATAATTGATTGTCATAAGAGACTAGAATTGTCTTAGAAGTTCTTAAAGTACTTATTTTTTTGTTATTAGAATTCCTAGTCTTTATAAGAAAGGATTTAGAAATAGCCTAGATAATGGCTTTATTGTAGTCGATAATATTGATAGATTTCAATAACATTCCAACTTTTTTCAAGCGCGATTGCTATCTCCTACCTAAGTGTGACTGCTTACGAAAGCCTAGGTGTGATTGCCTAGTATTTTATCTTTCGTTATTTGATGTTATTTTTAGTGCCAAAATTCCTAAAAATCCTACATCAAATTTGGTATCTATGCTTGTTGAAGCTTCTGTCTTGTGTTAGATTAGCAGTCATTTGTGGGTTATGTTTGTTGTTTAAGTACATCAATTTATTATTATTATCATCTATTGATGGAAATATGAGTGAACGCAGCGGAAAAAATAAGTTTAAACGGATCTACTTCATTCACAATTGATAACATGTGCCATATAAGTTTCTGAATTAGAGAACAAGAGAATGTACCTTGAAGCGGTGAAAATCAAAACCAAAGATCAGAAGTTCTTGAGAAGACTTTCAATCTTCACTCCAATTCCACTAGATGCCCAAGATGTGTGGTCTCTCAATTGGTAACAAAAGGATTGATTTAAGAGTGACAAACACTCACATACATACCACTTCACAATGATGTTTCTTCACACTTCAATTCTGAACGTTTTTCCCTTTTGTATCTAACCAATTATCTAATTGGGCTGGCCTTTTGGGCCTTACCAATTGGGCTTAAGTGTGTGGCTTGGAGTGGGACCAAAAGGGACCAATAAGACACTAGCTCCAATGGGCCTTGGGCTTTTCTGTCAACTCTTGACAAGTTCAAAGTTACCATTAACTACATTTAATACCACTATATAAATATAGTTGCACTCTAGGCCTTATCAATTAATTATATCCCAAGACTTTATTATACATGCAACCCCTTCATTAAATATTCGTAGTAACACAAAGTCTTGAATGAAGACTGCCACTTTGTGAATTACTACATCTTAATCCTTGAGTACCCGGTTTAATCCTTTAATGTTATTCATCATATATTTATGAAATCCAATTTCATAAATATATACTTTAGTCTTACTAAAGTGGTTAAGCCTAACTCATCTGAATAACAAATCAATTAAACTTATCTCAAGAGAATATTTTGTATCTCCGTGAAGAGACTATGAATTCCATCTTGAGAATATATGTTCCATCAATACTAAATGTGGCTGCCCAACATACTGAGGTTTTGACTGTTACCTTAGATCTCACTCCTAATATATCAAAGCAACCTACACCTTATGATCAGGTCCATTATTCTCTCAGGATTAAGAGTTCATGCAAATGTAAATCGTGAGATTTATTATTCATTTGACAGTCTTTAGGAGAATAATAAATCTCACAGCGGTCCAGTTCAATATGTCTTAACTCTTAAAACATATTAACACATCAACTAGAAGTCTCAACTTCCATGATCAAGACAAATCATCGTAGTTGATATGTTATAGTCTTCGCAGATGAAATGCCCAATTTCATCACCGACTACGAACTATAATTCTGAGTTTACAAAGAACTTATAATTTATATCTTCTGTGACTTTTCACATAAATCACATACTATGCATCTCATGGACTATATGATAATGTCCGAATATTCATGTTACCATTATTTCAAATAATAATAAAACAACTTTATTAATAACAATATTAAGTCATACATCATGTCATACATAATGTCATACATAATAAAGTACATAGCAACATACAATAGGATTCTAGGGCACAAATCCCAAAAATCTCCCACTTGCCCTAAAGACTATTGTGCACTAATCTAACTCCCATTCTCTCCAAATGTGACTCGAAGATCCTTTGAGGCAAGGCTTTGGTAAAGGGATCTGCTAGATTACTTGCACTTTCAATCTTTGCTACTATCACATCTCCACGAGCAATGATGTCTCGAATGATGTGATATTTTCTCTCAATGTGCTTTCCTTTATTGTGATTCCTTGGATCTTTAGATTGTGCAACTGCTCCACTGTTATCACAAAACAATGTGATTGGAACTTGCTCCATTCTTATTACACCAAGGTCAGAAAGGAATTTCTTGAGCCATACAGCTTCCTTTGCTGCTTCACAAGCAGTAACATATTCTGCTTCCATGGTGGAGTCTGCAATACAAGATTGCTTAATACTCCGCCAACTAATGGCTCCACCTCCCAAGGTGAAACACATCCTGAAGTGGATTTTCTGAAATCTAGATCCGATTGAAAATCTGAATCTGTATAGCCAATGGGAATCAAATCCTCACAACGGTAAACAAGCATATAATCTCTCGTTCTTCGTAGATACTTGAGAATATGCTTTACAGCTTGCCAATGTTTTGGTCCTGGATTTGATTGATATCGGCTGACCATGCCAACTGAATAACAGATATCTGGTCTAGTACAAAGCATGGCATACATGAGACTTCCTACTGCAAAGCATAAGGAACTTGTCTCATCATATCCACTTCCTCTTGAGTCTTAGGCCTTTGGTCATTAGACAGAGGAACTCCATGTCTGAAAGGAAGTAATCCTTTCTTGGAGTTTTGCATGCTAAACCATTCTAGAACTTTATCTATATATCCAGCTTGTGATAAGCCTAACATCTTATTCTTGCGATCTCGCCAAAGCTTGATCCCTAGAATAAAGTTAGCCTCATCCAAGTCCTTCATATCAAATTGGCTTGACAACCAAACCTTTACAGATGACATTACCCCTACATCATTTTCAATGAGTAGAATATCATCAACATAAAGTACTAGGAATATTACTACTTTATCTTGATGTCTTTTGTACACACATGGTTCATCAAGATTTTGTTCAAAACCAAATGACTTGATTGCTTGATCAAATCTGATGTTCCATGATCTAGATGCTTGCTTAAGTCCATAAATGGACCTTTTCAACTTGCATACCATATGCTCCTGGTTCTTTGCTATGAAACCTTCCGGTTGCATCATATAAATTTCCTCTTCAAGATTGCCATTAAGAAATGCAGTCTTGACATCCATTTGCCAAATCTCATAGTCAAAATGAGCAGCAATGGATAAGAGAATTCTGATAGATTTAAGCATTGCTACTGGAGAAAAGGTTTCATCATAATCAATACCTTCCTTTTGTGTATACCCTTTCGCCACTAGCCTTGCTTTAAAGGTTTCAACCTTTCCATCTATCCCTCTCTTCCTCTTGTAAACCCATTTGCAACCAACAGGTTTAATGCCGTTAGGCGCCTTTACAAGATCCCAAACTTGATTAGAATACATGGAATCTAATTCAGATTTCATAGCTTGGACCCAATGATGTGCATCTGTATCATTCATTGCTTCATGATATGTGTAGAGATCCGATTCAACCTCTTCTGAGATAGCTTCATAAGTTTCTCCCAAACCTATGAATCTTATAGGAGGCCGAACAATTCTCCCACTACGACGAGGCACCTGAGTACTAGACTTGTCATGAGTAGTAGCTTGTGGTGTATCTAATACAGCCACATCATCCCTAGTTTCATCTATTGGTTGTTTATTTACAGGTTCATTCATTTCAGCCAAAACAACTCTACTTCTAGGAGTATAATTATTCATATAGTCATTTTCTAAAAATTTTGCATTTGTGCTAACAAACACTTTATTATCTTTATGACTATAGAATAAACCTCCAACAGTTCCTTTTGGATACCCAACAAAGAAAACCACTTCTGTTTTAGACTGTAACTTGTCAGACTTTCCTTTTAACACATGTGCTGGACAACCCCAAATATGGAGATGTCTCATACTAGGCTTACGCCCATTCCACAACTCCACAGGTGTTTTAGGAACAGACTTCGAAGGTACTAAATTCAGAAGATACATTGCAGTGTTTAAGGCATATCCCCAAAAAGAAATAGGTAGAGTTGAATAACTCATCATGGACCTAACCATTTCTAAAAGAGTCCTATTCCTTCTTTCTGCTACACCATTTTGTTGTGGAGTTCTAGGTGCAGTCAATTGGGATACAATTCCATTCTTAGTTAAGTAATCCTTAAAATCCCTAAGAATGTATTCACCACATCGATCAGATCGAATGGCTTTTATGTGTTTATCTAATTGATTCTCAACTTCAGCCCTAAACTCTTTGAACTTTTCAAAAGCTTCGGACTTTCGTTTCATTAGGTACACATAACCATATCTTGAGTAATCATCAGTGAAAGTAATGAAATACTCATACCCTCCTCTTGCCTGGATTGACATAGGACCACAAACATCAGAATGCACTAGCTCTAGCAAATCTTGGGCTCTTCTACCTTTTGCATTAAAAGGTCGTTTGGTCATTTTACCTTCCAAAAAAGATTATAATCGAGTCTGAATTCCTTGAATGATTCCGGTAGTGACTGGAGTATCATATCCACTTGGGATTCTCCATCAATATCGGCACCTAAAACTTCCAATGTATTCAGATTGGAAATCATTGTAAGACAATGTTCCCTCACTGAACTACCTTCAGCCATTTTGGTATTATAAATTTGTCTCATGGTTTCTTGCCTTGCTGAACGGCCTTGCTCACCAAACATCTCCTTCAGACTTAGCATGATGTCTGAAGCTAGTTCTACATCTTGCATTTGATGCTGTAGAACATTTGAGATAGATGCTAGGATGTAGCACTTGGCCATCTCATTAGATTTCTGCCAACGATCATATCGCTGTTTTTCCTCAAGAGGAGCATCTAATGAAGGAAAGTTAGGACATGGTTTAGTAAGCACATATTTGTGCTCTTCAGCAGTGAGAACTATGTCCAAATTTCTTTTCCAGTCAACATAATTGGATCTAGTCAGTTTGTTTTAATTAAGAATGGTAACAAGTGGGCTAAATGATGCCATGTTCAAATCTGAAAACAATAAACATGAATATGATAAATAAACTGGACATTATCAATTTAGCATATCAACATATAGTATAGAACCTTAATAAAACCATAATATATTATATGCAACGACAACCCAATCCCATATTCAATATCCCTCAGCATGGAGTGAATATAAAATACTATGATTGATTGAGAACTATTCTCATCATTAGTGCTATCATGATAACTCTTATCAAACACTAATATTATGCCGTTATACATTTGGCCTCTAAATAATGATAGTAAGAACTCAGCATAGAGGATACTATAATATTTAGTCTAGTGTATACCATTGTCTAGAATCATGTGTAGTCACATTTCATCCCCTTAACAGGCTTATTTTGTAGTACCATGATACAAAACACCCTCCGCATGGAATGCAAAGCTCGAGACTAAGACAAGGTGTTTGATCAAACCACTATAAACCAAGAAATTCAATCTTGTAGTACCATGAAATAAATACTCTCCGCATGGAATGCTAAGCTCGAAGCAAAGACAATGTATTTATTCCATACTACTATGAACCGACAATGGAGGCCGTGAGATCCAACTCTTGTATCTCTCTCCCACTAGATGTTTTAAAGGAAAGGTTTTTAGTTTTAAAATATGCATAATTTTAATTACACATAGCCTTGCACTTTAAACAATTGAAAACACATAGAAAAACTTCAAAATTCCCTTCAGTGGCATTTTCGCGAGTATCTCGCTACTAAGCTCTTCTCGCGAAAAGGCGTAAGAAAAAATAGTGAAAACACAAAATCCAGACAGAAACTTTCGCTACTGTCTCGCGGGTATCTCGCGACTAAGTGCTTCCCGCGAAATTGAGTTAATGCATAATAGTAAAAACTCAAAAATCAGACAGAAACTTTCGCTACTGTCTCGCGGGTATCTCGCGACTAAGTGTTTCTCGCGAAAAACCCGTGTTTTCAGTTTTTGAAGGGAAACTCTGAACAGTTTCAACGGTTTTCTATGAACAAACAAATACCATATGAACATGATTGACAGAATTTGATATCAAAACTGAATTCCATTGATGCTATAGCCTTAAAATTCAATTTAACATTCTTAAATTCAAATTTAAACAACATCATAACATCAATATCAGTTTTTATCAAATCATAGTTTCAACAACCATGTAGAAAATTAAATACATATATAATCTTCTAACATATTGAAACTATTATCTCTAATTCCAAAACTCATAAAACATATTATACAGATTGAAAATTGAAGACCGCTCTGATACCATTTGATGGAAATATGAGTGAACGCAGCGGAAAAAATAAGTTTAAACGGATCTACTTCATTCACAATTGATAACATGTGCCATATAAGTTTCTGAATTAGAGAACAAGAGAATGTACCTTGAAGCGGTGAAAATCAAAACCGAAGATCAGAAGTTCTTGAGAAGACTTTCAATCTTCACTCCAATTCTACTAGATGCCCAAGATGTGTGGTCTCTCAATTGGTAACAAAAGGATTGATTTAAGAGTGACAAACACTCACATACACACCACTTCACAATGATGTTTCTTCACACTTCAATTTTGAACGTTTTTCCCTTTTGTATCTAACCAATTATCTAATTAGGCTGGCCTTTTGGGCCTTACCAATTGGGCTTAAGTGTGTGGCTTGGAGTGGGACCAAAAGGGACCAATAAGACACTAGCTCCAATGGGCCTTGGGCTTTTCTGTCAACTCTTGACAAGTCTAAAGTTACCATTAACTACATTTAATACCACTATATAAATATAGTTGCACTCTAGGCCTTATCAATTAATTATATCCCAAGACTTTATTATACATGCAACCCCTTCATTAAATATTCGTAGTAACACAAAGTCTTGAATGAAGACTGCCACTTTGTGAATTACTACATCTTAATCCTTGACTACCCAGTTTAATCCTTTAATGTTATTCATCATATATTTATGAAATCCAATTTCATAAATATATACTTTAGTCTTACTAAAGTGGTTAGGCCTAACTCATCTGAATAACAAATCCATTAAACTTATCTCAAGGGAATATTTTGTATCTCCGTGAAGAGACTATGAATTCCATCTTGAGAATATATGTTCCATCAACACTAAATGTGACTGCCCAACATACTGAGGTTTTGACCGTTACCTTAGATCTCACTCCTGATATATCAAAGCAACCTACACCTTATGATCAGGTCCATTATTCTCTTAGGATTAAGAGTTCATGCAAATGTAAGTCGTGAGATTTATTATTCATTTGACGGTCTTTAGGAGAATAATAAATCTCACAGCGGTCCAGTTTAATATGTCTTAACTCTTAAAACATATTAACACATCAACTAGAAGTCTCCACTTCTATGATCAAGACAAATCATCGTAGTTGATATGTTATAGTCTTCGCAGATGAAATGCCCAATTTCATCACCGACTACGAACTATAATTCTGAGTTTACAAAGAACTTATGATTTATATCTTCTGTGACTTTTCACATAAATCACATACTATGCATCTCATGGACTATATGATAATGTCCGAATATTCATGTTACCATTATTTCAGATAATAATAAAACAACATTATTAATAACAATATTAAGTCATACATCATGTCATACATAATGTCATATATAATAAAGTACAAAGCAACATACAATAGGATTCTAGGGCACAAATCCCAACATCTACTACATGTGGGGTTGAAAAGGGAACTTAGTGGCCTTTGAAGGTCACCAATCCTTTCCTAATAGGTTGGATTAGGTTAGGATAATCTATTTTTTTGTTCTTCTTGCAAGAAATTTAAGAATTCTTTTTCCATTTCTGTATCGTTTGTATCCATACTCTCAAAATTGTTTAGGGGTAGTTGGGTACCTTTTAGAACTATGTTTTAGTATTTTCCAATGGTGTTTTTTGTCGTGCTTAATTGATTCATTGGTTTGCATTTTGCTGTGTTCATTTGTTGGTTTACTTTGTTTGATTTAGACATTGATTCGCACGTTGGTTGGTTGGTTAGGTTGCTTATACATTCTGCAACTATGGGTCCTTTTTGTTTATGCCTTGCAGCCATGAACATTAGGATCAAGTTAGGCATATATGCTCAGGCTAGGTGTTTTATATTTTAGTGTTTTAATTTAACTCTTCCTTGATATGATTAAATGGATTGAAAATCAGTGTATATATAGATGCATGATGCATAATTCAGATGAGCAATTATATGTTTGCAATTTTTTGTCAAATCTCTCTCTCACTTTGTTTCTCTTTCACTCACTCTCTCTCTCTGTATTTGTTTCTGTCAGTTTGTTCTAGAACCCTGTTGAAATACTTGCTTGTCTAACCTGATTGCATGCGTGTCAGGTATGCAGCAACTGCAAAATGTGGTTCCTGGACCCGCGGAAAATACACAATTGACACAGCAGCCGGGTCATCGATCCACGGCGCTATGGGAGACGCCTGCCGGTCAGGTACGTAGTTGTACTGAACTTCGGACATGTCGAAATCATTTGTTTTTTATTTCTGTAGGGTTCTTTGATTATTTGTAAATAGATATTGGACATGGTAGCATTTCAGTTTTGGTTTAGGCAGAATTTTATTTAATCCAAAGAGAAAATGGTATGAAGCAGAAATAATCGTGAAATTAAAAACACTCTTTCATTAACAGTAGTACTCAAAAATGGTATGGAGTAGAAATATTCAAAGTCAGTAGATCTCATTCGGAAGCTATAGTAATCAATTAAAATGAATCCGCTGCCATTATTTTCGCAAATATGCACACACAATTAGGCGTGGGTACACATAAGACAACTTTGTTGATTCCTAATTCCCTACTCCATTTAACTAGTTAGCATACTATTTCTTGCATATCCTAAGACAATGCTCTTTCGTGTGCAGGTAATGCCAGGCGTGCTAAAGTGCAGGCACCGATCTTGCAAGTTACCCCGGCATGGGCTAGACCCCCGAATTGCTCGGTACATAACTGAGGCGGGATTTGAAGGGTTATTCAAGGTTCCAAACTTGGAAGTGGATCATGCGTTGATCACAGCACTAGTTGAGCGTTGGCGTCCGGAGATGCACACATTCCACCTACCGCATGGAGAGATGGGCATCACCTTACAAGATATTGAGGTGATGCTAGGGGTTCCTATTGATGGGTTGCCAATGACTGGAAGTGTCAAGCTGGGGTGGCCAGCGTTGTGTCTTGAGTTACTGGGTCATCGTCCTCCAGACCCGATACCACATCCCCATGAAAACAAGTCTATCCTTGCTGGAGCGAGGCTAAGAGTGACCTGGCTGAAGGAACAATTTAGAGCTCCCCTAGCTGTGGATGCTACTGATGAGGTAGTGTAGCAACATACGCGCTATCACATTCTTTTCAGATTGGGGACCATTCTATTTGTGGACAAGTCGGCGGACCGGGTGTCGGTGAGGCCTCTACAGTTCCTGAACCCAATTAGCAACGCGAAGAGGTACAGTTGGGGTAGTGGAGCATTAGCTTGGCTGTACAGGCACTTATGCAAGGCATTGGAGACGAAGGTGATGCAGATGGGAGGAGCATTGATGTTGGTGCAGCTCTGGGCATATTCGAGGTTCCCAGTGATATGCCCTGTTGCGAGGCTGCCGCAATCGCCAGTGGAGGCAGGTCCCCTTGCATGTCGGTATGTTATTTCATTAGTTTGATACAATTGTCATGCCATTTGTCATTCACCGTGCACGTGTGTATAGTTGGTCAAAATCCCTGCATGTATGCCACTTTTAATGCATTCACTAAGTACACTGCTGTCAAGAAGTAACCCCTGTTTCAAACTGAAAGTTTAATTGACATTAATTCAATGGATTATTTAACAAGATAGCATGCCAATATACACTGTGTTGAGTGCAGAAGAAAATTAGGAATACAAAATACTTTGTTTTAATAGATAATGCTAAGCCAGTAGACTTAGATTCATCTATTAGTGCAATGGGAATCATAGTCACACACATCATTCAGTACTTAATATGTACTCGGCCAGAATTTATAAAAGTTGCATAAAATTTTTGTAAATAGTATATAGTTTGATCATATTTAAGTTTTATATTGAAGATGTTTGTTTTTGAATTTTGGCTAACTCATGAAAAAGTCTCTGCAATAATTTCATTTGGTTGGGTATGTAAACTGGTCATTCTTTTTCAACAAGGAAAAAACGGGTTGTTTGTTAACCAATCTATATACTTTGTTATGAATTTATATCTAAATTTGTATAATCATGAAACAATGAATTTGTTTATGTTTATTATATTTTCCAAAGGCCTAACTAGTGCTCAGAAATTCATAGTCTAGACTTTGTGTTGAATTATTTTTTTAATAGTAACAAGTGGGGATGAAACCAATGAAATCACCTTCGGAGAAAACATCTAAACTACAATGCTCTTACTGCCCTTAGTGTGCATTTGACTCACATGTAGTGCAGTAGACCATGGTACACGAGACCAAATAGCTCCAGTATTAGTTTCATGTTTATGACAACATCATAACTCACTTTTTTCCCCCTATCATATGGGAATTAATATGGGAATTAATCTATTTCTTCGGCTCGAAGAAAATTAGTTTTGTACCCTTCATTTACTCGACCAACTAGTAAAAGACTTGAAGTCTAAGTCTATAATGACGTTCAGCTACAAACTTATTTATAGTCTACGTCCACAGTTTCATTTATATAAATTAACATTGTTACATATTTTAAAATTTTAATTGTTGAATTGTATGTTTTTTATGCTTTTAACATATATTAAATTAATGTCAATTAGATATTATTTACTATATGATTCATAAACTTATTTTTTATGCATAATTTTAGACTATATGATTCAAAAAAATTTACAATTTAAACAATTAATTGATGACAGAGCTATGAATTTTTGAAATTCTATAAATTTTGCAAGCATGTAATATATAAAAAGAAAATGTAATCCAAATGTGGATTTGTTAAAATTCACATCCAATAAAAAATTATTAGGTGAAGTTGTAGCCGAACAAAGTTTGTAGCCAAACTTATATATTAAATTTACTATAAGATTCATAAACTTATTTCTTATGCATAATTTTAGACTATATGATTCATAAAAATTTGCAATTTAAACAATTAATTGATGACAAATTACTTATATTTTTGAAATTCTAGAAATTTTGCAAGTATGTAATATATAAAAGGAAAATGTAATCCAAGTGTGGATTTGTTAAAATTTACATCCAATAAAAAAAATACTAGGTGAAGTTGTAGCCCAAAAAAGTTTGTAGCCAAACTTTGTCCAACGTTATTTCTAATTTATCTATGATCCTAAATCAGTCAATAAATTTGAACTGTAAATTTTTTAGCTACGCACCTATAGGAACATTCTTATAGATTAAGGCAACCGTGTACCATGAATGTTTGGTTGTCAAGACTCAAGAGCCTTAATCAATGTATGAATTCCTCTTCTTACTTATTATGAATACAAATCCTATATACTATATTTTGTGTTTCACTTTATGTTCCATTAATCACAACTTGTCATGTATGTATTTCTGTTTTCTATTTTAAACTTTAGCTATTTTATAAGGAAAATTAAACAAATAAATGACAAGTTGTGATTAGTGAAATATAAAGTGGAATACAAAAAATGGTATAAAGGATTTTTATTCACTTATTATAACCTGTAACAATTAAATTATTGAAAAAAAAAAAAGACTTTCTTCTTAGAACTAAAAATGACTTTAATTACGGAGGAAATTTGATTCTTTTCATTAGTTGGTTTTCTTTTTTTCCAAACTTTTGGAAACATTTTTTTATTTAGCTTTTTGTATAAAATACTTTTTTATTTTTGGAATCAATTCAATAGTTACAAATTGTGGGATTTGCATTTTACATATATCAGTTGGTAATATCAACAAATGTTAGTTAAACTACCATTTTTGAAAACATTTCAAGGATATAGAGGCAGGGGATTTCTTTTTATTTTTTTTGTTGAGGGGAGGGGGGTAGGTACTTGGTGTTGGTGGGTTGGTTGGAAATAAGGGTTGCTTTGTCTAAACTCTAAAGAACTCATGATTTAAAGTTTTAAACACGGCAGACAATTGGATGTGCTACAATCGTATTCTAGGCTCAGCCTACTCTGTATCTGGTCATTAAGCTTTAACTAATCCAACCACCCTTTTTAGGTAGTGGTTCTCTTTTGTAAGGAAACACTTTATTTTGCAGTTCTGGCCATGAATGTGAACCCAAGAATTTTAGAACCTTGTGAATAAATGTCAGAATTTAGAGTATGCTACACATGTCTAATACGGTAAGAACAAACTTCCGGCCACTGCGAAGAAATGGAAGACGAGGGCTTCTCTTAGGATTTGATCCTCGAACCTGCCAGAATAGGACATCTCTTAGGATCTGATACTTAAACATGTCATTTTCTATTTTTGGCTTACAACAGTCAAGTGAAGAAAATTCGAACCCAGATTCTCTTCTAGGGGAGAAGCAAACACTGCCATTAAAAATTAAAAACTACAAGATCGTGGCAACATGCCAAGTATAAATACTTCTTGGCACCAAATGGTCCAACTTCAAAAATAGCTACAGATGTTGCTTTAGGTTAAAATAAAATGTAAACCAATATTCTCGTTCCCAATTTCAAGACGCTACTTTCTTCTATACAAGGCGAGTATTATGCAGAACTTATGATTCGATTGAATTCATTTTAGGTCGAGTTTAGCGTTTTACATCTGTGTTAGTATCTAAGGTATCATAATAGATGCATTAAAGAAAAAAGAAGAAAAAGGGCAAAATAAGAACCAATGGGAGGCACTCATCCCAATTCCTTCCTCAAAATACAACTACTTGGCAACTTGTTCCAGATCTGGAACTTTATTCCATGTTTCGTCAATTGCACTAAATTGCAGTGGTGGCAATGACAAATGGCCAACGGTTGAGCTTCCGCTCTGAATTTCCTTCAAAACCTGTAGTGCTGATATAGTGCTCTTCATATATAATCTCTCCATATACTCAATCTCTGCAAGTTCTTTTGGCACTCTGAGCAGACCGTTGTTATTGGTAGCGTCAGAAGTTGAAGGATCATCATCCCCATCAACTATCACTGTTGAAGCTGGTGGTTCACACTTAGGGAAAATTCCGTCCAGCATTGCCTCACACTCCACAAGCTTGTAGAGCATGTCAGTGGCGAAGAAGGGCTGTTGCAAGACCTTTTGAATGAAGGGCAAGCGAATGAGGGCACCAGTTATTTTGTCATACTTCTTGAGTATTTTGACCAAACCTGTTAAGAACAAATTAAGGTGTCATTAAGACAATCTAGCCTTTAAGACATTATTATATTCTAAGAAACCAGTTACTTTAAGGGATCGACCCCCTACCGAAAATATGAAAGTTAATTAATGGCTTTATTTTTGGTACGCATTTATTGTCGCGGTAGCATTGTTGTTTGATATTAACTAATGAGCATTGTCTGAAATTGTATGTTTACTAGATGGAAGGGGCCGAAGAGCACGAAAGAGCATGCCACACATGTGTTACCTGTGTATCGAGCGTCATTGTCGAGTATACGGGCACACCAAGTATTTTACCGCTTCATGTCAGAAGGATATAATTCTCCATATTTTTGTTTGTCACTTGGTAGGGTTTTAACAACTACTACATGTGTATAGTTAATAATGTAACTTTGTCGATTAGACCATAGATATACAAGGAATTAGTTACGAACACAAACACAAGGGTGGGTGGGCAGTCAATATAGAGTACCTTCATTAATAATTTTACACCGATGTTTGTCGTTTTGATTCCACACATATTTAGCTTTGTACCCTTCAAATTTTTCCCTCGGTTGTAGCTATTGCTTGTGATTATTATTTTTTGGTCGCTAGAAAGAATATTAAGAACTATAGAATGCAGAATTGTAGGTAATGTTTTTATCTGTATTTTCCAAACCTGATATTTTTGAGCTTGATGCTCTTGAAATAATTGCGTAAGTCTGCATATAATTTGACAGGCAAAATTGAAACACCATTAGAACTAAAGGTGAACTAAATAACCACATTGAATATTATTGTTATCAAAATATTTATGAGTCCAATACTTACAGCAGGTCTAAGATCTTTAAAATATTTCCTTACAAAATGGATATCGTTGTCTCTATATAATAAACAACATTATTTTTATATATTTTTGGGGTAAGCACATTGCATACAAATCCTACTCCAACAAGGTATGTTTACTGGGCATTCCCCTTCTCCCTTTTCTTAATTTTCTCCTCCTCTTTTTGAACCCCAAATCACACAATGTGCCAATTACTGATTTATAATGACAATTATATTTTGGCCAAACTAAGATTGGTAGCAACAATAAGCATCACAAAAGCTTTCAGTTCCATGCAAGGTCTTAAGATTCTGAAAGAAACCATGCAACCAGTAGTATCCAGGTGCATCTTACCATGTCAAATTCAATAAGAGAGGGAAGTAGGTCAACAATGTCTTAGGATTTTAGTGAAGTGGTTCTTCAATGGTCTTCTACATATTTGCTCACATTGAGGATTGACACAAATAAGTACGTATTTGATTTTTCTCTTGTTGACCATTTATGCAGGTTGTCTGGGAGCCGTACAAGGATGTCCTAGAGTCGTTGCCCCCATATTGCACTGCTGGTCGACATATATGGAGGGCCATTATGCCGTTGATCTATTTTTGGATAGTAGAGGGTCATCATCCCGAACGTGTCGTTCGTTAGTTTGGGATGAAGCAAGCGCCACCGGATATTATGGATACATCGGTTGGTCTCCACAAAATCTCCCTCCAAGGTAAATTAGATAGGGATTGGGTGCAAGAGCATGCTATCCACATTGACCGATGGGCCCATAGAGAGGAACATCTGGCTGACGCACCGACATTGGATGGGGACACGACATACCTTGCTGCTTACAACAAACCCTGAACATGCTTCTTTGATGGATTGACAATATATGTGTGTTACTACATGCATTCTGAAAATTAAAGTGCGACCACAAGCCATTGAATCAATATTTTGACATTCATTTTAGAGAACATTTCATTTCTTGCCACTAGATATGCATTTGTCACAAGCAATATGTATTGCTGTGCCATTTCAATGTTCATATATATATGAATAAGCTCAACATGCATAATTTGTTTTCAAATCGGTCATGCACAACACAAAAGGAACCATAAAAGTTTTAACGGGACTCCTTTATTTCACAGGTTCAGTCCAACGTGGAATTACTGTCGCAATGAGAACCAGGCTCCCAAGTGTACAACCACCTGAAGAGTACGCTGGATCTTGTTGGAGAGTTGAGCCGAGTGGCATTGGAGAATGCGCGTGCCTCGGTGACTGAGGCGAGCACACAGGCCACAGGCCGTGGTGGGGGAGGGCGTGGGTCTGGACGGCGTGGACGCAGTCGAGGTCCTGGAGGTGGTCATGAGGATGAGGATGACTTCGGTAACTTCCAACTCTAATACCTCCAATTCTTACTGACTTACACTTCTACTACTTTGAGTTGTAATTTATTTAGAGGACGTATTACAGTAGCGAAGTATATATTGTTTGGTAAGTAGTTTGTAGGGTTAATATGCATTTCCTTATGGAATTTGGTATAATTACTTACAATGTTCTCCCAAACTTTAAATATTAAAACTAAGCACTGTAAAAATCAACCAGCAGGTACGGCTTTTTAAGTTCTTCCAACCAAAATATATATGTATTGAAATGTAAGACATGCAAAACTGTTTCATTCAATCCTTATACACTACAATTACAATACTATTATCCACTTTTAGCATATACCCATCAATGCTAATATATTTAACACATTGATGACATAACAGCAAGTCTATGCAGTTTTTCCATCGATGTATAAAGCACAATAATCTGTTTGCTAATGTAATTCCTTTTAAAAATATTCCTACACCACCATGGAAATACACTTATGAGTATATGAGGAAAATTCAAAGTTGTGATCGCATTCTGTAGTTCATACAATTTGGATTGCTTACGCATTTGGCATTACGAGGGTTTACACTTTATAATAGTTATTGGATTCTACCAACTTACGTACGAATTAACCTGTCCTTTATACTGTCTAGATTCTAGGGTAATTATACATGTTGAATCTTGTGTTGAAAACAATGTTTTAGTGTTATTGTATCAGCTTTGTAGCTGCTGTGTGTTTTCAACTCTGTTGTAGCTTTGCTTTTGCACTTAGTTGTCTTACATTTTCAGTTGATTGAATGCAGACTGTTCCAATTAAAAAAAAAAAAAAATTAGTGTTTTTGGGATTTGTATGAGTAATGCATTAACTGATAGTGTAAGTAATCTTTCTCCACTTTCAGTCATAAAATTTTCTCCATCCTAAGCATTTTTATATATATTTTATCACTCACCTTCAAGAATTTTCTTTAATTGTATTGTTAAAGTTGAAATAATTATTCAATAAAAAAAAAATTTACAGCAAATAGTAGACATTTTTGCTTTTTTGGGGCAAAATCTGATACTTTAATTGCAAATGGAAAAATATGCAATCAGAATAACAAGCAATAACACCATAAAACTTTAGCAACCATGAGGCTGTAACTGGGCCGACATTTTGTGCGTGTAGGAACTGGTAAACGAGAGGTTTCATTCCCCAAAGTAAATCCCCTGTAAAGGGTCAAATGCCATTGATTCATATCTAGGCTGCAAATAGTAAGACATTTTTTGACTCAATCCCTTGTTGTCATCTTAATAAATACAGCTGTTTTTGTACAGATGATGAGGCGTTCGAGGGCGACTGGGACATGTACATGGATGGCGTCGGGTCATCGCGATGCATGTCTGACGCTGCTGCCCAGCCATCCCACCCCGCTGGCAATGACTATAGTGCAGAACACACATCCTGTGCTCAAGCCGGCCCTCGGTCCCCACCACCCACTCGGCTGTCTCCCCCATTGTTCAATGGCTCTGCCCACGACGGTGGCTGTATATTTGTACCCACACCTGGCCGACCGACCCCACCTGTAGTTCAGGCTGAGCCCACCCAGGACCTTTCACTTCCTAACCTCGACGAACCGGCTGCACAGATTGAACAGATACAGAGTGAGAATATTGAGCCGGTACATGGGTTACGAAGATCACTCCGCACTGACATACACCCCCCTGGTTGTGGGACTGGTGTCGGTAATTATTTGCACAATTAGGAAGGCATCTTTCTTAATTGCTATCTATGAATTAGACTGTTTAGATTAACAATCCTGTGATCAGTTTGCATTAGATTGTCTTCTTTAGCCAGTGCACCTCCATGCTATGTAAACCGTTTATCATTTACCTTAATAGAATGTCACTTTACTTGCATATGATGTTGTTTGCTTTAAGTGATGATCATACTCAGATCAAACATTTTCTTATAACTGAATTAAGAAGAGGGTTCGTCAACTATTACTCACTTCACTTGGTAGATATTTCAAAGGCTTCATCATCAAACACATAATCCAAGAGTATTAAGTATATCCTCTATTGTATTGAACTACTATTGCCATTGTTGCAATGCAGTTAATATATTGCTATTCACCATCATTATTTGTGGTTGTAGTAATCTAATAGTAGTAGTCATGTGACATTGGAGGTGTACCAATTCATCACCCAACTTATTAGTGCTGTCAAGGGTGATCAATCATTGCTATAGAATTTTTTCTCCTTAGTTTTTAGAATTTGCCCAATGATGTAGCCTATTGAGTGTTGACCCCTATTTAGTGGATGAGTAAAAGAGAAGCTGTATAGCTCATTTCCACATCATTGTTGCCTTAGGGAATGTGCAATCCCTCTCTTTAAACTCTACTTTCGCTGTTAGGGAATGTGTGCATTCAAGTAATGTGCTCTGCTTTGCATTTCAGGTAAGACTAGACCGGCGAAGGCAGCTGTGAGGAAACGAAAACAGCGTTGAGCTGTTGATGCTGTGGAGCATATGGGGGTAAAACCTTGCCCAATATCTGGACTTCTTATTTTTTTTTAGTTTTTGATGTTCATTTTCCGATAATTACAATTCAAAACCAAAAAAAAAAAAAGAAAAATCAAAAACAATATTAGACAGTTGGGATTTTTCTTGACTATAAATGGAAGTGGTTGCTTTGAAGCAACTGAATTTCTCTCTCCTCTCTCTAGATATAGATAAGTCCAGCATGGCATAGAAGTTGAACGTACTTACCCAGCATATAAATTTCCTTCCTTGCTTTAAGCTTTCTTTGATTGGTAAGATAGTGTTGGAAAAAAGGTGCCCTGCATATGAAATTATTATTATTAAAATCTGCCCTGCACATCAAACTAGATCTATGAAATTTGATATGAAATTATTCCTTCCTTGTTTTTTCTTTTTCATTTACTGATTAATATTTGGTGGCATATTTTGCAGGCTTCAGTAGATCCTAATATTGATAAACTTTGAAAACCACCATTTTCGTTGATGTCATTTTTTGCATGGTAGTTGGACAATGTCTTGTTGTTGATGTAACAGTCAATGGACACAACTTTGACAATATTTTTTGGACATAGAAGAGTTTGACAGATTTTTGGAGAGCATAGCACCGCAAAATTGGACAGATTTTTTGGACAGTTGATTTCATCTTATTCAATATTTTGAAACATATTTTGTAACTAATGAAGCTACTTAAGCATCTTAGGTCCTATATGTGCATGTTTGAGTAAGCTTCGTGTTAGGTACCAATTTTAATTGCAAAGGGTGGATATTTTCATGTCAAATGGAAAATTCATTTCTATATATAACTCGTATCTATGTATCTGCATATTTGAACAAAGGCAGCTTTAGACAAATGCAATATAGTGATGATGGTTGGAATTTTGAATTCAAGAAGTTTGATTTTAGCAATAGATTTGTTGATGTCCATTCCTTTGATGTGGCTCTATTTTCTAAGAAAAATACTCTAGTGCAAATTTAGCTATAGCAGAGACGTCAGGATGAATGCAATATAGTGTTATAGAATGGTTATACTGATGAATGCAATATAATTTTGTGGATGGAAATTTAAATTTCAGAGTTTTTAATTTAGTGTATTTAAGTGAGGCACATAATGCTATTTGGATAATAGGAATTTTTATACTCGGCTACATGGCGTGACTGTGTCGAATACTATATTGCATGGTTCTTTTAATAGCCACATAGTGGGTTGCATAAGAACACCTACAACCTAGGTTGCTTAAAAACTTATATATATATATATATATATATAATCATTATTTCATATTATGCTTTCATATTGACCAAGTAACTATGCAGGTGAATTTATCTTTTTCTTTTAAGAAACACCCAACTAAATTGCATCTTAAAGAAATAAAATTAGTAGTAAGATATTGTATGAGTCTATTTAAGATTGTTGAAATATTAGAAACGGTTTTTTCTTTGCAACTTGCCACCAACACGTGTATAATTGGTGTGAATAAATTTTTTGAAATTGTTTAATTTGAATAATTATACAAGGAGATACTAAAGAAGTCGACCCATCGAATATAATGTGTAAAGTCCAGTTCTAAAGAACTCGGACTTATAAATAGCGAGTAGTTTATACAACTCGCCACCATTGTACTTGGATCAATCGAAGTGGCTTTGATCCATCGCGGAACATGCATGAGTCCTGCTGAACCTCCCTGTAAAGCACGACTGATATGCGATTGATTCGTGATTGGTCAAAATAATAAACTCGGTTTTTCAGATAGCGATTACTATTACTCGGTTTTACTATAATCGAGTACTATGCTTTTCTATAGTCAACACAAACCTGTAGTACTCGGTTTTCTAAGATACAAGTTACATTGTGAAATCGCTATTACAGTAGTCGAGTATTACACAATTTGAGCAGTCGAAGTGGCTTCCATCCATCGCGGAACGCATGAGTCCAGCTGAACCTCCCTGTAAAACTCGACTGAACAGCGATTGGTAAGCAATCGGTCAGAAATAATAAACTAGATTTTTGAGATAGCGAGTATAATTACTCGGTTTTACTATAATCGAGCATTACGCTTTTCCATGACTAACACTACTCTGAAGTACTCGGTTTTATAGGATACGAGTTACAGTTTGAAATCGCTATTACAGTAGTCGAGTATTGTACAATTGGATCGGTCGATTTGAATTCGACCCATCGCGGACATGCATGGGTCCAGCTGAACCTCCCTGTAAAGATCGATTGATATGCGATCGATAGTTGATCGGTCAAAATAACTCGGTTTTCAGAATTGCGAGTATTATACTGGGCTCGACCCATCGCGGAGCATGCATCAGTCCAGCTATAGTTCCCTTTTCTAACAAGGTAAAAAAAAAAAGAAACGACAGAACATAGAGGCAGCGTTGGGAAATAATCTAATTGAAAACGTTTTATATATTAAACTAAGATTGAGATCTTCTAAAATTCTTAAAATAACCATACATGTAATTCTTACAATTCATTATTAATGGTCAAATTAACTAATAACTTAAATTTTGACATTTTACTAACGTTTATTAGTATTATATATTATTAGTACTATATATTCTTACTTCTATTTAAACAATTGGTACAATTTAAATCACTTGTCTAATAATGAACACTTAAGATTTTCATAATTTTGTAAAAGAATTATCTTCGAAACTCTAGAGATCAAAATCCCTTAAAATAATAAAAATCATCAATAAGAAATAAGAAGTTTGTTATCACTACTTCTGAACGAAAAAAAAAAAAAAAAATTTGTTATTACTAATTGTTCTTACAAGAAAAATGGTAAGTCTTTATATCTATTTGGACATAGCTAGCATATGATGTGTACACAAAAAGTAATAGGATTCTATTTCTATAATTTTAATCGAAAATTATTGCTTTACACATCCTGTGCTCGGATCTGGAATAGTCGAGTACTGTGCATTTGTATCCACGAGTTATACTCGGAATTATAGGAAGCGAGTAGTATAAACTCGATATTTTCGTAATCGAGTATAACATCAATCAGATCAGATATACATCTATTGTTCTTCCTCTCAGAGTTATGAACCTCTCGCCTCCCTCCATTCTGAATCTGTGTGTCTCTTTGTTTTCGTCGTTAGCCTTTACTCTGTGACTCTTCCTCTCCTCCTCAAAACCCCAACCTTCATCTACATCTCTACACTATAAAATCAAAAATCACTCACTGAACATGTCTCTCAACCTTCTACTCCGTCTTCCCCTCAAATCCCTAGCCGACCCCCGTAATTTAGCTTCCCCTAAAAACCGTGGCTGCCTCTGTTCTTTGTATTCAGCTTTCAACCACCGAATCCACTACCAAGGTATATTTTTATATATATTTTTTGTTTTGTTTACTTACTAATGAACGTTTTTCAACAAATTGTAGATTTTGTTTACTGTGTTAATCATTATCATGTCGATTGTTTAGTGCTAATAGTATACTTGTTTGTTTATTTTTTATTTTGATTTTAGAAAATCCCTTCATTATCTCGCCCTATGATTTCTTTTCATGTTTCTTTGTAGCTGTCATCTTAAAACAAAATAATTGTAGATCCGTGCGTTTATGTTGTTAATCGCTATGATGTTGATTGTTTTTTTTTTTTTGGTAGCCTTTTCTTTTTTTCTTTTTGAGTTTGAGATAAAAGATCGAAATTTTAAAAGTGAACTCGTTTTTATTAGATGGAATTTTTGTCAGTTTTTCCTGAAAGGGGAATTTGTGTCACTTGTATAAATTGAAATAAATTATCATATCACCCACACGGTTACGAATTTTATAATCATCAACTACAATTCTATTACAAATAATTTGAAGAAAAAATAAATTTTATAATTTATTTTAAAGTATTTTGATATTCTATCATATGTTGCATTTAATATAATAAAAGTTAATCTTACATATTATGTTGTGTCACTGTCAAGTAATTAACATATGCGTTATATGTTGTAAACTAATATACTTTTGCCATGTTACTTTTTAATTATTAAGATGATTAGTGTAATACATATGTGGAAAGTCTATTACAGTGGCAGAGCCAAAAATTAGGTCAGGGGGGGCAAGATTAAAAGACAAAATTGAAAGTAAAAAACTAATCTAAAAAAATTTAAACATGAATATTAAGAGTATGCAATATACTTGTGAATATATAAACGTGACTCAATGACTTGAACGCTTTTTAAAAACTCAACTCGAATGTTTTTAAAAACTCATAAGAAACTCTAATAACTTGTTTGAATAGAGGGGGAGTAGAGGAGAGTGGAGTTGAGAGAGGAAGAGTAAAATAAATTACCTTATTTGGATTTTTTTTAAGGGAGGAGGTGGAGGGATTTAATTCCCCAAAATTAGAGAGATATAGAGAGAGAATAGAGTATAAAAATGTTTGACCAAATAAATTACTAAATTTACCTTTACTATATTAATAAAATGACAAACCACAAAAAACCTAATTATTCTCCTTCCCTTAGTTCATTTTAAAAACACCCAAAAACTTTTTTTCTTTTTTTAAATTTTATGGGAGGCGTGCTTTATACTTTTTTATATATACACTTTTCTTTTTTCAGAGTTCTATTTAGTATTAGGCTGCTGTGGTTCCTATTCCGTATAGCAGTAAATTTTTTGTTTTTTTTTTTGTTTTTTTTTTAATGATTACTAGGTGGGACCCATAGTTTTATATTAGAGTTATAGTAGTCTCAGAGTTCTTAGTTAAGGCTGCTGAGTTTTGAACCATGTAGCAGTAGGTTGTTACTAATAAATAGAAAAGTTTTTTGTCTTTTGTGTAGAGGGGCAAATAATACATTATTAGTAAAAATCTTGGAAGTTCAGGGGGGGCACCTGCCCCCCCTCGCCCCCCCCCCCCCCCCCCTCCCTCCGCCCCTGGTCTATTAACGTTTTAATTTTCAAGTGGCACGGTAATGATCAAGATAATATATAACTTTGTAGCTATTACTAATATAATTTGTTGATTGACTCATAAGTTGTATTAAATTGTGTAGCGTATGAACATAACACTGTGATCTATATAAAAATATAAATAGAATTCATCAAGTCATTATAATTGAATAAATACAGTATTAAAAAACATTATGTGGGTACTTTAGGATAACTACTGAAACTTCATATAATTAGTTCTTTAGTAGCATTATGTTAATTAAAGTCGTAATTTAACTAACAAACTAGTTAGAACTTTGGTAATGGATTCTGATTTATAGTAGAGTTAAAAATTGAAATGTACTTTATGGTGATGAGCTACTCTTTTGGGATAAGATGTCTTATTAGTTGTATAAAATAAATGGGTAATAAAATGAGAGCATGGTTACATTTTTACATTGATTAACTACAGAGAATTCTTCACGTTTTGGACAGTTGCTGCACTCTCTGCCCTCGTTTTTTCCAATCTTTAGTGTGGAAAATTAACACTGTGCATAAAACTCCACTATGCAAAAAACAGATACTGTGCAGAAATCCATTTGTTTTGTGCTTCGCACTATACTAGTGATTTTTAGTACTAATAGGAGATCTTGATATAAAAAATAAAAGTAGACCTGTTTATTTGTTGCTGATTTTAAAATAATCTGTCATACCTTCTCAATATTTTTCAGTTTTTTACGAGCCTTAACATAAAATAATTGAAGATCCATAATCACTGTAATGTTGGCTGTTTAATACTAATGGACTTGTTTGTTTGTTTGTTTTGTTGATTTTAAATTCATTAGTATTTTCCAACTGTTTGTAGATTTACTAAATTCCTTATCAATCATTTTTCTTTAAATTGGTCTAGATGGAAAGTGATGAGAAGATTCCTACTAACAGTAAGTGTGAAGGAAAAGACACTGATGGCTTGAAGCTCAATGAAGTGGCTGAACTTCCTCCGCCAAAGAAGGCTAAGACTGAGCTCAAAGTCTACAAAAGAAGGACGAGGACTTCAACTGTTTGGAGTTACTTTCAGATTCTTCCGACAAAAGTTGAAGGAAAGCCTACATGCAAATGCAAGAAGTGTGGGAAGGAATATATTGCTGCCGGAGCAGATGTTACTGAAAATTTGAAGCGCCATTTGGACTGGGCTTGTCCACAGAAATTTGATATGCCATTGAGCATTCCTCATTCTATTGTGCCAGATATAGGTAATGTCTTTTTCATTTATATGTTGACTGCATGAGTTCTAAGTGTTACGGGTGGATTTTTTGTCAATGTAAAAAACATATATGTCAAAAAGGTTTTGGATTTCCCATAAAATGCCAATGCCAATGCCAATATTACTATTTTATATATTAATATGAAAAGGTGTAGATAGTTTTAAAGGGCAGAAAAGCTGCTCTATGGACAACAGATTTAAGTTATCAACGTAGAACATATAGAATATGCACAATATTTATTTGATGTAGTATAAATGGAATAAATTGAGTTGAATGATGCATGATGGTATGGTTGACCAATGTAATACAAGTTATATTCATGCATCGTAAAATATAATAGTTTGTAGATTTTGTTGGCAGTCGAGATAGACAGTAGACACTACAAGTTTGTTTTCTATAATTACTATGCAAATGACTTATTTATTTAAAAATATAACTGCTTCAATTGCATAACTCGAACAACGGTTTTTAAATTTGTTATTTATAATGCATAGGCACGTTTTTAATGAGGTGATAAACAATTTATTTGATGTAGAACTTGCACATTCACAATTGGAAGAGCTCACTGAAGAGAAAATGAGCAAGGAGACAACTGAGTATGAGCACAAGGAAGGCGCCGGGTCTTCAATGGAACCCTCAATCTCTTCTAATACAGTCTCTTAATCAGTCCGCATTACTTTTACTTTTTGATATGGCACTTGCCTGGTTGGAATTGGATTTTGCGATCAAGGATATTTTGATATGCCATGTATTCACTTTGGTTTTTTATTGTCTTCATTTGTAATGTCTTTTAGTTTTTGATATGGAACTTGGATGCCTTTTGTATAAACTTCGGGCTATAAATTATGGAACTTTGACATATTATTGAATGTGATAGTATGGAGGGTGGAACCTTTTGGACTACTAAGTTGACTCTTTATGGTTGAATGAAATAATAAGCAATAGATTTGTTAAGTGTCGAATTTTTATTGCTTGCTTTATGGTTGACTTATGAATTTATATATACGGGAGTTGATGAACAGGTGCCTCAAGTTAAGTTTAATGTTTAATTCAACAAATTGTTCGGGTCATAATCAAACAAGTTGTTCATATGTTATTTGTAGTCACATTTGAAACTTACATTTTTGTCAATGTCATGACTACAATATCTAAGGATCTCAGAAAGTAAACAATGTCTGAATAATAAAAATGTTTTATAATTATCATCCATAAACCATATATATATATATATATATATATATCATAGTGTATGACAAAGAAGATTATGAATTGGCATCTTTTATTAAACCTTCCAAATGTTTTACAACAACATTTCACTATCTCCATAGTAAAATGTTTGGATAATCAAATTTAATGGTTACTAAAATATACATTTCACTTTTATCTATATCCTAACTTGCACTATCAAATGCCAAAAAATAAAAAATAAAAAACGGAATATTATAAAAAAATATTCCGTCAAGCATATAATGCAAGTCCACTCGATGAAAATAATTCTAAAACGAAAGAAAGAAAGTAATCAAAGAAAACGGTAGGGTATTTCAATTTAAGCTCCTTAAACCATTTGTTTTTATTTAGAGATAAAGATACGTTTATTACATTAAGGGTATTTCATTAGGTGTATTTTTAATTTTCCTCCTTTTTTACTCAATGTGTGGTTTTTTTAAGAATATAATATTAGAAATGTGTGTTAGAATACGTGGGTTAACCGTAGTATTTAACCTTTACAAAATGATAAATTTTAGTAAATTTCGAGCATCAAAATTGAGGTATAGATATGCATGGTTAACTCATTCTTTTGAACTCGTATTTTTTAATTCATGAATCATAATTTCATTGCTTATAAATGTCTAAATTAAAATTTTTGTTTTCAAAAACAAATCTATGACCCAAAATAGTGCTTCATATTTCAATGTAAAATTATATGAAAAATTAAAACTACCCAACATGAACGTTTAACCACTTGTAAATGTGTGTTTTTGGAAGACTAAAAGTACACCCGATTGCTTTAGTTGGAACAATATAACTGTATTAAATTGTATTGTTGCAAGTGGCTGGATCAGATTGCCCAAAGCCAATTACAATTACGAAAGCAACCTAGCCAAAATCAGACAACAAAACAAGCAATTACATATTTCAACAGGCCAAGACAGATTCCAAATTCAAGTTCAACAGGGAAACGACAATTCTATTCAACAACATGGAAAACTTCATCTGTAGTGCAACTTCAGGAATAGAGGGCATAGTTTCGCCATCATTTTGCACTTTCTTGACGTGTCGAATCATGAACTTCATCATCCCCCATAACATGGCTTACCACTTCACTGAGCATGTTAGTACTCAAGCTTGCAATTCTCCTTGCGTGGTCACGCTCCTCAATGGCAACGTCTAACTGATACCTCAACAATCTGTTCCTCACATATCCATCGCAAAAGCTGGTTCCTTCGCTTTGAGATGTCCCCCCTGGGCTTGGTGTCGACATAGTAGGAGATGTCCACGATGGAGAAGCACCATACTGCATGTTCCTACCATTACGTTGCAAGAACTCCATGTATGCACATTCTGCTTCCCGTCGATCTTTGTATGAACTGTGTTCGGCGTTTGCGAATTTATGAACTTGTCTACTTGCTTCTACCCAATTGTCGTATATGCCAGGAGCACGACCAATGAAAACAACATAATATCTGCCATCGTAAAAGAGGAACATACAACAGCATTGTATGTGAAAATTGCATAGGGTATTACTGGGGTTAGAACTTACCAAGTATCGAATCTGAGCTATTAGATAAACATGTACCATGTCGCTTTACTACAACAGCCTTGACGTCGCTTGCTCAAAGATCTGACAAACTGTTGTATAATCTATAATTGTACAGTGGTAAATTGTTTAATCACAACTATCAAACATGGTTTTTAAATGTTACCTTTATAAGCAAAGGAGGCTTCTCTTCTCCATTTCTGACTGCTTTCTTCTGCTCATAGCCCTAACCAGAATGTACACAGGAAGCTGTGTTAATATATAAAGGTCCAATACTCAGTTATTGTAGTATCGAGTACAAGAAACTCGCCTTTTCAAAACCTGAGTATTTATAACTGCTGCCCAACTGAAATTAGGTGAACCAAATATTACTCGATTTCTCCAGGGCCGAGTTCAATTAATCTGTACTGCCATCCGTACGTGCTTTTAGTAATACTCGGTTTCTATATAACCGAGTTACAGTACTCGATTTACGTAAAATGGAGTACTGTCCAGTTTATTCATCAAGCACCCTGACCTTCTGGGACCACTGGCTAGAGGTCATGCACGAGCTGAGCTGTTCCCTTCTGAAGGCGGACTGGTCTGAGCGTCCTACCAGTGTGTCAAACCATATTGGCAATTCAAAGTTCCATTGACTAGTTGCTGAACGTGCATTGTTTGTTGTATACATCTTCTCCATTCTGTCAACATCTCACCGGATAGGTAAACAACTAATAACAATTTAGAACAACACAAATAATATATTTTTTGACTGAATTGGGTCTTCAGTGGGGGGTCTTTGTGAATAATTATGTGGTACATTTAACTGATAACACAAATCTGTTGAATATTGTGGGTATTTCATGTCCCATTATGTACATAATATTGTGATCCTAGGCAGATAACACTCTTGTGCTTTGAATGCTGTGGGTCTTCAATGGAGGGTATGTAAATGCAATAATGTAGTATAAACTCCTTCGGTCACAAATTCTTTGAAAGAAGTGTCTTCAATGACTCGTATCAGAACAATGCATGAGTCCAATTTTTGGTAATAAGATATTCTTTGACTGAATTGGGTCTTCAGTGGGGGGTCAATGTGAATAATTATGTGGTACATTTAACTGATAACACAAATTATTTGAATGTTGTGGGTCTTCAGTGAGGGGTATATGAACATATGTACATGCTATACATGTTGCATGGTAGGAATTATTTCCCTTATTTGCAATGCTTTCAGAATTCTCATTTGTTTAACAAGGGTCTACATGAAATTAAATACTCGATTGTGCGAACATGTTTTTTTTTCGAATTTAGGTGTCTGATGGACTAGATGATATACTTATTCAATAGTATTTTTTAGCATGTAAATTTTTATGACTAGCCTAAAATTTATGACAAAAAATAGGGGAAGGTTTTAGCACAATTTGCTTTGGTTTGCTTAGCTGAATGCACACCTAAACATAGGGCATATTCACATTGTATGATACAACTATTATTACTATTTGTGGTTCAGGTTCGTTATGAGTTCGCATTACTTCTACGTTTACTTCGACGGGGAGGCATATATTAATGATTTGCACGGGCTATCATACCGAGGTCCGACCCAAAAGCAAGCGCTTATTGAAGTGAAACGTGGAATACACATGAGAAAACTAAAACGGAAGATAATGTCAACTCTAGCGTTAGACAAGGATTCCCACGACATCTCCATTGTATTTCGGGCTCCTCAGCAACTGGTGGGTGCCCAAGTTTTCTACAATTCAATTCCGTTACAATGCGACAATGATGTGGACATAATGTGGGAAGTGATAAAGCGGGCACCGCAATCATATGTTCTGACTTGTATGTCACAGTTAACACTGTTGGGTTTAATGTTGACGGGGGTTCGCAGTATGCCAGCAAAGCTAGACAGCAAGAATCAGTTCCTGTAACCATCGTGTACCCAAGTGTTACAGTGGAGACGTCTTTGCCCTACAATGTTCGACCAGACAATGCGGTTGCTATGGACAATATTGAGGACACCGAAGTGTATACTCACGGAAATGAAGATATCCAAACCAACTTCGACGACGCAATCGAAATGGATGACACTCGAGACATGTACGAGGAGTTCATTGATAATGATGGACCGAAGGTCAATCCAGAATTTTTAGATGAAGTAGAAGTTGAAAACAATGTGGATGCTTGCCCCAATCCAAACCCTAACCCCGACTGGTTCACGTCAAACACATGGGATAACATTCATGACCTATCACCTTCCATGGAAATAGGTTTGAGGAGTTGGCGGCCGGGGGACGAACCGAGCAAGGGGATGCTATTCTTGAATAAAGCTGCGGTTCAGCATGCGTTAACCATGTTCTCTGTGGGGCTCAATAAGAAATTTAAGTACATCAAGTCAGACCCCGAGAGATTGGTTGTAACATGTGTACAAGATGCATGTCCGTGGTCAGTTCGAGCTATCAACATCAAAAGGCACAAGTTGTGGGAGATCACAACATGTAAGGGTCCCCACACTTGCTCGTCACTCCAGGTGGATCATGATGGAAGGATGATGGATTCGAAGTTCATTGCCATCACACTCGAGTCATACGTACGGGAAGACATTTCAAGAACAATAGCAACCCTGCGTAGTCTTCTGCATGCGAAGCACGACCATTGGGCATCTCACTATAAGGTTTGGGATGCAAAACATAAGGCGGTTGTGGCCATCTACGGGGATTTCGATGAGTCCTATGCAGAATTGCCTCAGTTTCTGGCGGCGTTGAAAGATGCAGATCCAACCACAGTGACACAGTTGAAGTGCGACAACCGTAACGTGCTCGGAACTTGCACGTTTAATTGTGCCTTTTGGGCTTTTGGTCCGTGTGTTGAAGGGTTCAAGCATTGCAGGCCGGTGATAAGCATCGATGCAACGCACCTCTATGGCAAGTACAAGGGGAAATTGTTGATAGCAATGGCAACGGATGCTAACAACAAGGCTTATCCGCTCGCATTTGCCATTGTTGAGAGTGAGAGCAAGGAGACATGGGGATGGTTCTTGGCATGGTTGACCAATATTACGGACTGGTCCAATCTTTGCATCATCTCTGACCGACATTCGGGGATAAAAGCCTGCTATGATGACACAAGTATGACTTGGTTGCAGTCTCCCAAGGTCCATCACCGGTATTGCCTTCGCCATGTAGTCAGCAATGTCAACACAAAATGGAAAATTCCGGAGTTGAAGAACTTGGTATGGAGGGCAGCAAGTGCGAATCAAGTCAGAAAGTTTGAAGCCACACTTGAATTAATTCGCAATGTCAAGCCGGCTGCGCACAGGTACCTTGAAGCTGAAAACAAACAAAAGTGGACACTTGCACACGATGGAGGGCGTCGATACGGAGCAATGACAACCAACCTATCGGAGTGCTTTAATGGAGTACTGAAAGGTGCATGCAGCTTGCCAATAACGGCAATGGTGAGGTTCACCTTTTTCAAAGTGAACTCGTACTTTGACGCTCGTCATAATCTCACTCTAGATCAGTTGGAAGTGGGTCAAGAATGGTGCAAGTATGCCATGGACAAGTTCGAAAAAAATCAAGCAAAGGCAAAGGACCATATGGTGACACGGATGTCCGCACAAGCGCGGCTATATCAGGTTGACACACCAGGTAATCCTCTAACCGATGGGGGCGGACAACACACGCATAGGGTTGATCTTCGGAGTATGACATGCACGTGCGGGAAATGGGAAGCGCTCAAGATCCCGTGTTCACACGTAATAGCAATTTGTGCTAAGCATAAGCATGATGCGCAACAGTTTATTGATCCTTGCTATAGCGTGACTCATAGGTACGACACCTACGAACCGGTATTCCAACCGTTGAAAGACAAATTAGCATGGCCGGATCCGGAAGAAACTAGAGTAGTGATGCCCAACCCACGATTGATCCGGAACAAAGGTCGGCCAAAGTCCACACGTATCCGCAATGAGATGGACGAGGATGATAATGATAGGGAGTTGCTGGGCTCCTTATGGATCGAGAATGGACCAAAATTAAGATGTGGGTTGTGTCACCAAGAGGGGCACAACCGTAGAACATGTCCTACTCGAAATGCGAAGTCAAGAAGTGGTGGAGCTGCATCATAGGAAAAGCTTCCATTTCTTAACAACTTTTGTCATATAACTCGTGACGTACTGTTAACAACTGAGTAGTAGTAAATTGTTCTCTATTGCAATAGTACGTATTTGGACTAGTTATGAAACAAACGTTGGTGTTCATGCATGGATAGGCAAATGAGTGCAATTGGTATTTAAATATGATGTTGGAGAATCGCGAAATGATGTTGTTCAATAGTTTTGTCACATTATTTGTTAGAAGTCATGGTTCTGCTAAATTGTTGTGGCTATGTTGGTTGTTAATAACTTATATAGGTCCAGTGTACATAACATATTTGAACTGTTTACAGCGGGTATGGGAGCCAAGGTGGATGGGTGATAACGGTCGTACGTTGCGCAACCAGGATGATCCCTACCGCTTAAGGAAGCACATGATCTTTGGGTATACTCGGTTTCATCATCAGAAGACGGTGTTAGATTGGTCATTTTTTGCTTGGAAGTTGATACTAAGTTTCTCTACTTTTGTTATGTACTTATGTGGTCATGCACTTTGTTAATGGCATATACAATTCAGTTATGTTTTGTTTTGAGCAAACAATTCAGTTACATGTAATGGGGTTTCACTAAGCTGGTCAAGCGAACAATTCAGTTACATGTAAATTGTAGCATATACAAGCAGTGCCTTATGTTTTGTTTTTTTTTTTTTTTGGTTGATGGGAAGCAATGCCTTATGTTTATTAGTATGATTTGTAGCTTCAACTGTCATAGCTAAATTGTTTATAGCAGGGGCAATCCTAAACATACTAGATCTATGCAATGCACAGGTGCTTCATGAAATTTGTAATAAACTTTCATAGCTGCTGTATTGACAAAACTGAGCTGGAGATGACAACAAAACATGCATAGAGAGGCTGTATCTGTGTACGTCGTAGTGTCCCCAAAACTCGATTTTAGGAAAATCGAGTACTTTTAGTAACTCGATATCATAAAAAACGAGCACTACGCAGTATGTCATTAAAGGACGATCACGACGAGCAGGAAATACTCGGTCTCAGTGAAAGCGAGTTTATTATATAACTCGATATCAGAGAAGCCGAGTACTTGTTAATTAGATCAGTCGATACTACTCGACCCATCGAGAACGCCTGAGTCCAGCTAGAGTTTTCTGTAAGAAACGATTGCTCATCGATTGATTTTGGATCGGTCCATATTTATAAGACTCAAGTTTTGATTTAGCGAGTACTATATAACTCGATATCAGAAAAAACGAGTACTATGCAGTATTTAGACCTTGATCACGACGAGCAGGAAATACTTGGTTTCAGTGAAAGCGAGTTTTGAATGTAACTCGATACCACAGAAGCCGAGTACTTGTTAATTAGATCAGTCCAAACTTATGCAACCCATCGAGGAATGCCTGAGTCCAGCTAGAGTTTTCTGTAAGAATCGATTGCTCGTCGATTGATATTGGATCGGTCTGTTTTTATAAGACTCGATTTCTGATTTCGCGAGTACTATGTAACTCGAGTTTTGTAATATCGAGTTATGTGTTCTTTGGCCATATCACACAAGACAGTGTTATTCTGGTGCTGGATTGCTGCACTCGACTCCCCAAAGAAGCAGCTGTTCGATTGCTCGCGATTCCTCAGGCTCGAAAACGACTGCCCGGGCTCCAAACATCGATCCTCAGAATACTTAGTAAGACTCCTTTACCCTTGCCTCGCATTCAAATTAACTGAAAATGCATTAATCTCCCTCTAAAAGCTTAAATTTCGAACTATGCAAGTTTGGGGATTTTCATGATTTTGGGTGTTGTGATCACAAATGGTTCATGGGTTTTTACATATGTATGTTGTTCATACGACTTGTACCCTTTAATTACAGAAACATAGCTGATTTGTAAAGGAACACATGAATTTAGGGTTCATGTGTTCATATGGAATTTGGGGATTTTCATGGGTGTGGGTGTTTTGACGTGAAATATGTAATGGGTTTTATCCTATGGATGTTGTACACACGTTTTCTGCCCTTTAATTGCAAAGAACTCATGATTTGTGAAAAATGGGAAATTAGGGTTCATGTCATCATATTGGGAATTTGGGGATTTTCATGGGTGTGCGTGTTTTGACGTGAAATATGTAATGGGTTTTTTCCTATGGATGTTGTACACACGTTTTCTGCCCTTTAATTGCAAAGAACTCATGATTTGTGAAAAATGGGAAATTAGGGTTCATGTCATCATATTGGGAATTTGGGGATTTTGATGAATAAAAGCAATGTTTTGATCTGAACTGGTTCATGGGTTGTTGTGAATGCATGTTGGTGCCACGTTCTCTATTGTTTATGGTAGATAATTTTCACATCTAGGTATGCATGTTGGTTCGTTCGCCATTCTTGTTCTAATAGCTCAGAGTGGGGTTTTGTTGAATTGGGTATAATGGCTTGAAATTACACCCGCTGCACAATGTGCAGTGTGGGTTCGCATGTTTTTCAAATGAAATAATTGTATGGATCAAGTTCATATATTTCCAAAAAATTTATCATATCAATGCATTCATTCATGCCCAAATTGTATCCATGCATCATTTAGTCTATTCCTCATGCATATGTACAGTGTGTTTATGTGATTCTAACGCAGTTCTGAATATTGGTTTTCTGTTGTGCTTTAGTTCCGTCTCTGTAGATCGTAGTCATGGCTCCTAAGAAATCTAAAAACATTAAAACCAAAGCCAAAAGAGTGTCTGCCTCCTCATCTAAGCCTACAATTGCGTTTGATCAAATAAGGCATGAAACGGTTACAAATGAACAAAGGTTTCAAAACGTAATTCAGCATAGGAAAATTTGGCCAGAACGACAAATCAATCTAGATGAATTACCTCTTTCTGTCCATAGGAATCTACAGTGTAGGAACTGGTTGTCTCTGTGTAAAGATATACAACCCCCTCCAGCTGCCTTGATTTGAGAGTTCTATTCCAATCTCCATATTCATAAAGATGATAAATTGGGTAGTTGGATTCGAGGTCTTAGTGTTGTCATAAATAAGTCAATAGTATCCAAGGCTCTTGATGTACCTTGTGTTTCTAGACCTACTTATCCATACTTGGATCGTTTGGAGCGTTCTCCTATATCTGATGTCATGACTATTCTTTGTGGAAGATCAGTGACGTGGGGATCTAACCGAAGACTTAACTCGAGTGAGTTAACTGAGCTTAATTATATATTGTTCAGGATAGCTTGTCACAACATCTTCCCCATCTCCCATGTCCATACTATTCTTATAGAGAGATGTTTCTTTTTGTACGCCCTCGTCACTGATGCCTCCATTTGTTTTCCTTCCCTTTTCATTCAAACACTTGTTGAGGCGCATAGGAGCAAGTGTAAGAAGCATAATCTATTCTTTCCAGTTTTCATCTCTAGGGTTCTAAACTATTTAGACTTAGAAAACTTTCCTTCCCTAGACTTGATCCACATCATAGCCCCTATAGGAGCCACCTTTCTCAAGCAGCGGAGTGCACAAAAGAAGAATGTTTGACCGAGTGTTGGTTCATCAAAAAGACCACGAGTACAGCCGTTACTTGCAGATGTTCATGCTGAGGAGAGTCCTGTTGGTCCTACAGCTGCTGCTGTTGACGATGGTGATGATGAGCCCACCATTCCTCCTCCTCTCTCTCTTCGTGCTATGATGGAGACTTTTATGACAACCCAAGCAGCTCATGGACAGCTTTTAGATGGGCTTATTGCTGAGGTTGCTGCTTTGAGAGCGGAATTTTCAGAGTATAAGAGTGCTTTTCCACCTCCTCCACCCTCTAAGTCTTGATGTTTGCCTTTTGCAATATTTTTTGTCACAAGGGAAGTAGGGATTGTAGTGTAGTGGGGGACTTTTTGTAGCTTCCGTAGATTATATGAAAGTTATTTCATGTGATTTACCAGTATTTGTATATTATTATATGTACTCTTCAAGGTCCACAAACATGATTTTAATTTTATGATAACTAGTCGCGGACTCGCGCGTTACGCGTGGTTATTTTTTTTTATGATCGTGTTATTATTTGAAATATTTTTGAATGTATTACTACTTATGTTGCAGTATATATGTATGCGCATGGTTAATTTTTTTTATGATCGGGTTAGTATTTGAAATATTTTTGACTGTATTACTACTTAAGTTGCATTATATATGTATAAACAATATATTGTAGGATTCATGATGATAACACAAATTGTCTTCGAATTAGAAGTGGAAAGGATACAACTATAGTTGGCCTTGTAGTCAGTGAAGAGCTGATCATTCGACTTTCCAACTTAGTAAAATTTAAATAATTTAAAATTATATAGAAATAATTTTATAAATTTGAAGTTTGCGTCATGGTAGGTGAAAACTGTAGAGGATGGTTAGTAATACTTTTTCAAGTGTTTTTAAATAAATATTAATAATAAAAAATGATCTATTCTACATTTCTTTGATGGTAGAAGATTTAAATCAAAACATAGCGAATAATTATTTGATATGATGATTGTATTGTACTAAATAAAAGTATCAAGATTATTTTTAAAATAATAAATTAGAATCAAAGTATGGTATGGAAAATCTAAATACCTATCAATCAATGTTGCAGTTTCAGGTATTTCTACATTGATGTACACTTTTGTTGCACATGTAGATGACAAATACTGGTCCCCTGTATTGAATACAAATATGTTGATTATGTAAAAGAAAAGATATGTTTAAAAGAAGTTATTACCTCTAAATGTTTTCACAATAGTAGATGTCACTATTATGACCAAGGGTCCTGGATTGTTGGTGTAAAGATTGTCCTCGATTTCATTTGATGTTAGTCCCTAAAGAGTAATTCTTATTTTGATTTATCTATGGCAAACAAATATGTAAGACTGTAAGTGATAAAGATTTTTCAGTAGTATTATGCAATGAATCCATATGCACATGCTACAGCTTATCCCATGCTCATGATATTTATATTTGTCATTGGGATAGTAGATCCTGGAACATGAGCATTTTCTACTGGTCCAACACCAACTATTTTTCCAATGATGCCTACAGTAAATAAAGTTGATTAAGTAATTTGGAACTTAATTCTTGAAAATAAATTTGACAGTTTTTAGGCTACCTGTCAATTGATTGTTATTGTCAAAGCGATCCACAATTGTTCTGTAATCAACAAATTCAAATTTATGCTGAAATATAGTAATTTCAACCTTTGTTCGTAGAAAGTTAAACTTCTTGTCTTTAGTTATAGGCCGATAGCTATCTTTTTCCTTCTAAGTATCTACTCGAAAATTGGACAATGAATATAATTGTCCTTCTCGTACTTGTGCCTAAAACTTCTTAACATTGTTTTTTTGAATTGTCGCATGTATTGTGTCATCAAATTACTTATTTAAGTAATTTGTTAGTCACAATTTTAGTTTTAAGGTGCGAGTCGAATAAAGAAAATATGACAAAATATATTATTGTTCGAAGATCTAACCTGTTCATCTATAAGAACCATGTCCAAATTGATTAGTTCAAGATTTTTTCGGTTGACAGCTTCCCACATTCTTCAAAGTCTAACTCTTACCTTCCAATATACCACTGTTGAGAAAATTCTTCTCACCATGAATGCCCCCCTCCCCAACCTTTCCAAAAAAAAAAAAAAAAGGAATTTCAACTTTAGTAGCAAAATTTGGATCTACCAAACCTAGGTGCCTCAAATTTCCAAAACTCTAACCTCAAACAAAAGCAACTCACAGTCTTAATTCAAAATTTATTAATATTTATGCCAAGGTGATAGATTTCACTTTTTTTCCCCCTGAAAAAATCAGGTCCAAAACTTGATTTAGTAAAATTCATCTCCAAAAATAAAAAAGGAAGAAAATCAAATAATCAAACTCCAAATCTTTTATTTCTTAATCTTTAATTTTAATTTTGTAGCTTAAGGGATTCATTTTTTTCTATTTGTTACTATTCCCTTACTTTATGTCGAGAGTACTTCAAGCACAATGTGAGTCAAGTCTTGAGCAAATATCTAGTGAGTTTCTAAATTTTTGTGATAAAACACCAATAACCTTGAAATTCATCATTACAAACAAATCTAATGGAATTGTTCAACACTAAAAATGTAACAAACTCCCCCTTGGCCACTTTGTGACAAAACATCACAATACAGACTCATCTAGAGTAAAAAACTCTGAGAAGACTTGGTACTACTAAAGTGACTCAATTAAAAAAACAAAAATAATTATATCAAAAATATTTAAAAAAAAAATTGTAACAAAAAACGTGTTGGAAGCTTGAACAAACATATTAAAAACGACTAGACAATT
Source organism: Quercus glauca (assembly GCA_023736055.1). Lineage (NCBI taxonomy): Eukaryota > Viridiplantae > Streptophyta > Magnoliopsida > Fagales > Fagaceae > Quercus > Quercus glauca. The sequence goes on from CM043319.1 coordinate 44,350,849, forward strand.
TAATGGGAATAAAGACACGAGCTGTAGGATTGAACAACTTTACATAAAGCTTTGATAGGAAACATACTTTCCATCTGAATTTAGGAACATTCAAGAGAAACACAATCTTGCTATCAAATCAAATTCGTAGAGAGCATTAATAATTATTAGATAGCATATAGCCATGTGCTATACTCCCTATAAAGCTAAGCAAGCTTAGATCTAAGTATGCATCCATGGTCTGAAAATATACCAATATTAATGCTGTAATTAGTTGCTTCTCAGTTTGGTACCAAACAGACACAGCTTGGTTTGTTGTGTCTATGGCATCCCTATTTTCTTTGTCGTTTGTTCTTTAGATTAGTTGGTGCGAAATTCTGTAAGGGGGTTAAATCAAATATAGTGAAGTGAATAAATATCTACTGAGTTTATACTTGAAACGAAGGTGCTATTTATGGAATATGAGACCCTTTTTTTGAGTTTATGGAACATAAACAAACTCAAAAAAAGGGTCTCATATTGATATAAACAGAGCATAGACGATTTGCATCCAACAAAAAGAATTGACATGTAGAGATACTTCAACCAAAGCAGGGAGGTTCTATCAATATTTATAAATCATGTGGAAAGGAATAAAGGGAGGAAGGAATCAGATAGGCAGCCGTTACTGAGAAACGATAGAGCAGGAAGGTGGGTAGCTTTCTTACTCTCTGTTTTATCACGCAATACTTGAAGGCTTCAACGTTTTTTTTATCAAGATTATTTTTTCCTCCCTTTAAGCTTCCCTCTACATTTCAAATTTCAAACTCTCTCTGCTCACGTTTCTATATGGTGAAGGCTTCAACATTTTGTGAATTTTTTCTTTTTTTTTGGTTTTTTTTTTTTTCTTCCAAACCGGCTTGAACGGTAGGTATTTTTAATTTCTTTTTCCTTTAAGCTGAACCTTAAAAGGGTTTGGGTTGGGCTTGATAGTGGAATTAAATAAATAAGAGGTGGGCTGGATTAATTAAACAAATTTATTATAGGGTGATACTGAGAGTAAATAAATAAGTAGTGGGCTACATTTATAAGGCTGGGATGTATAGGGCTGGAAATTGTAAAAACCATATAAAAATTGAAGGATTTTTTTTTTCTTTTAAGGAAATTACGTGGTAGCTGATGTGGCGCAATGTGAGAGCAGCAACATTAAGCGTAACGTATGTAACCCGTGCGGTAATTAAATAAAACAATTCAAAAAAAAATTGCAGTTTATTATTTAAGTGATACTATTAGGTTTTGTTATTTATTTATTAATCATGAGTTTATTCATATTTAAAAGGCTTAGTTAAGTCTAAATTCATAGGATGCAAACCAGAAATTTTCATTAACAAAAATTAGCATTACATTATTTTTTTACAATTTCAGTCGGGCAGACCAGCAAACCTTATATGATATGGCTTATCAACTGGGGCTGTACTTGTAATTTCTTATAAATAATTGGCGTAAGAGTGGTTTGTGTGCATAGGTGAATTGTACGTTGGGTGTATAGGAAATGTTGTTTGGATTGTCTATCTGCTAGCTTAGATCAGTATAGTTTGAATGAATTTGTATAATTGATTTCTGGGAGCTATGGGATGTGTGACCTGTGGGGTTTACTTTTATTTCATTAATGCAAGGATAACGTTCATCTTGGTTCGAATGACCCATTCCAATTTTGTGGCATGCTTGAAAGTTTGGAATTTCATACAGGGCGGTTCCCGCAGCCAACGCTTCCCATGTTCATCATTTAAAATTTCCAAAAGGTTATCAATGCCTCCACGATTTGACTCACAAAGTCGCATGATTCCACGTAGATGAGAAGCTACAATCAAATTGCCACATGGAATAGCTTTTTAAATTAAATTCTTTCCTTCAACAACTTCTTCATTCAAAAAGTATTTCAAAGGCTTCCTACTATCAGTAGCGCATCGGGATTTTTTGCTTCATAGCACCGAAAAATTAGGGTTTTCTCTTTGTCGTGTAGTAGAGCTGGGTGATTGAAAAATGGGGTTAGTTGAATTTGTTGGAGGACTAGTTTGCTTTCTGTTAACTTGTTGAAGCGTTTGCAACTAATTAAGAAAAACGAAAAAATTAAATTAATAGACTGAATAAATTATATAGAGGGAAATAAATAATTAGATACAAATCGAGAAAATAGTTTTGTATACCTTAACTTAATGTTTCCCAGGAATGTTGCCGAATCTTTGCCTACTTTCGAAAATATTTCAACCAATATGTCAGTATGAAGTTTTTCTGTTTGTATTCAATTTTTGGATTTTTTTGTGTTTCTTTTTTTTGGAAATAGTGTTATAACATTTTAGTTACTATTTATAATAAAATGATTTGTTAAGGTTCATAGTATCGTATTAAATGACAATACATAATAATAATGTGTTTACAAATTTATTATGATTATACACGAATTTTATGGTGAAATGGTTATACACGAAAATGAAGAGGGGAGCTGTATGTTAAGGTGCCTGAATTGCTAGAAAGAATATTGAGAGCATGCACCATTAGCTGAGTAGGAGGGGAATGATTTTGGGTTTTGATTATTGTAGAAGGGGAGGTGAACCTGAAAATACATGGCTATGGGAAAGAAAAATAAATAAATCAATAAAGAAGGACTGCAGCTAACTTTCACTTAATTTCTATATGAAAGTGAGCGTAATTACAACTGATCCCAGTTAAATTTAGTATGATTTCCAGCAAATTTATGAATATTTCATACTTAAATTGGTGTGGTCCCCACATGAATATAGACACATGACATTATTAACATTTCAATGTTCAGCATACTGTTTTTCCAGCCTGTATTGACATGACAAGCCCTAATAATTGAAATTGTAATGCTTGGACCATGAAATGAGGTTATAAATGCCCCACAATAATGATCTTCTTTCTACCCCACCAACCTTGTTGATTGACTAAGCTATGAGTCGCAATGACTCAACGTCAAATCGTAAAATGCGAAACAAGTTTGGATCTACTGCAACATGTGGATCATCACAAGTTCCAGCAGATCAACCACTACATACATACACAGACCACTATGGAGGGAAATGGGTTGGAAAGAAGAGAGATTTCGTTAATATGCTCATATACACGTACGAGAGTTTTGGAAGCGTCGGGCATATCATGGTCGGCAAACCTACAAAACTAAGTACAGATACCACCGCAATAGAGTTCACCGTATCAGAACCACCATGGTCAACCCTATACGAGAAGAGGTGTGAGTTGGAAGTGTATTGTCGATGGCACGGGTTACGAGTTCCTAAGGCACGCTCAGTCGAGTTACCTAGAGATGAACCTGCCAATATACTTGCTCGCCTTGAACAAGAAAACAATCAAATGCAAAGGCGACTAGACCGTTTTCACACAATCTAAAAAGTTAGGAAGCATCTAAAGGGGAAGGCACAAGAGCGAGCCATGAAGTCTATTAATGAAATTACTGTGTTAGATAATGAAAGTGATATTTCAGACTTCTCAGATTCAAGCAATGATGATTTCCAAAAATTTCTACCAACGAACATAAGACGTTGTTGTTAATGTCTACACATTTTGTGCAAGACAAAATGTTGTTGTTAATTTCTGACAAATGATGATTATGTACGTTCAACTTTTGCAAATCTAAAGATTAATTGTTCATTAGTTTTGGCTAAGTTTATATGAAATCAGTTTCTCATTTTTTCCCTGGTGTTCTTTATTGCTACATATGAAAAATTAATATGAATCTTTATGCATATATTCAATACATACAGATTCATCCAAACCACACAGACTAACCCCTCTTTCATAGAAAAACCATATGGCTCCTAAAGCAAGGACTCACCGGAGTAGAGTGGGCCCAATTGGGACATCACTGTCGAGGTGTAGACAATCACATTTGTTCATAATAATACTCCCTTCCATCATGCATGACATGAAACTAGTAATTTATTACATTGCTATGTCAGTATGTTGCAATGTTTTCAATGGATTAGCTAAGTGTATATGAAATCACTTGCTTCTTTTTTCCCAGCTGTTCTTTGTTGCTACATATGATTATTGTGCTTTGGTTGGACAATGTCCACTGCTTTGTAGTGTAGGAAAAACCTTAGATATGTTGATGTTTCCAATATTCTGTCTGTGTAATTTGAAATGTTACCCACATAACACTTATCACCCAACTTAGATTTATTGCACATTACTTGTAGGAAAATTTAATAGATTCAATACATACAGACTCGTCCAAACCACATAGACCCCCCACACGTATGATTCAATAATACGAATAATTCATATATATGACAACGTGAGTCGCTGTATCATATACCCATTTCTGTGTATCTTAGTTATGCTACTGTACTACTTTATACAGATGCATTACATATAGACTCATCCAAACCAGACTAACCACTCGTTCTCTCTTCGTCTTTATGTACAATAAAATTTTTCCGTAACAAACTTTTCTCCAACTTCATGTTTTGTGGGCAAATAATCTTGGGGATATGTTTGTTTCATTAGTGTCTAAGTCTATTATTTCTACTTAATGATCTTCCAATTTACAGTTCTTGCTGGGTGGATATTGAATCTTAGTGGATATCTAAAGACTAAAAAATAACCATAACAGATAGGATGGTATTCAACGAAATCCTGCCAACCATTACAAAACCCAATGTTGTTATCAGCTTTCTTCAATCCCACTTGCCAAATACCACCATAGGGAGTAGTGAGTGTAGCTACGATGGATAGCTCAGCACTATTGAACCTTGACCACAAGTACCCATCCACACTGACGTGAAAACGCTGAGGCATCTTTGAAAAGTTTATGCATCAAATTTGGGGGTGAGCTGTCCCCCATTGCTACACTAATGTTTGCAATGTTGCATGTGCTACTCAACAGCTTCGCAATGTAGATACAGAGTCAAGTCATATCATCTACACGCACGTCAATACATAGATATGCATCCTTTTGCAATGCACCGTTTTCAAGGATACAGAGCATCCCTGAAAAAGTTTATGATACATTTAACACAGCTCAGCATTGTCTCGTTAAGTCAGGTCAGATGAAGCACAGGAATGCTGAATAGTCGTCACGTGAATAAATACACAACCTCCTTCGCAGTACACATCACCAGCACGCTGCTGTAGCACAAGCTATGACATATCAATTAGCTGCCTCAGCAAACCACATGCACCAACAGGTGCCACTGTATAGCCAAGTCATGTTCGCAGTTTTCCATGTACTCCTCAACACCTCACTGAACAATACACTATCAAGTCATATCATCTATATTCACGTGAATACTTACCCTTACATACAGTCACGTCCACATGAATACTTGCCCTTGCAAAACTCCTATAGAAAGTCCCATTTGCATCTACCCTTGCAAAACACCTACGCATACCAAAGTCCCATTTACATCTACCCTTGCAAAACATCTACACATATCGATCAAAAGTCACATTTTCCAATGTCAATGCGCAATTGGATGCTACCTCGTTTTCCAGATAACCATAGGAGAAGAGAGACTCCGATGAGAGGGAATACTATGCCGGATTGCGGCGGGAGTGGGACTTTCGCGTGAACGAGTCCAACGCTCTGCATGATGATCTCGTGCGACTTGAAGTGCCTCTTGTCGACCGTATCTCGGTCACACTGCCAAGGCAAAACATGCACCAATATAAGTGTGCAGTGACAAAAATTAAAAAAGTGAACAATCTGATGATACTACGTAGGTCTAGGTATCACATGCTACAACTGGCAGAAGAGCAGGCCACCGCAACGAACAGGCACCTCACTCCGGCGGAATGTAACAATGTCCTCAACTATGAAGACTACCTTTCAGAGTGAATGCCTATATGGTATGTGTGTTATGTCTAGGGTTAAGTTAATAATGTTAGTAGCGTTAGTGTTCAATATGCAATGCATGCATATTGGTGACCTCGTGTAAGTTATTTTAAGTTTTATGTGTTATGTTCTAGGTGCTTATTGAAAAATATTATGTGTGGAAATATTTAACTTTTATGCGTTATGTGGGAATAATCTATATTATGAATAACGTGCGTGCGTGCGTGCTGCTTACAATCAATAACAAGGTTTACATAGTACAAATTCAACAACAGTGACATGCATACATTTAAAACAAACTTAAGCAAAATAGTTCTTCAACGAAGTCTAATTACACCACGGCACGATTACTCTTCATCTGACATTTCCATATCTGATTGATAAATGGGATCAGCAAGAAGTGATTGCATGAATTGTGCGTGCTCATACCACCCTCCATCCATTGACTCTCGAATCTCAACTTGGGTCCGATATCGATTAAGCCATATCTTCATTCGATTATTTTCTTCTCTTATGCGGTTCAATGCTTTACGAAGTTCGTCAATCGTGTCTCTAGGCATCTGCGATGCGAGTCGCCGAGGCACTGGCAACTTAAAACCAACCAATTCATCATAAAACATTTGTTGTTCACGAAATAACCAAGCCCACTCTTGTCTCATGATATTGTGAACGTAAGCACTATTTCGCAGATTCAGATTGATTGGATAGCTGAACTCATCTTCCAATACCCAGCAGCGACCCATAGCAGTGAACACATCGTGAGGCCTATAGAGTTGTGGGTTGCTAGAACCAGACATTGACGCTAAATGCAATAACATCAAATGATCAAATTAATAGTGTGCATCAACTGTTGATAAATAATGTAATGCTGCATAAGATGGTACACGACAAAGACATTCATAAATTTGTGTACTATTACACATACAGAATATAATACTAACACTCAAATTTGACCATAAACATTAGACGTTGTTGTTAATGTCTACACGTTGTGTGCAATAGAAGATGTTGTTGTTAATGTCTCAACCAATGATGAGTATGTACATTCAACTTTTGCAAATCTAAATATTAATTGTTCATTAGTCTTAGCAAATCTAACAAATTTTATTTTGTTGTCAATGAAATTTACACCAACAAATACCCAATATAATCCAATGTACACACATAACACTTATCACCGTTTCTATAGATTATTGTACATTTCTTGTAGCACCAAACAACACCAAAAAACTAATATAACCCTAAACTACTCACATAACACTCATTCAAGAAAATACCAAAGCACAAGTAATACAACCTATTAAATGAAAATTCTTCCCTAACAAAAACATACATTATGGTTGATAAACTTTTATAATATCTACAACTACTTTTACCTACACAATAAAATTCTCTATGTATTTTAAAGAAGAAAATGAGTTTCTCACTTGAGATGATAGAGAGATAACACCAATTTTTGACAGAAAATTCTGAAAATGAGGAGAAGCTGATCTGAAAATAATGAGCAGAATTGCATGAGAAGCTGTAAATAGCAGAATTACTCGAATTTAGTAGAACCAAGTAAAACTAATAACTCGATTTCCCATTAATCGAGTTAAGCTTCACATGCAAATACGTGATTTGAAATCGGGTCAGAGTGTAGTAGAAGAAGTCGATTATAGAGAAGCCGAGTAATAAGAGTAACTGATTTGAAATCGCGTCAGTAACTCGGATTCCGCAAAGCCGAGTTATAAACAGTTACGCGGGAATATTTTATTTCCCAAAAGCCACGCTGGATTGCCACTGTGGCAAGAACCTGCGTAAAACTCGATCTTCAGATATGCAAGTAATTTAAGTAACTCGGCTTTAGAATTAGCGAGTATTGAAACAGGGGCACGCCCCTATATAGTTTCAAAACAGGGGCATAATGCCAAATATTTTTGCCCAAAGGGGCAAAAGGCCAGATAGTCCTACATTATGTTAAGGGTGGGTTTTACGCTTCTTGTATCTTAGATATGCGTCTTGATGTTATTAGACAACATTTAATTTAAGCTTTTTCTAAGAAGGAAGTTGGGCCTGACACTCCATGCAATGGGCTTAAGGTACTATCCTGCTGCAGCCAGTTTGTGTGCAATCGTTAAGTTCAAAGCCCAAAGGAAGACGCTGCAAAATGGGTTTATTCTCCATTTCTGTAGCAAAATGAACTTTTCTCCAATTTCTGCTATAGGACTAACTTGTTTTAACTTTCTACTGTGTATAAAGTTTCCTACACCTTTCTGCAACGTAAGTGACCTTTCTCCATCTCTACCACAAAAAGGAACATTTTTCCAGTTTCTGCTGAGGAATTAACTTTCCTTAACGTTCTACTGTGTAGTAAAATTTTCTACACTTTTCTATAATGTGAATGACTACTCTTCATTTTCTACTGCAGAAAATATTTCTCCACTTCTTGCACATAAACAACTCTAAAACCCAAAGAAAATACCCATCAAGCAAATGTTAGTTCACGTGGGTTAGCATATTCTTAAATATATACATCATTTATTCGTATATGCATTTATACATATTCACATATACATATAAAAAATATAGTTTGCAGAACATGAGCTACAATGTATATATATACTTATGGTAGAATCAGTTAAAGCTAAACACATTAATACACGTGTCAGCAAAGAATACATAAGGTTTCTCCCAGCATAATCATGAATTAAAAGAAAGGTGTTCTCAGTAGGATAACTTGTGCGGCAAATAAAAATACCACAGTTGGACAATTGATGCAACAAATATGATAAAAAAGTTGCTATAGTAGAACAGATGTAAATATTCATGACAAAGATAAAATATGGAATCTTCTCGCAAGAAGTGAACCAAAAAGGAACTTGAACCCCCAATTTGAACAACGTTGTTATAGGCTTTTGCCATTAAAGTTGTGCATTTTGGGGAATGGGCCTAAATGACTACTTGTTACTACTTTTGGGATTCCAAAGAGTGGGTTTGCTACAAAGGGAGGAAAAAAACAGTCTATTGATGCATGCCCCTATTTCTACTGTGTTGTCTCTCTTCTCTTTACCACTTCCTTTCTTACTTACTTTCTTTCTTTCTTTCTTTCTTTCTCTTTGTTCATTTTACTTGTTTCTTACTGATATCATGTCATGGGTTATTCTCTCTTCTTTTTACCACTTTCTTTCTTTCCCTTTTTTCTATGTTACTCCTATCTCTGTTTTCACTACTTTCTTCCGTTGGGTCCCCCCCCCCCCCCCCTCTTGGGTGCTTCCTTCCCCTTTTTATAGTGAGCTAATTCAATGAGATTTTTCTCTTTTACCCCTAGGGCCACCAACTATTTTTGGTTTGTTATGAGCATTCCTTCAGGACTGCCCACCAACCCATTGGTTACTCAGTCATTACCATTGCTCAGTACACGTTTGCTGCACCAGTACTTGTTTCATGACAAAATTACTCTTTGTTTTGTTTTTCTTTGAGTCTATACCTCTCAATTCCAAACGAATAAGAATTTGGGTTTTTCCTCACCTACCTTTATGGCATGCATCAGATGGTCCCAGCCATCTACTATCTCTTTTGGGTAAGATATTATCCCAACAAGGTATATTCCCAAAAGAAGCCATAGCTAGAAACCAAATATATCCCCCCACCACCAAACCACACCCTTTGAATCCCTTGACCATGGGCCCACCTCCCTTGTATTTGCTTGGTACATGTTGGTAGTGCTCCGGCCCTTGTGTGCTTGCTCCACCATCCTCTGTTTTTGTCATCTTTTATTCCCACGCTATTTCTAACATTGCAACTTGGTTTTTTTTTGTCCTACTACTTGTCTATTCTACCCTTGTTTATCCTCCATAGAAGAAGGTACGGGCACTTGGGCTTGCCTTGATTTCTTTTGTCTTTTCTCTGATTTTGTTTTCTTTCTCCTTCACGAGTTTTCTACTACTGGATTTGTATTACTTCTTCATGCATTCCCTGCTATATTTTTCATTTCCTTTAATTTGACTTTTCTTTCCTTCACACTGTTCTTGCTGCTGACACTTTCTGCTATTCCTTGTTTCTTTCTATCGTGTCTCATATGGAAGGATAGTTTAGGCTTCTCTTGCTCTTATTCTTTTATACAAAAAGATTTGGGCCTTTATGGGCCAAACAGTGTTTATTGGATCAAAGGGTATTAAACCCAATTGGCCTTATTCTGCCAAAGTCATTCTGCTGAAGAACTGTATTTTGTAGCAAATTTATATTTTGCTATAGATTTATATTCTGCTGTAGATCACTTTCCCTTGTATTTCCTTTTTAGCCCAAGCGTAAGTTTAGGCTTTTATTTCTTTTATGTTTTCTTTAGGCCTTTCTTGCTCTTCAATCTTCTTGGCAGGCCTTTGGGTCTTGCTTTTTATTTGGCTTTCTTTCTCATGGGCTTTTGGGTATGTATTTGCAAAAATGAGTATCAACACATTCTAAATTAATTATTAATCTTCTTTTCTTTTTTTCAAGGGCCTTGTAACTGAATTAGGACTTTCCTATGTATAAAGTGTTTGAAAATTTATGGAAGAAAGATTTCGAGCTGCGAGCAGCCTATTGTAATTATCTTTAAAAAAAAAAAGGATAAATTGCAAATTACAATCCTAAAGTTTGGGAGTGATTGGATTTTACGCCCTGAAGTTTCAGAATTTTGATTTTACCCCCTGAAGTTTGGGGTATTTGGATTTTACACCATGACGTTTCAGAACTTGGATTTTACCCCCTAAAGTTTAGGGTTGTTTGGATTTTACACCACTAAATTCTGAAACTTTAGGGTGTAATATCCAAACACCCCAAAACTTTAGGGAGTAAAATCCAAACACTTCCAAAATATAAGGATAAAATCTAAATTCTGAAACACCAAGGTGTAAAATCCAAACATTACCAAACTTCAGGGGATAAAATCCAAATTTTGAAATTTCAGGGTGTAAAATCCAATCACCCCCAAACTTTAGGGGTGTAATTTGTAATTTACTCAATAAAAAAAAATAAATAAATAAAACCTTCTTTTATCTCTAACTTGCTTAGTGTAACACCCCAAACCCATACCAAGGATTTAGATGCATAACCCATCTTAATAATAATCAGCACTAATATAATGGAATAGAGCGTAATTAAATATCCACAAATAAATTTCAAATAATCAAAATCTTTTCTACGAAATCCTTAAAAATAACTAGTTTAACAATAAAGTCTCCAAATACAATCTCAAAGAGTTCCACAAATGCCAAACTCACTATCCTAAGAAAATATACTAAAACAGTCCATCAACTAACATAGCTCCAAAAGAAGTCTTCAATCTATGTCTCCAATGATCTACCACCAAAAGATATTCCAATGCTCTAATCTGAAAGGGTGGAGAAAGGGGGGTGAGCTAGAAGCCCAATAAGAAACTACATAACATGAGGATGTCTTTCAAAACAAAATATTAGTACCATTGACAAAATATAGTCTTTACAAAACATTTACAAATAGTTTTAACAGTAATATAATATTTTCTATAAAACTGTCAAGAATAAAACATTTAACTATAATGCTATAATCATTAAATAAATAATAACCACTTTAGTTAGCCAAAATACACTAAATAGGTAGAAACAATATATATGAAAATAAACAATTTTTCCACTTTTAAAGGTCAATAACAATAAAACAGTAGTTTGATATGGAGAATATTAAACATTAGTCAGACAAAAACATAAGCTGTTAAACACTCAGTGGGTGATTCCCATAGGGAACAATAACACTAACCTCAAAGAGGCAACACTGGCTCCAAAGAGCAAACGATAACACTGGCTTTGAAAAGCAAACGATAACACTACACCATACCACAAAAACACTACATCGGCTGAAGGTCAACACTTAACCCTGTGTTGGCAAAGGTTGCAGACTGTCTAGCTGACTGTTTGAATACATTCTTACTTTATTACAATATTGTCAATACCAATCATATATCATATAACAAATACTTTCTTAAAAATATAGTTTTGAGTCATTCTTAACATATACAGTTTCAAAGTAACACTTAAGAAATAATAAAATTCAAGTATGTGTACAAAGTATTGATAATGATATAAGTTTTTGAAACTTCACTTTTGCAATTATGTATATATAAATATATTTTTACCAAAAATATATGTAGATATATACGTCCTGAGAGACGTCATGTTCTGAAGTCCATTTACCTCTAGTTGCTAAACCAAGCTTCACTTCAACTGTCTGAATCAATTCAACTAAAACCTAAATAAGGATAAGACAACTCAATAAGAATGGACACACTAAGGCAGCAATGAAAATACAAATTTCACTCTTAAAATTTGTATCTCACCACTTATTCTGAAACTACAGCTAACTTAGCACTCAATCGCTTTATCAAGAACTCCAAAAATCAATACCTAGTAAACAATTCTAATGAGCCGAATATGTAGATCTCTATATTAATTAATTCTCCCATTATAAGTTTGCTTCCGAATAATTTTATGCTTATAGATGATATTAACCCAAAATAAATATATAGCATTCATAAAATTTCTAACCGTAGGACTTAGTATTTTATAGCATGTATTGACAAAAATTTAGGAACTTGAAACCATGTTATAGATTACCAGGTTCAATAAGTCAACACCACTAGTAATTAAGTGGCGTAAATCCCAAATAAAAAGCCCCCCTAAAAGCTAAAATCTATGATACCTATATATAAGTGCACATAGACCCTCTAAACACCACCCTAGGACATCAAAAAGTGACTAACCTATATAGGATGTGATGCTACTCCACGTACATGTATGAGGATCTGCTTCACAATCAAAATAAAACTAGCCTCTGAGCACGCGCGTGAACGCGTGCTTATAGACTCTTCTATTTTTTGGGTAAGAGTTAATTTAGAGCATTTATTATAATTTGGGATAGCTACATTTTCCAATCACAAAAAAAAACTAGGGGTGTGATGAAAAATTATTTCACCACACATAATACTCATCACACCCATAGGTTTTTTTTTTTTTTTTTTTTTTTTTTTTTTTTGTGATTGGAAAATATAGTAATCCCAAATTATAATAAATGCTCTAAATTAACCCTTACCCAAAAAATAAAAGAGCCTATCATGAATCGTGGCCATAATCTAAGTGAGGATGTTTTACTATTTCTCAAATATAAATTCATCCAATGTACCTACTATGCAATCTAACAAAATTGTTGATATATCACCCTAAAAAAAATACAAAAAAATAGGGAGTAAGGCTTAAATGTAAGAAAAACAAAAAAAAAAAATAATAATAATAATATGAGGAAGAGAGAGCACCACTTAGAACACATACACTAAAATAATTAGTCAAACCCGATAACCACAAAAAAGACAAGTATTATATCATTCCCACTCTTTAAAAAAGATTCATTAATTAGAGAAAATATTAAACACTCATCAAACTGACCAAAAAATAGAAAATAAAAGATTAAAAAAGAAAATAAAAAATAAGATAACATAAAATAAGATAATGATATGGAAATGATAATGATAACAAAGTAAGGAAATCAAATATAAACCAAATACTTAAAAAAAAAAAAAAAAATACACACTCATTTCAGACCAAAAGTAAAAAACCACGAACTATTTCGACCCAACAACACTGTTCTATTACTGTGAAGAATCCCTCAATCTCTACCTTTGGTGGCATTATCGCAATATTCTCCAGTGATTCACTCCCAAGGGCTTCTTCGTCGGAGAGTCCATTTCAACTGAGTTTTCACATAACTTGCTTGATTGTAGTGTTGCAATGCTGAAACCATTATGACCAATTAGTTTTGAATTTAAATAATTTGAGAGAGAGACCTAAACAAACCTGAATTTGTTGATGTAGTCAGAGTGAAAGATTTTGGATGTATTGATTTGTAATACATATTCAAGATAAATTGATATGTAGTAATTTGATGGGATAAGGAAATGGTAATTGTAACTGTACATGGCTAATCCTCATTTCAAATTTGAATCCAACTTGTACGTGGGTAATCCCCATTTTGAATTCAAGTGTAGGTGGGTGGGTTAATGGTATTGGCAGTGAAGGTGGGTTTGAAAGATTGAATGCGGGCAGATTTTTTTTTTTTTTTTTTGATTCTTGTACTACTGTATGTGTCTACGTGGGTTTATAACGTTTTCACTTTTCTTTCTTTACTTTTTTTTTTTTTTTTTTTTTTTTTGTCAAGGGAAACTAGGTATTAAAAAAAAAAGTTAGAAGTCTTTTTTTTAATGCAAAAAAAAAAAAAAAAAGTTAAGTCTCGATAAAGGAAAAAGGAGAAATAAAAAAAAAAAATATGAAAACATGGAGTAATGTTTAGTTTGAAAATCAACTGTATTTATCAAAAAAAAAAATCAACTGTACTTAGACGTGGGAGTTAAACATTGCCTATTTTGTAGGCAATGTTACAGGTGAGAGTTAAAGATATATTTTTACTATGTTATCCTCAAGTTTTATCTCTACTTGAACTTAGGGTGTAGGGGTATTTTGGAACAAAAAAAAAAAAAATTCCAATCCAAATAGGTGCAGCCCCTTAAATAGTAGTATAGATAATGCAAGTCTAAAATACGCTTCCATGATAACTTCTATTCCTAAGCAACTATTATTATAATTCTAATATTTTTAAGCAGCCTAGAGATGAAGGTTCCTTAATCAAATATGTGTCCAACGATATCAATAAGGCTTGCATAAAATAGATGCTTACCTCAATACAACAAATTTGCTGGCTGCCCCTAGTAGTGCCACAGTCTTCTATCCTTTCAATTTTGAGAAACCCTAATTCTCTACTCTTAATCTTTTATACGCTAACCATTGATTTTTTTTTTTCTCAGTTTCTCTCTCTATCTTTCACGCAGGAAGCCCTAGCTTACTTTTCAGCTTTACACGTTAAAACTGTTTCCACTAGGGCTGAAATTTAAAACCCACTAAAAACTCATATTAAGGTTGTTTAGATGGGCTAGGACTCTAAGAATTCCAATAACACTTAAACTCCTAACCCAAAAAGGTTTTAATCTCTTATCTTTTCCTTAACTGATAAGAAGACTAAAAGTTGAATATGAATAATTCACAAAAATAACTCTCACGTTACAACTTCTTTTATTTATTTTCTTTGTAGTGACCATAATATAAAATAATATCACCTTCAAAAATAAATTAAATAATTCATCAATTCCACTCTAGAAGCAATTGAATTCAATTTAAGTGAGGTGGGTGTTACACTTAGGGTGCATTTGGTAGAGTAGAATTTAAGGAGGATGAATAAAAAAAAAAGAAAAAAAAAATAGAGAAAATGAGGAGAGGAAACTTTTGGAGAGTGTTTGGTTAGGAGGGAGGGAGGAAAAATGTGTAGTGGGGCCCAGGTGTTTTCTCCTTAGGCCTATGTGTTGCTTTTTTGTTTTATTTAATGGAGACATAATTGTAAATTTATACTAATTTTCTTTTCCATCTTCTCATTTTTCTTCTCAACCAAACAAATAAGTTTTTCATCTCTCTACTTTTTTATCCTCCCAACCAAATACAAACAGGAGAAAACTAAATATTTTTTATCTTTCCACTTTTCTATCCGCTCCTCATTTTCTATTCTCCCACTTTTCCAATACTCCAACCAAACTGACTCTTACAGAAACTGAAACATCACTTTTACTTTTTCATTTCAAAGTAAAATTCACTATAAACAAATGAAATTTCCACCCATCCTTAATTAATTTAATTTCATCTGCATATGTAGTACAGGCCAATACTGTCTTTTGTGTCCAACTGAAATTGCATTTCGTTAGCTCACACCTACGTCGTTCTTAGATTTGAAGCCTAAAATCAGTAGCCCCAATTTGGCACCACCACCACACTAGCACAAGTCAAACTTCTCTCTCTCTCTCTCTCTCTCTCGTTTTATTTGTGTTTATGCCTCATATGGTTCTAGATCTAGTCCCAACTCCACTAGGCATGGTATTTCTTCTGCAGTTTTTCATGAGATAGAAACAGTATCGTGGGTTACACCAAGGATTCCTAAATCCAAATCTTCCCTATATTTTTGAACTTGAGGTTGTCCATTGTTAGAATAATTTAGGATTGATTATAAATTAGTTGAGTCAAACTAAGGGTTTTTTTTTTTTTATATTTTTTTATATTTTTTATTTTTTAATGGAGGGTCAAACTGAGTTTTAGAATATTTATTCATATAGTTTTATTTAGAATAATATGAGTTGAGATTAAGCTTATTACTAAATTAGATTCATTTTTTTGTTTGCCAAGGTCGAGTTTGTTTCCGAGTTAATAAATCTATTATTTTCACACCAAATGTGAATTTAGCCCCTAATTTTTATTTTATTTTTTTTTTTTTATACAAGATAGAAATTCTACTTTAGCATAATCTAAGTGTATATGTATGTGGAGTTCCCTCTTGGAGTCTTGAATCCCAGCCTTTGCCCCCAACACTCCACAAGCACTTATACTTGTGGAGTGACCATCGTGACAAGAGTGCGCGGTGATAACCCTAATGTTTTAAATGTGTCAATTTTGTCCATATCATTTTATATTTGTATCAAAAAAGTCTATGCCATGTGGACCATCACTTCCCCTATAAAAAAAAATTTAAAAAAAAAAAAAAAAAAAACCCAATTTACGTGTAAATTTCAATCTCATTTTTCCCTTGGTACATTTTCATTTTTCCAATGTGGTTTCTTTGGAAACAATCACTTACACCCAAAAATAAATAAAAACCCTCATAACCAAAAATTAAACCCTAGCCATTAAGAAGAAATCTCATTTTCTTGGTATCCAAATAGAAGCCAAGAACCTAAAACCGGCCATTTGATTTTTTATTTTTTTTATTTTTTCAAAGAAAGAGCATAGTTAGTGCCTATAGTAACACATTTTTTTAATGGGAATTCAGCAATTAATAATTGAACTTGATGCTTTGAGCGTTGTTATGCTTATGAATAATGAATCGGATAACCTCTTATTGGAGCCTCTTTTAACTGATTGCAGGCACCTTCTCAAGGAATTCCCAAACAAGCGCGTGATCCATGCTTTCTGGGAAGCAAACCAATGTGCTGATACATTGGCTAAATTAGGAGCGGAGTCTTTATATAGTTTTGCAACCTTTTGTAACCCACCGCCTGTGGTGGAGGCTCTACTGGCCTTTGATAAGGCTAGTTTGCGTTGTAATAGACTTGTAAACTCCTAAGTTTAATATTATATCATGGTTTACCGAAAAAAAACACATTTTTTTATTTTATTTTGTGTGTGGAGAAACAGCCTAACAGTAACACACATGCAATATATATAATAATCCAATATAATTCAATCTTCATGAAGGAAAAAAAAAAAAAAAAAAAAAGCTTTGTTGTCTAAAGTCTAAACACATTGCCTGAATCATATCATAAATCAAAATTTTTTTTTTTTTTAAATTTCTGTATCATATTGTAGACACTCAATTTCGTACTCGTAATTTAACCTTGAGAGATGACAAAAATAATAATTTGAAGTACCCAAAAATCATAATTTCATTTCATTTATTTAGTCATTCATTATATATCATAAAAATAATCTTGAGATTCTAACGATCACACTATATGTTTGGTTTCCAAATCAGACGATCAGATTATAAGATATCACAAGATCAAGTTTTAATAGTCTGCATTCATTTATTTGGATGGAATTGATCACACGTGATTAATTGAAATTAATTTTGATTGGCTTACAATTAAAATTAATTAAATGAATTTCTGTGATTGGTAGTTTATTTTGTTAAAAGAAGATTGGTTGCATGGGAATAAAGGAAATAAGCTAATTATGTTAAAATTGGAATGATAATTAAGTTTTTAGGGTAATTAACTCTAAAATAATTATTTAAAAGATTTAATTATCAATTTAAGATATATTTTATTAGGAATACAAGTCCAAAACACGTCTAAGTATAATTTCCAAATAAATAAAAAATGCCCAAAAAGAGACCAAAATGTGTAAAAAATGAAAGTTGGACGAAACTACTAAAAGTGCCAATCAGCACTTCAATAGTGCCAATTGGCACAAACGGTAGAACGTGCCCAAATACGTTTTGTTTAGGTTAAAACTCATCAAATTCGATTTTTTTTTTTGGGATAAAATCTGACCCAATTCGTGTCTGCTAACTTTCAAAGCAACTTTAACTTATTTTTTTAAGCAGATACACCTATATAAATAGAGGAGAAAACTCAAAATTCAGGACCCCTCTTTCCCTTAACATTAAAGAAAGTTTGGAAGTTTTATTTTAATATTTTCTTTTTTGTTAATGTGGATGCAAAGGGGTCATTCTTTTAGGAGTCACCGCCTAGTTTTTGCAATGGCCTTGGAACCATATATATAGCATCCTTTCGAAGAAGGACCTTTTGATCTTACTACTAGAGATATGAGTTCGGAATTAAGGTATGGTCTTGGGAAGGTGTTAGGCACCCCAAACTGCCCAACCCTAGTTGGCTTCCCATCATTGTGTCTTATGTCTTAAACCTATTAAAGGCACACTCAATACTTGTATCTAACTCACACACACACACACACACACACACACACTAATCATGCATCTAACCATCAAGATGACATCAAACACCCCTAAACATATGTCTATCACAGCAATCAACCAAAGCTTAGCTTACATCTAATTATGCATCTCAAACAACCTATCATTCATCTAGCATACTTATCATCAAAGCATTCAACTAATCATGGCATCAAATCATTCATCACCTCACAAACCCTAACATACATCTAAGCATGCTTCATCACTAACTTCATCATATCATATCACATTCATCCAAGGCAGAAACATGTGAGTATTATCAAGATGGAAACAAGAGTAACAAAACATGTCATCATCCAAGGCATTAAGATCACAATCATAAAACAAAAGCAAGATCATATCACAAATGAATGTACATTACGAATGCATGACTTACCTTTTACTTACCTTGCAGTAACTCAGCACCTATGGCGTCATGCATGGGCATGTGAATGCATGTTCATGGTATTGAAACAAAAAAACACTAGATAAACCCTAATTCTAACATATGATAGCAAACAAGCAAACAACATGTGAAATAGAAGCTTTAAAAGAATGAAAATACTGGAATGAGGCTATAAAAAAGCATACATGTGAAAGCATATACAAAAATAGATAAATAAAATTAGGGTTTCTGGGCAAGTTCAGGTGCACGCATGAACTTCCCTGTGTGCGCATAATCAAGCCTATGTGCACAGGCAAGATTATGTGTACGTAAGTTCTTGCCCAAAAAACCCTAAAAACACAACAGATGCAACAAAACTTCAAAATGAGAAATCTAACATCCTAACATGCATTTTAAACATACAAAAACATAAACCTAAGCTAGATAAACATATTATAACAAGAAAATAAAGAAAATAGAAAGATTAAAGAGCAGAAAAGAAGGGTTTAAAACTTAATACCTCAAACAAAAGCTCTTCAAGCTTGATTTTTGACTGTTCCCCTCAGTCAAATCTATTCAAAATTAACAAAAAGAGTGATTAGTAATCATAAACTCAAATATCAAGGCTAGAAAAGACCTTAATCAAAAGAAAATTGACTTGAAGATGTTTTGTGAAAAACTCCCTCTTTGATTCATTATTTCTAGTGAATCTTAGTGTTTTCTTGTGGGATTTCTGTGTGTTTTTGAAAATATACCATGTAAGGCTACTTATTGTGTGAAAAAAAGGGGATGTGGGATTCGTTCCAGATCTCAATATTAATGTAGAAAACTTGTTGTGTTTAGGTTTCTAGAATTAGCTACATGTGCGCAAGATTAGGCTTGCGTACGCATGCAAAAAGTTGCATGTGCAGGTTGATTCTTGCATGCGCATAGTGAGGGTTTCCCAGGCCTTATTTTTCCAAAAGTAGATTTATTTGCCCATTTAAAAGTTATATTTTTCATTTTAAAATTTCCAATTCAATTTAACATTTGATTGGGCCTTAAACCAACCTTGGGTCTTAGAATTCAGTATCATTAGAGAATGGGGCCCGAGTCGTAAATGGTACAAAATGCAGTGTCTATAGATGCCACTCTTTTGATTCATAAGCTTTGCTAACAGAATCAAAAGAATAATAGAAAAAACATTTTGTTTCGACGTACGGCTTAGGCCCAACCCATACACACGACACAAATCACGCATACATGGGGCGGGGTGCAACTCCGAAGAGCTGCGTGGGATTTGTATGTCTGAATTCCTACCTTTGTTGCTTGGAAAATGAGCAACGACAGGTTCACTATCCCAGAACCTGTTTTGCCAACTGCAAGCAAAAGGCGATTGACTCACTATCCTAGAGTCACTAAAAAGAAAAATGAAGGATCTCTTATGAGCTCAAACAATAAAATAAGGGTGCTCTTACAAGCTCAAACAAACAAACAAAGGTGCTCTTACAAGCTTAAAAGGATATACATTTGTGGTGTCCATCTAGGAATCTTGCCTCAAACTTCTTCAGGTGGTACTTGTCTTCCATCTTTATCTCTACTTGTTCTAGTGAGGCTCTTGCCTCGGGGAGATCTTTGTCTCTATCTCTATCTCTACCTCTTCTACCGCGCCTGCATGCTCAATTCCCATAGGATATGTGCGTGAAATCTGTATGATGTCCTTGTATGTTCAATTCCTTGAGGATATGTGCACCAGTTTTGTGTTGTATGGGATCTGTGCCTGCATGTTCACTTCCCAGAGGATATGTGCACAAGTTCTGTGTTCTTCCTTTCTGACTTGTACGAGGTTTTGTGCCTGCATGTTAAATTCTCGGAGGGTATGTGCATGAATTCTGACTTATATAGGATCTGTGCCTGCATATTCAATTCCTATAGGATATGTACATGAATTCTGGCTTGTATAGGATCTGTGCCTGCATATTCAATTCTAGTAGGATATGTGCACAATTTCTGTATTCTGACTTGCTTGACTATTTTTTAGATGAAAGATCCACTGGGATGCTAAAGCACTTATTGGGGAGTATAATTCCATTTAGAAGTGTTTTTGTGATGATTTTTACCTACCATGAAGTCTTGATGATGTACGACCTACTAAGGACGGGGTAGCTTGTTGGGGATTTTCTGATGGTGTGTTGTTCACTAGGGAACTTCCTACCACTGGGGAATGATTATGTTCTTCTTTCTCATAAATCACTAAGGATTGATGTTGATTCTGCCTTGGACTCACCAGGGAGTCCATCTATTGATAGGCCACAAACGAATTGACCCCTTGTGATGAATTAACCAATTAATTTAACCAAGTTGATTAATTAAGTTAATTAACATGCAATTACGTGATAGCACAAACAAATCACCAATAAACTAAATATGCAGCGGAAAAATAAATAACACGATGATTTGTTTACGAATGGGGAAACCCTAATGGCAAAAACCCCACCGGGTAATTTTCAGGTCACCACTCCCGAAACGCCACTATTATCACAACAAGCGATTACAAGTAAAAGAATCCCAAGTACCTTATACCAACCTACAGTTGAACCCTTACCCCTATACCTAATTGGACTCTTTCTATAGTGACAGCTCCCCCTTTTGATGCACGGCTCCCAAGTACGTGACTAACCAGTTTGCGCAGATCCCAGTACGTGACTTCAATCACCAACTAGAAAGAAAGGTTGGCTGCAAAGTTCTTCAGTTCATAAACATGATGAAAATCAAGAAGATGCTTGGTTATAAAACCCAAAGGTGCACATATACAGCAACTTCTTCAGAAGAGATGAACTAGGTTAAGAACTTCGTCTCCGGTCACAATTTGCTTGAACAGATTTTGCTCAATACTTGTGCAACTTGTGAACTCTTTGACGGCTCTTAAAACAATCATTTTATATGTCTAGGGTTAGGAAAAAAGAAAGCCCAAAGACACATTCACGAATCCCAAGAAATCAGATCAGAAATTCTGATTTTATAAACCTCGACAGATAGAAGCTATCGAGTAGCTGTCGAGCAGGTGTCGAGCTACGGACTTGAACAGCTTACTGAAGCTCGATAGATACAGCTGTCAAGCCAGCTGTTGAGCTTTAATGAATCTGCACTTTCAGCTTATTTTCTTGAACAGACTTGAAGGCTTTAATACTTAATCTTGAAATATGGTTTCTTGAAATATTTCAACACATCCTAAATCTACCCAAATACAAGTAAAGTGCGTTTTGTCAAAGGATTAGCCAATTGCATAAAAGTATGACATATGTTCTTAACATGTGAACCACGTATGTCTTAACAATCTCCCCCTTTGGCAATTCGTGACAAAACTACAACTAACAAAAGATTATATGAGAGAAGTCATAAATCACTCAACTCATATTTACTTGTTTAATACAATAAAATCTATCCTAACACAAAATCTTGAATAACTTTGCAAGAAGAGAATTTATGGTAAGTAGACTTTGACAACCTGTATTTCTGAAACACTTTAAACAAAAATCATCAAGGCATCTTTGTGTGAAACAGAAATAATAGATTGCATACAAGTAAAGAAACATGTGTATAAAGAAAGAAAAGAAACAACACATGTAAGAGGTAGGTGAAAGAAACAACATACATCCACATATAGAAAGAAATAAGTACAATGTATGTCAGAAGTGATTACAAGACCAAATGTACAAGAACAATGTATCTATATAAGAAAGAAAAGACAAGATACATCAAATCCTCACTACATCCCTCAAGTATCAACACTCCCCCTATCAAAAATGTCCTATACTAACTCTCCCCTTAAGATGACTACTCTCATATCCCAAAATTACTCCCTATTTTTGTCACGAGTGACAAAGGGTAGAGTGTCAAGCAGACATCTCATCAGAAGAGCTAGCATCTCCATCATCATCATTCGAAGCATCATCATCATCACCATCATCATCATCATCCTCAACATCAGAATCAGAAACCACTGGAGGAGGTGGTGAAGGAGAAGCTTCAGGAGCAAAACCACCCATGGTCACTTGACGTTGTGCAATACGACCAACATGAATGTTCACCTGATATAACTCAATAGAGAGCATATCAAGGCGAGCATCCATGCGCTGTAACTGCACCATGATGTCTCCAAAAGATACATCGCCCAAAGAAGAGGAAGGAGCAGATGTAGACGGAGCAGATTGAGAGGGTGCCAAACGAGATGGAGTCGAACGGGAGGGAGGAGCTACTGACTCCTGTCGAGACCTAAATTGAGCCTCACTACGTTCTACGGTAGAGGCATCTATGGCACACATGATAGAGAAGTGATCAGAGGAGGGAAAAGAAACAGAAAAATGGCATAGGATCCTTGTGATAGCAGAAGGAAAGATGAGCTTATCACGGGTAGCCGTATCCCTAAACACATCTATGATGGAATGAATGAAATGTGAAGGAAAATCTATAGTAAGGTGCTCCAACAAAGAAAGCAAAAATCGAGCACGAGACTCTGTAATAGAGTTATAGTGAGAGAGTGGGTGCAACACAAAAGTCATCACCATGTTCATGAATCTAGGACTTTTAGTAAAAGGCCGACATGATGTAAACTGATGCTCACCCCAAACAGATAGGTGCTTACAGAAAGCAGACATCATCTCGTCTTTGGATGTAGCCCTCAAACGCTCACAACCAAGGTAATTAGGATGCTCTACCCTCAGAACTCTAAGCACATCCGCAACAAGTTGCGGTGTGACAGCAAAGCATGTATCTCAAACGCGAGTGTGAAAGAGAGGTACTGAAGAATCAATCTCATGCGTGTTGGAGTAAAACTCTTGAATAAGCACAAGAGGACAAGTGACTGGGACACCACACAGTGATTCCCATCCCTGACTGTGAACGACATCGAGAAGGTCAGTGTTGGCGAAGTCCGCCAAAATGACTCGGCGTTCCGAATGAACACCTCGTCGAAAGAAGTTCTCCAAGAATGCTTTATGGGCAACCTCATCATAGAACCGAATGTTAGAAGGAGTAGGATTAGAAGAAGATGATGCTCCGGAACAAAGAAGGTTCTGAGATGGGGCAGACTTACGTTTAGGTGCCATAGACACTACAACGTAAACAGAATGAGAGAAAGGGAGAAAGAGACAATCGGAAAAGTCCTAAAGCATTTCAAATATATCAAGTTATATTGAAAAAAGAGTACGTATGCATGGGAAATGCATGAACATATGACATGCAAAAGAAATTTCATCATGGGCTCAGCCCAATCCAATCCTACCAGCACATAAACATATTACACACATTTAAATGCATGAGGATACTGTTACAATGCAAATGAGATGCAATGCATGAGATTTTGAACACATTTAAGTGAAAACTCATCCCAAAATTACAAGAAAAACTCATCAATTTTGAAAAACCCCAAAATTTTTCAAAAACCCCAAAACCTAAGATTCAAAAACATGAAATGCATGAAATATGAGAAGAAAAGAGATCATACCAAGTGATTTGAAGCAAGGAAGGGCTGAAAATCACGTGGGTTGAAGGTTTGGAGTGCAAAAAGTGAGTTTGGGAGGTGAACAGGTACGAACAGATCGAGAGAGATCGAGAAAGTGAGAACCGGATAGCACGAGGGGTTTAAATAGATCCTTAGTAAATCTCGACAGATACAGGTATCGAGAGGTATCGAGACATCTGTTGAGGAGGTGTCGAGAAGAATGGTCGTCGACATAAACAGCTGTCGAGAAGGTATCGAGGAATAAATACCAAAACCCAGAACAGAAGCACGATCGATCGACAAGGTATTAAGAAGCTATTGAGGAGACAGGATATTTCTCGATCGATCTACCAGGTGTCGAGGATGTGTCGAGATTGCGATAAGAAAAAGCTTGAGAAGCACGACAGATAGCTAGGTATCGAGGAGGTATCGAGGAGTTGTCGAGCCAGCTTTTAAAAACAGTTTTTCAAGAAGAGAAAAACACAGACATAAATGCAATCCAACATGCAACTCAACAAAGATCCAATCAACATAATAGGCTTCTCAAAATCGTCTTTCAACAAGAATTTTAAGCACATGGATCTCCAAAAACACACACACACTAAACAAGTCTAACCGATTTTATATTTCAAAAACGAGTCATGACAGTTTAGTAAGCATACAAAAGCATATGCAAACCTAGTGATGGCCAAATCACATTGTACCTACACATGTATCAAGAGTAGCAAAGAATATTGCGTGTCATGTGTGAAAAACATCACCAGATTGCATAAGTGTACACATGTTATGATGATTTGAGATATGAGAAAATCACTTTAACTCACACACAATCATAACCGTTTGATGGGGACTATCACCTTCGAGGTACATTCTATAACTCCCACATCTCCTAGAATACAAGCTTGCAATCATATTTAAAGTATTTTTAATCTTTTTGCTCTTTATTTTCTTTGCATATTTTCTTTTTAAGCATATCATGCATGGGCATAAAAGAGAGAGAAAAGATACCCATTTATATTTGACATTTCAATTTTGCTATGCCGAAGCACACAAATGTCATTGACAATACACTTTTGCTATACCGAAGCATACAGGTGTCATTCATGATTGGCAAGCAACAGTGGTGAGATAGTTATTTATGTTTTTCTCTTAGGATTTTTTAGTCCTACCCGTCAAAAAGAGTGATATGAGTGTTAAGTCTAAGAGATAACTTAATCTTACTCATCACAAATAAGAGCCACAAAGCTCACTTGCTTAGTTGTGCATAGAAATGCTCATCTAAGCTACAAACGATACAAAGTTTAGAAAACTTTATTTCAATGGCCATCCCAGGTACACAAATACCAATGTACACAAAACACACACTGTTTTTCTATTTTTCTGATTTTTCAATTTTTTTTTTATTTTTATCAAAAACAAAATAAACAAAAACTAAAAGTAAACAAACAAAAATATGTTATCAATGCAAAGCAAAAACTAGATTGACTCAAAATAAAAGAAAAACACACAAGTAATGCAACAAAAAAAAAAAAAAAAAAAGATAGAAGAAAGTGATTTAATCACTTAAAGTCCTTTTTCTTCCACACCTTGGAAGAACCTTTCCTTTGGTTGAAACCTTGAACTAGCGGCGAAGGGGAAGATTGAACCCGTTTAAGTTCAAAAGGAACATGAGGGCTTTCAGAAGATCTCCAAGAGGAGCAAGAGAGGATTGAAGCTAATTTTGGCTTCCAGATGCTATCATGCTGTTGCTCTGTTGAGTGGCTAACCACTTATAGCAATTTGGTCGAGTATGACCGGCAACACTACAATGATGACAGAGATGCTGCTTCTTCTGTTTGGGCTTTTGAGAGTTAACCTTCTTAGCCCTAGGGTTTTTAGCATATTTCTTATCTAGCTTAGGGGGTGCTCTTAGGATAGATTTACCCTTGTTTAAATTCTCCCTAGCTAATTCAGTTTCAACGTCATTGTTCTCAATTTTAACAATATTAGCAGGAGGAACAAAAACAGTAGCACTAGTGGAAGCAATATTAGAGGAAGAAAGATCATACCCTAAACCTGTTCGATCTGAAGCAGATTTCTGAATGCTGAGCATCTCATCAAGCTTTGTACTCGAGGTCCTCTCCAACTGAGCTCTAACCTGAAATAGCTTTGTAGTGACCCAAAAAGAGGGGTCTTGCATTCCATGGAATCCCACATCGCCTAGGGAAGCACATGAGAATGTGTTTATAAGGAATGATCTCCCTTTAATGTGTAGAGGCCTTTTCCCCAGCGCAACCTGGGGAAGAACAAAACCGTGAGGGGTATAGGACCCAAAGCGGACAATATCTACACAGTTGGGGCGGGGTCGTTACAAGCTTCGCCTCAAGCTTCTTGGTCTTCTCAGCCAAAAAATTGTTTCCAAACCTTAGTGCTCCAATAGTCTGATTTGCCTCATGAAACTTTATGGACAACTCTTCACGGTCAAGTTCCATATCACTGAGCTTCTTAGTGGTTAGCCTATAGAGTTTCTCATGTTTCTCAGACAGCTTGTATAGTTTCTCATAGGCTGAATGGATATCATCTTGATCATCCATCTTCTCACACTTAGAGTCCACAAATTCTTCTTCTTCTTCCACTTCATCAACAATCCCTTCAGTAGGATTGACTGTAGCAGTGAAGGCATTTAAGATTCCGTCATCCTCACTGTCGGAATCGTCTTCAGGCTCAATGTCACTCAAGGTTGCAGCAAGTGCCTTGCTCTTCCCAATGCTCTTGAGATATGTAGGACACTCATTTTTCATGTGTCCGAACCCATGACACCCAAAACACTTAGGTCCTGCGGGAACAGTGTACTGATCACCTTCCTTTACATCCTTCTTCCCTTTGTCTTAGCTCTTAAACTGAGAAGAATTGGATTGCCTACGGTCTTTATCAAGGCCCTTTCCATTGGCATTCTTCATGAATTTCTTGAACTGCCTGGTGATGTAGGACTTCATCTTGGAATCTTCATCATCTGAAGACTCATCAGTTTCACTACTCTTGGCCTTCAGTGCCATACTTTTTCCTTTACCGGACTTGCCAATTCTAGTCAACCCTAGCTCGTAGGTCTGCAAGTTTCCAACCAGCTCAGTTAAAGGAATCTTGTCGATGTCCTTTGATTCCTCTATTACTATAATCTTTGCATGGAATTTCTTGGGTAGAGATCTGAGCACTTTCCTCACAATCTTGGGTTCAGGGATGGTTTCCCCAAGATTGAAGGCTGAGTTCGCTATGTCCTATGTCCTTGAGCTTGGCAAAGAACTCATCGAACGACTCATCCTCCTCAATCTTTATTTCTTCAAAGCTTGTAGTGAGCATCTGAAGTTTTGAATCTTTGATGGCCTTGGTTCCCTCATAAGTTGTCTGGAGAATGGTCCACGCCTCTTTAGCAGTTTCAGTTGAGGATATCTTCTTAAATTCCTCATTGGTGACTGCACTGAACAACGCATTCAATGCCCTGCTATTGAAGTTAGCCGCCTTGATCTTCGCATCATCCCAATCGACTGGCACTTCCTTTGGCTTAATCCAGCCAATCTCAACAACTTGCCATACCTTTTCATCTAAAGACTGCAAAAAAGCTCTCATATGTACTTTCTAGTATGCATAGTTAGTCCCATCAAATAAAGGAGGTATAATTAATGACTGTCCTCTATCCATGACAAACAGGGGTCAATGGATCAAACACAGCAAAGATTTAATCCTAATCAGAGTGTGCCTGCTCTGATACTACTTGATAGGCCACAAACGAATTGACCCATTGTGATTAATTAACCAATTAATTTAACCAAGTTGATTAATTAAGTTAATTAACATGCAATTGCGTGGTAGCATAAACAAATCACCAATAAACTAAATATGCAACGGAAAAATAAATAACATGGTGATTTGTTTACGAATGGGGAAAACCTAACGGCAAAAACCCCACCGGGTGATTTTCAGGTCACCACTCCCGAAACTCCACTATTATCACAACAAGCGGTTACAAGTAAAGGAATCCCAAGTACCTTATACCAACCTACAGTTGAACCCTTACCCCAATACCCAATTGAACTTGTTCTGTAGTGACAGTTCTCCCTTTTAATGCACGGCTCCTAAGTACGTGACTAACCAGTTTACGCGGATCCCAGTATGCAACTTCAATCACCAACTAGAAAGAAATGTTGGCTGCAAAGTTCTTCAGTTCATACACATGATAAAGATCAAGAAGATTCTTGGTCAGAAAACCCAAAGGTGCACATACACAGTAACTTCTTCAGAAGAGATGAACTAGGTTAAGAACTTCGTCTCCGGCCACAATTTGCTTCAACAGATTTTGCTCAATGCTTGTGCAACTTGTGAACTCTTTGACGGCTCTTAAAATAATCCTTTTATATGTCTAGGGTTAGGCAGAAAGAAGGCCCAAAGACACATTCACGGATCCCAAGAAATCAAATCAGAAATTCTGATTTTATAAATCTCGACAGATAGAAGCTATCGTGAAGTTGTCGAGTAGGTGTCAAGCTACAGACTTGAACAGCTTACTGAAGCTCGATAGATTCAGCTATCGAGCCAGCTGTCGAGCTTTAATGAATCTGCACTTTCAGCTTGTTTTCTTGAACAGACTTGAAGGCTTCAATACTTGATCTTGAAACATGGTTTCTTGAAGTATTTCAACACATCTGCAAACAAGGCAAATACAAGTAAAGTGCGTTTTGTCAAAGGATTAGCCAATTGCATAAAAGTATGACATATGTTCTTAACATGTGAACCACATATGTCCTAACATCTATGATACTGGATTTACTTGGGATTTAGTTGATGATCTTAACTCACAGAGGAGTTTTCAAGATGATTTTTGGTCCACTAAGGGATGTTTAATGCTTTCGATCCATTGGGATATTTTGAGAGTTTCGATCCACTAGGGAAATATTTTGATGCTTTTGATCCACTAGGATCCTTTTGATCCATTTGGGGATATTTTTGCCATTTTTTATGTATTTTTTAATTTTCCTATGCACTTCCAACCTCCTAGGAACTCTGCAAGGATTTTTGAATTTTGTTTTTTTGTTAAACTACACGTGGTTTAGCAGGGAGGCCTAAACTACATGTAGTTTAGCCATCAAGTGTGTTCCCACCTCTTCATTTTTCTCCAATGGTTACCAACCATTTCTTTTCTTTTCATTCTCTTTATCTCCCTCATCTCTTCACATTCTCTAATTTTCTCTACAAAAGCCATCTGCCTTTCTCTCATTCCCGCACAATTTAACTCTCATCTCCTTCAATGGCACCCAAGTCCAGGAAGAGTTCTTACCTCCTCTCCAGTAGTAAGGTTAGCAGCAGTTCCTCCCTTGGCCTATAGATCATGACAACACCTTTTGGAGTGTGCAAGGGCTGGATTAGTAAATTTTTCAGACTTTTCTCATTTTTCAAGTTTTCCTTTGATCTTCCATTTTAATTTGTTTTTAGGCCTATAAATGTTTGGTTTTGCTTTTGGGTTGGTTTAGATGAAAACTTGACACTCTAGGAGGGATAGAAACATGTTTAGGTTGAGTTTTGGTTGAGAAAACGTGGAAAATATTTGAAGAACAACCTTCTATGTTTGTTCTTACATGTGTAGATTTGGGCCTACGTGTGCACACATGTTCTTGCGTACACAGCCTTGCTGCATGCATACGCAGGTTTGTTCTTCCGTGTGTGTATCTATTCTTTGGTTTATGCATGTGTAGAATCCTCTCAACGTATGTGTGTAGAATTCTATGTACGCAAGGTCTTTCTTGCGTACGCATGGCACCAGACAAAAGTCCTAATTTGGAAATTTTAGCTCCTTTTTCATCCGTTTTTTTCATCTGTTTGCAATTTTATCATCATTCCTCATCATTTTTGCACTTAATTGTATGTTCTACGTAACATTTCACCCTATTATGCATCCAATATCATTTTCTTACCATTCCCTTCACCTAATCATGAGTTTTATCCTATTCTCTTTTTGTAGGTTTCAGCCCCATAATATGGTAAGAGAAGTACCAACCAGGTCTTGGTGCGATACAACATTCTAACCAAGGAGACTCGAGGCCATGTCTGTGCTACGAGTTTTGAGACTGTTATCAGTTTGATGCCTAAGAGGTCTGCCAATGTTGTCTACCTTGTCCAAGAGACAGTGGGACATTACCCACACTTTCCACATTGTTGGCTGGGAGATAACCATCACTCCTCATGACTTCCATCGCATGATTGGCTTGCAATTTGATGGGGTCCTGATTAGTCTAGAGGACAAGTCGGGCATTCGATTGGGCATAGACTTGCTAAGGAAGAGGTATGCTACTGAGACGATCCACTACACCGATCTTGAGGTGAACTTCATGTGTCATCCACAGGGGATGGCTGAGGAGTGTTTCCAGATGGCTAAGGTCCTGTACCATATTCGTGATGATTGCATTCATAACTATATCTTGCAAATAATTACCCTGTAAACTGCCACATCTATGTCTTGCAAACTATACCAAATCTGAACCTTGCAAACTATCATCTACTATACCATAACCTCTTGCAAACTATCATCTTGCAAACTATTATTTCTGAATCTTGCAAACTGTCATGTCTTTTTAGCATTAGGCCATGGAGTATGGTCTCATCGCTAGAGGAGATGCTGTGGACTAGAGGAGGATCACCTCGCTTCGGGCTCACCTTGATAGTCTCTCTCTCTCCTGAGGACGTAAGTTAGAAACATATTGCTTTCACTATTTGCATGCTTCTTAAGGTTCTCTTTCTTACCCGATGTGTTGCCACAGATCTTGTGGAGCCCTTGGGCCGAAGCTGCCCTTATGGTAGACCATTCTTACTTCTAGTCTCTCTCAGCCCCTTAAGGGTGGTGGATTAAGGGTGATCTACTTGGCAGAGAGGGTGTGCTGCCAGCTAACGGGGGAGGATGAGCCTTGGGTTCCCATGGATCCTTTAGTGTTCATGCTTGCTCCTTATTCCATGATGGGTACAGAGTACGACCTTGGGGGCTGGGCATCCCCTTCACCAATCAGGTCCTGGATGAGCTAGATTATGACGAGTTCACTAGGACTCACCTCATGCCTTCCCTCACCGTTTTGGTATGTGTTCTTGCTCCTCTCATTTTTTTCAATCAGTCATTATTTGCATTCTTGTACATTAGTAACATTTAAAGGGAAAATTTGTGTCAAAAGGGCCCTGTTGCCTGTGCTCTTATTGATCCTCCCCGTTTGCCTTAGTCGATTTATGCCTACGGCCCTAATGGCTTTGCTCAGGAGTGTCCTGTTGGTTACAATACAAATGCCACGAGCTACTTTTTCCCTGATGGCACACGAGCTGTGAGTTCTATTTCATCCTTGTCCTCTTTTCTTTCTATTCTTGCATCCGAACACTTGTTCGAGCAACCTTTCCTTCAAAATTCAGCCTACTATTTAGGAGAATGAGGAGCTCCTTTGGCTTACGGGTAACCTTAAGCTAGAGCTGACTAAGTACTCCTGACAGCTATATGGTGGCAGGGATGAGGAGGAGGAGGATGATGATGACGACGGTGATGATGATGCGGGAGGCTCATAGTCTAATCCAAGCCATTAGCTGAGGAAGAAGAGCTTCTAGTGACCCTACAGACAAATAGACACAGACACACCATAACATAGCTTACTTTTTCTTTTTGTTGCTTTTATTACTTTTCCCTTTTTAGCACACATGCTTACACTTTATATTTGGTTTGTGACATTAGGTTGTATTTTAAGAACAACTTTTACATTTATGTTTTTATTTGGGATATGCACTTAAATTACAAACTTGTAGGAACTTTATGCCATTATGTTGTTCTTGGAAACTCTATGCCTAAATTGTGCCTTGAGTAGTCCCTTTAGTCTCTCTCTTGCACCTTCCTATATCATCAAGTTAAAATGGTTGAATCTTTTCTCTCGATCCCTAAATTTTGCCTAGGTCCTCGACCTAGCAGGATTCCTCTAACTTTTGCATGGATTGCCTTTCAGTTTTGAACCCATCAAGACTCCTTGTACCGTCTTTGAACCTTTTTTTTTTCTTTCCTTTCGCTCACATCTTCTTTCCTTCTTCCATTCCCTTTTTCCAAACATGGCCATATGAAAGGCTCCATTGGTTTCATTCAACTCTAGGATATATAAGGTTGTCATGAAGTGGGTTCACATAGTTGAGAAAGCTTACAAAAAGTCCAATCAAAAGAAAGACTAATGGACCACCTTGATATGCCCTAAATTTTACTTTTTTGCACTTTATAATTCTTATGTCTTTTCTTATAAATTTAATAAAGGATTGGAACATTCCATATCCCTTATAGAAACTATTTATCATCTTTTAATTTGAGCAATGAAAGAACCACCCATTTATTATATTTGCTTATTGTCATCATTTTTCTTCTTTTTTTTTACTTTTCTTTTTTCTATGCCATGTAATTTTTGCCCATTATGTCCTTTGAAAAATTTTATCCATGCCCATGGTCTTTGCCCCAATCTTTTGCCTAGATCACCCTTCCAGGTTTTCAACCTAGCGGGGTCATTTTGCCTTAATTTTTGCCTAGGCCGCTCTTTAAGGTTTTCAACTTAGCAGGCATTTCTTCTTCTTCTTCTTCTTCTTCTTCTTCTTCTTCTTCTTCTATTTTTAATTTTTTTTTTTCAAATGTGGTATCTTTAGAGCCTATCCATGTTGATTGGGCAAAGCATCTCTTCCCCATCCAAATCTATAATTCTTGTAGCACCTCCTGACATGATCTTCTTGATAATAAAAAGCCCAGACCATCTTGGTTTCATCTTTCCCCTCGGATCAAAATTTTCATTTCTAAGCACTTTTAGGACCAAGTCCCCTTCTTTAAGGTTTCTAGGTCTCACATTTTTGTTAAATGCTTTAGCAATCCCCTTTTGGTACCCTTATGCAAGGGATTGTGCCCTAGCTCTCTTCTCATCTATCAAAGCCAATTGCTCATATCTTTGTCTCACCCAATCTTCCTCTAGGACCTTGGTTTTTGCTAACCCTCAAAGATTGTATCTCCACCTCAATGGGAAGTATTACTTCACTACCGTAGACCAAAGAGTAGGGGGTTTCCCCAGTTGCTGCATGGATAGAAGTTTTGTAACCCTATAAAGCAAATGGGAGCTTATCAACCCAATCTTTGTATGTCACTACCATCTTGGTTAGGATGTTTTTGATGTTCTTATTGCCTGCTTCTATGGCCTTATTGGTCTGTGGCCGATATGGTGAAGACTTGTGATAATCAATGTTGTATAGTTCCATGATTGTGCTAACCTCTCCCACAAAGTGCAAACCATTATTAGAGATGATCTCTTGGGGTACCCCATACCAACAAATAATGTTATTCTCTATGAATCGAGCCACATGCTTGGCTTTTAGCATGTCGTAAGAGGCTACTTCCACCCACTTTGTGAAGTAGTCAATTGCCACTAAGATGTATACGTGTCCATTTGAGGCCTTAGGGACTATCCTTCCAATCACATTTTTGCCCTAGAATGAGAAAGACCATGGAGAGAGCATGTTGTATAGCTCACTAGGTGGCACGTGATTCAAATTCGCATGTGTTTGGCAATTGTGGCAACTTTTCACAAAGTCTACACAACTGGTCTCCATCAAGTTCCAATACTACCTATCCTTGAGATCTTCTTAGCTAACATTTTCCCATTCATATGAGGACTGTCGACGCCTTGCAGCTGCTCAACCACCCATTGCGATGACGCTCGAGTGCTATATATGGATGTGTGTCATACCTCGGGTGTGTGACTGGAATCTGAGTCGATTTTATGGAAATCACCAAGGGTAAGTGAATTAGCCACAAATCATTGGGTTTTTTCTAAGGTGTGATTAGTCAACTGACTCTATTCGATTTTATTACCGATCCTAGGTTAAAAAAAAGGGTCATTTTTCCTAATCTAATGTGGATGGGCAATAAATATTGATTCTTGAGTTTGAAAGTCTAGTTATGTGTAGGGAAGATGTTAGGCACCCCACAACGCCTGTCCGAAGACAATCCTTTGTTTTGGTAAAATCATAATTTTTGGACATTAGCAGTTGAAAACAAGCTATTGGCATTAGCTTTTGGGGCTGTAATTGTATTTAGTTTTGAGGTTTGGCATCGAAATGGGTGTGGTCTCGATCAATACTTTCCAAGTATGTTTGAAGTTGCTAACCAATTTCCACGGTGAAAATCCAGCAGCATTTTACATTATTTTCGTGGCGAAAATTCGATAGTGCTTTGCCTCAAATGCGTCATATCACACCAAACACTATTCTCACCAAGCTTTCGATGTGAGAATACGGAAATGGGGATGCCCCATTTTCACAGCGAAAATCCATCAAAGTTTCGTGTTTGGTGTGCTATGACGCACTAATAGGGTTTCACATATGTGTATATGGTGCATATCGACATGCTCGCACTGTGACGAGCAAAAGCCCTCTAAAGTGTTAGAACATGCTAATATGTGTCGCATACATGGGGAAACCAATGTCATTTGGTGATATGGATTAAGACAATCACATCATGATGATTGTGCGCACAATATAGAATGAATATGCACCTACGGTAATCAGTTTGAACACATACCCATACTACAAGGTCAAGAGCTCTCATGACTAGAAAGGGCCACTCACATAGCCAAAAAAGTCTATCATACAATGTGCACAATCACTCACACACACGCAGGCAGATATATATATATATATATATATATATATATAACATGCATCATGCACAATGCTATCACACAAGTGGGAAAATAAACCAGACATTGCCAACATTCCAAAGGTAAGGCCTAGCAAGGCACAAGAACAGTAAAACAGACATTGCCATACCCAGGAAACGCGGCCCAAGCAAGGATCAAGAAAATAAAATGGGGTACAAGGATGGGGACCCTAATACATGCTCTAGAGAAAAGGCTTAAAGAGAGGGAAAGAAGAGACCGCTCTGGAGGCGCTAGGCCCCCTAATCTACTGATCATTGCCCTTTGTGGGTTTGCATCCTTTCGCTTGCATCCTTACCTTTTTTGTTCGTGCCTAGGAAGTTTCGCCCTTGCTCCAATCATCCTTGCTCCATATGTATGCATGCAAAGACAAAAGAAACAAGCCAGTAGACAAGCAAAGAAACGAACAAATGAGATAGGGAGAGCATGCAAAGAACATACTACCAAAGACAGCCAAATGGGGGCAAACAGAGCATGCTAAGCATATGAAAGAGCAAACAACATGATCTCAAACAAAAGGGGGTATTCGAGGAGGACAAATATAGGTTTGGATCGAGTGTCCATAGCTCCACTGGATTGAAGTGTGGATGACACAGACTCATGCATGAACATGTAAGCAAGCATGTAACAAGGAAGCATAGAAGCAAAGAAATCTAAATGGGTGGCACAAAGCAAGCAAGGCAAACATATCAACATCACACGAAGCGAAGGAAGATGTAAAGCAAGCACACTAGGACCACGAAGGCATATCCCACAGGTGGTCACATCCAAACAAACCCTAGGAGGAACGAATGTAATCACCTAAGCACAAACCCACGGAGGGCACAAAGCACTTAGCAAAGCTTAGATCTAGAGAGGCTAACATGATTATAAAGCATAAAAGCAAGCAAATAAATATGGACATGCAAAGGAAATGATCCAAAGCCTTTAATATAGGCCTAGGTGTGTGAATGTAGGCCTAGACCACATGATCTAGATCTACACCGCACCGGAAGGGCCAAAAAGCAAGAAAGAGAGATATCAAGAGACAAAAGGGCTAAAGTAGCACATGGCATAGCAACCAACATAGATCTGAGCACACAAGCATGGTACGGAGCATATAAACAGATAGATTTAAGCACTAACATGTAGATCTAAGCAAAAACATGGCAAAGAACACATAGGCATGTAGATCTAAGCATAAACATGGCCAGAAGCCTAAAAACATGTGGATCTAAGCATAAACATGAAATTTAGACATATCCTATCCCAAGAAGGCTAGGCCAACAACATCAAAGCCGTAAATCATGGTAAAAAGTAAGTAGACATGCTAGGAAAGGTGTAAAAGATGTTAGGAAGCTAAAATATACTAGGAAAAGCAAATAAAGCATTTTTATACGCAAAAAGAAGCTAGGAAGAGCTATAAAGGGAAAAGGGTGTGGATTGTCGCTAAAAGGCTACATCCACACCCCTAAACCTCAAATCCAAGGTATGGAACCAAGGAGAGGAATATTAGATATAAGAACACTACCTTGAAGATTGAAGGAAAAAGATGAAAATCTAAAGTGTTTAGAGATGTTTTGATGTGTTTGGATGTGTTTGGGAGAGAAATTAGAGAGAGAAATTGCCCAAAAACTGCCTTGAATTGGGTTTTTTTTTTTTGGTTGCAAAATGAGGGTTTCTGGAGGCTTTTGTACCAAAAATGTGACCCTTCAGTTGCCAGCGCACCTTGTAGGGCCACTAGCCAGCTTGCTGACATCAGTAATTTTGGCCTTATCCCGATTTGACTTCGAATGCCTGTTTAAAGGCCTTCCTAAACTCATATGTCTAGGTTCTAGAACACTAAAGAAATTGAAAATCCAATGGTCGGATCAAAAGTTGTGGCCTCAAGAAGCGTGTTGACACACTCTTTATAGTTTTCTAGATATCTTAATTGTTTTATCTCCGATTTTGACCCATGAATAGTCGTTAGAAACGAAATTTGATAATCTTTGCAATGGCATTGGTCCTAACCCATTCTAACAATCATATCAAAATTAGAATTTCTGGTGCTCCTAGGAGTCAACCTTGGGTCAAACTTGATCAAAGTAGACAAAAACCACCGTGTAGCTTAGGTTTGATGTAGAAACATGAAAAATGTTGTTTGGGGTTGATTTTGACCCAACTTTGACTTTTGGTCAACCTAAGGTTGACCAGGGGCATTTTGGTCAATTTAACCTGAAATGGCACTTTAAGTGCTTCGATGCCTAATGAGTTGCGCCACATCAATCTAGATGTTTCTGTGGCCCCATGGAGAAACAATAATATTTTTGAAATTTTTGAGGTCTAGCATGCAAATTGAGGGCAGACAAAATACGGTGTCTACAGCTGCCCCTTCTTTATTTGACATCTCGAGTGCAATAAGAGGTGTTGGATAAAAAACGTGATTATGCATTTTGTCGCCCCAAAAATTGTGAGAGGAAACTGCGCTATTCATGGATTGAGACCGATTTCACTTAACACAATTAAGTTGCTATAGCTAATCCGTAAAAATTTTCCGACTTGGTAAACTCCTTTCTTTTTTTTTTTAATATCAAAGGTCAACCGATTAACGTTGACCTAGTCAACGCTGACTGGCTGCCCTTGTAGGTGCGCTAGGCAGACCCGGCACGTACAAGCCCTTATAAACTGGCCCCAAATCCTCATTTTGATCATTTTGACTTCATTTTCCTAAAATCTCACTTCTAAAAATTTCTTTGGAGCAAGTCGCGGTCTAGCAGGTCTAGCTTTCAGCTTCAATCCATAACTTCTGTCTCCAGTTCTGTAGTTGAGGTTAGTGTCAATTTTCTCTTCCTTTTAATTTTTTGCAAGTATGTTAGTAGCAAGAAGGAAAGCGTGCTAGCACTTATTTTATTGTTTGGTATTTTTGATGTTTTTTTTTTTTATGCCATGATGATGCTGGAAAAATAGATTTGTTCACACGTTTAAGTAGCATAGGAAAACTTGCATATGTTGGATGCTATGGAAACACATGAAACTCTAACAAATGATAGACTATGCATGATAAACAAAAATTTTAAGAAAGGCTAGATAAAAATGATAGACTATGCATGTTGGAATAGAAATATTTTCCAAAATAATAAAGAACAGCTTTCCTTTGTCGCTTACATAGTCACATATCTAAATATCTAATTAAAAATGGTCAAGGGGTTTTGTTCTACATGGCCACATTAAGTGTTCCTTAATTTGTGACGTGCTTGATGGATTGACGGGTCTCGCAAGTCACACATGGCCACATTCATTATTCAATCCGTCATATTCCTATGAAGAAATTTCTAACATAGCAGGAAAAAAAATATAAAAAAAATCAATGCTCAAATTGAGTATTAACAATTTTTGTTTTTGCTAAGTGGTACAATTGGGTGTTTTTTTGTGTGAAGACACATCGAGTTTGATTTCACTGCTTAGATACCCAGAAAAAAGCACATATTTATAATAAGGTAGGGAAGAACAAACTGGCTACAGGGACTTGAGGGATTATATAAATATCTTTTTTTTTCTTTCCTATTTTATTTTTTTCCCCTTCACTTAATAAGGGACATTTGACAATAAAACTAAAGGGAGGAAGCTTCCCCTATCGACCTCATTCAATATTGGACAAATGTTTTTTTTTCAGACTCTTCCTTTTTTTTTTCTCTCTTTTTTTATTGAAAGTGAATTATGATAAATTTATTATCATTAGATTGGAATTTCTTATTATATCATCTATGTTTGCAAAATTTCAAGAAAATCAAATGTCAATAGCTATGTCATAAAGCAAAAATCTAAATTCATGTTTTTGTAGTTTTAAATTATGCATAAAAAAAAAAAAAGTTTGTGGATCAAATAGTATATAATATTGAATTTGAACAAAATTTGACATGCATTTAAGAATATAAAGAACATTTAATCCAATTGCTAGATTTTCCAAATTTGCAGTGTTAATTTTTTAGTGAGAATTTAAAGAATTTTTCTTTAAACTAATTTGAAAAGAAACTTTGTCTATCAATATTTTCCAAAGCTTCTAACCCTAATCAATTTTAGAACTTAGAAGTCAAATGTACGAAATACTATGATCCACTGAATTTTCTTTTAGCAAGTAATCTATATTTATATATATCTAAAAGTTGAAGCATAACATTTATTATTGCTACGCTCTAATTAAGCCACATCAGCGCTATTTCATCATTTATTTTCTTATTTTATTTTTTATTTTTAGACTTACCGATTGACATTTATTGAGCATCTACTTAAATTCAGGTGTTATTCTATCTCCAATTCTATCATGTGTCTCTCCATTAACCCAAACTCTTCAAATGCCGCTATTATATGGAACTCTAATAGTCACCAATGGATTACAACATTCTCTCCTCCTCTATCTATTGTAACTTCTTCCAATTATTAGGTATGATGTGACAAATAACGCCACATGGCAAACAATTATGGATACATGTCAATCTTTTTAGCATCTATCAACAATATGCACTATAAGTTCCTCCATTATAATTAATATCCACTATAAACTTAAATACTCCATCAATTTTTTTTCCTTTTATTTTTTCCCTTAGATTTTTTTTAAGTAACCCAAAAGTCATGTTTTACCATAACCAAACCACCCCTAAACAAATTTACGTTTCCTAAGAAAAAAACAAAACCACTCCTTCCTTCTTCTTTTTTTTTTTTTTTTTTGGTTTTTCCCTGTCTATCACTCCTAAAACACAAATCTAATTATATATTATGAAATTTGGATTTAAGACAATTTATGTGTTTTTTGCCCATTCCATAAACCCATAAACCTAAAAATCTACGCTCTCTTTGCTCTTTTTTCATTTTCCTATTACCATAATATCTATACTCTCTTTCCTCTTCTTTCATTTTCCTATTACCATAATGATTCTTAACGTTCCAACTAAGCATATCTCTACACCTCTCTCTCTCTCTCTCTCTCTCTCTCTCTCTCTCTCTCTCTCCTTCTTTATCAACATATGAGCCAATATTACTTTCTTTTTCTTTTCTTTTTTTTCCATTTGAATGTTAAGCTACCAATATTTTTCTTTGTTGTTTTCATTCAGCATTTATTCATACTTCCTATTGCATTGCCATGATAGACTCCATTTTGAGAGGTTGAAAACATGATGATGATGCAACCTGGGTTGAGAGTTGTTTTGAGAGCGTAGGATTAAACAGGCGCAGCTGAATCTAAATCCCAAAAAGGCTGTTAGGATTAAATGGTCGTGGCTGAATCTAAATCCTGATGAGATAAATGGTCATGGCTGAATTTGAGTCTCAGAGAAAGGTTGTTAGGATTAAACTTTCGTGGCCGAATCTGAATCCCAATGAAATAAACGATCGTGGCCGAATTTGAATCCCAAGAGAGGCTGTTAGGATTAAACGATCATGGCCGAATCTGAATCCCAATGAAATAAATGGCCGTGGCCAAATTTGAATCCTAAGAGAGGTTGTTAGGATTAAACGGGCATGGCCGAATCTAAATCACAGTGAGATAGACGGTCGTGGCTGAATCTTAATCTCAGAGAGAGGCTATTATAATTAAATGGTCATGGCCAAATCTGAATCCCAGTGAGAGGCTGTTAAGATTAAACGGTCATGGCCGAATCTGAATCTCGGTGAGATAAATGGTCACGGCCAAATCTGAATCTCGGAGAGAGGTTGTTAGGTCACGGCCAAATCTGAATCCCGATGAGATAAATGGTCATGGCCGAATTTGAATCCCAAGAGAGAGGTATTCGGAAAATTGATATGTTTGAGGCAAAAGAGATAGGATTAAACATTCGTGGCCAAATTTGAATCCAAGATAGAGGTATTTTGAAATTTTTTATTTTTTGAGGCAAAAGAGATAGGATTAAACATTCGTGGCCAAATTTGAATCCCAAGAGAGAGAGGTATTTTGAAATTTTTGATATTTTTGAGGCAAAAGAGATAGGATTAAATGGTCGTGGCCGATTTTGAATCCCAAGAGAGAGGTATTTTGAAAATTTTGATATTTTTGAGAAAACATGACATTTTTATATGGACATACATGTCATGTGTTAGGCAGTAGGATTAGACATACTTACCTATTTACTTGCATTGCCAAATACTTTTGGGCTTACTAACTGTGAGAGGCCAAAGAAATTGGGTGCTCTCAAGAAAGAGATTCGGGAGCTTTTAAGGGCACCTCTCTTTTTGGGTAAGTGGTGTGGAGTTGCCACTTTTTTTTTATATATACAAAAAGAATAAAAATAAATAAATACAAATTACATTATCAAAACACTTCATTGTCATTGATTAAATAAAGAAAAGTACAACTTTGGTAAATTAACCTTACAAGGCTTTGGGTTCTAGTTACAATCTATGTAAAAGAATACAAATCTTCGGTCCTAATTACAATCGACCAAAATTAAAAGACAAAACACTAATCTACCCATCCAAAAATCCTATGCTCGGGGGCTAGGTTACGGAATGGGAAGGTGTTAGGCACCTATTCCGCCTAGACAGAGTCTGGTCTTTTAGACTCTAATGACCAATATACCATTTTTTGCATGATGTTCATGTTGAACACCCATGACAGACACTCGTCAAAAATTAATTTAAATAAATTTGCCTTATGAATAATGTCCTCTTTTCAAATGAAAAATCAGACTTGTTTGTAAAGGGTAAGAAAAGTGATCTTATCAAAAAAATTAGATATGTTTTGGAAAGTTAAAAAAAATGAGGTTTGATTTGTGAAAATCAAATCTATTGTTTGTAGAGTTAAAAAAAAACTAGATTTGTATTGTGCCTAGTAAAAAAATGGCTTTTTGTATATTAAAAACTAGATTTGTTGTTGGAAACAAATATAAAGGACTTTTAAAGGAGGATTCACATTCATGAGACGAATTTATCATGCATCACCCAAAAAACTTTAACCTAAATTCAATCCCTTCTTTTGAATTTCAAAATATGCAATTTTATGACAAAGAAAACTTTTTCCAAAAAAAAAAAAAACTGTATTTAATAAAAATACAGATCAATTTTGATTTTTAGAAAAAAAAAAAAAAAAAGATCTATATTTAATGAAAATACAAATTAGTTTTGAGATTAGAAAAAAAAAAATCAGATCTGTATTTAATGGAAATACAAATCAGTTTTGAGATTAGAAAAAAAAACAGCTATGTATTTAATGAAAATACAGATCAGTTTTGAGTTTTCATAAATAATTAGATCTGTATATAATGAAAACACAAACGGTTTTGCGTTTAGAGAAAAAATCAGATCTGTATTTAATGAAAATACAGATTAGTTTTGTTTAGAAAAAAAATAAGATCTGAAAAATACAGATCAGTTTTGAGATTTCATAAAAATCAGATTTGAAAATACAGATTGGTTTTGAGATTTTATTATAAAAAAAAAAAAAAAAAACTTTGATAGTCATTAGCTTATTTTGAAATTTAAGAAAAAGAATTACAATAAAGAATCATCTAAAGAACATGCAAAGAAAATTCTAGCAAAGTATCTAAGCATGGCAACTATATATTAAGAACAAGGCATCATAAAACATACTAAACATATTCATGCTTCACACTAATTAATGGAAAAATAAAAGAAAAAAATAGAATACCTCTTGCATGAGTGTGCTCTTCTAATGAATGAATATTTTAGAAATTAAAGAAGTTTTTTCACCTCTTTGAGGTCTAAAATACCTTACTTACAAAAAAGAAGTTCCTAAAGCAAAACCCTCTAAAACGTCTTTAACGTAAGGGGAATTGAAAAGTTAGAAGAAAGGAGCCTTTAATTTTGATTTGTTTCCTCTATTTATAGAGGTTGGGATGTTGAATGAGATCAGATACGAATTGGAATGCCTCCTTATCTCCAAAACTCAAAAAAGATAGGCTTTATCTTAATTAGGAAGTCACCAGACCAGGCTACAAATTTAGGCCAATTGGCACTCCAAGAGTGCCAAATGGTCCTCTTGGGTGCCAGGTTCGCGTTTGAGTTTTGGTCCAATTTGAACTCCTTTTTTGAGAATTTTTTAGCCAAGAATCATACCTAGATGCATTTTTAGTCCGTATTCTAAAAATTAATCCCTTTTTCTTGATATTCAGGTCTTTAAAGTGATAATTTTCTTGTAGATTGATAGGCCACAAACGAATTGACCTCTTGTGATTAATTAACCAATTAATTTAACCAAGTTTATTAATTAGGTTAATTAACATGCAATTTCGTGGCAGCATAAACAAATCACCAATAAACTAAATAAGCAGCGGAAAATAAATAACACGGTGATTTGTTCACGAATGAGGAAAACCCTAACGGCAAAAACCCCACCGAGTGATATTCAAGTCACCACTCCCGAAACTCCGCTATTATCACAACAAGTGGTTACAAGTAAAGGAATCCCAAGTACCTTACCAACCTACAATTGAACCCTTACCCCAATACCCAATTGGACTTGTTCTGTAATGACAGTTCCCCCTTTTGATGCATGGCTCCCAAGTACGTGACTAACCAGATGCGCGGATCCCAGTATGTGACTTCAATCACCAACTAGAAATAAGAGTTGGCTGCAAAGTTCTTCAGTTCATACACATGATGAAGATCAAGAAGATGCTTGGTCACAAAACCCAAAGGTGCACATACACAGCAACTTCTTCAGAAGAGATGAACTAGGTTAAGAACTTCGTCTTTGGTTACAATTTGCTTGAACAGAGTTTGCTCAATGCTTGTGCA
This sequence comes from Quercus glauca, assembly GCA_023736055.1. Classification (NCBI taxonomy): domain Eukaryota; kingdom Viridiplantae; phylum Streptophyta; class Magnoliopsida; order Fagales; family Fagaceae; genus Quercus; species Quercus glauca. Next base: position 44,394,525 of record CM043319.1, read on the forward strand.
ACTTGTGAACTCTTTGACGGCTCTTAAAACAATCATTTTATATGTCTAAGGAGAAAAAAAGGCCCAAAGACACATTCACGGATCCCAAGAAATCATATCAGAATTCTTATTTTTATAAACCTCGACAGATATAAGCTGTCGAGTAGCTATCGAGCAGGTGTCGAAACACAAGGCTGAAACAGCTTACTGAAACTCGATAGATGCAGCTGTCGAGCCAGCTGTCAAACTTTAATGAATTTGCACTTTCCGCTTGTTTTCTTGAACAGACTTGAAGGCTTCAATACTTTATCTTGAAACACGGTTTCTTGAAGTATTTCAACATAACCTAAATCTACCAAAATATAAGTAAAATGCGTTTTGTCAAAAGATTAGCCAATTACATAAAAGTATGACATATGTTCTTAACATATGAACCACATATGTCCTAACAATCTCCTTCTTTAGCAATCCGTGACAAAACCACAACTAACAAATGATTATATGAGAGAAGTCATAAATCACTCAACTCATATTCATTTGTTTAATACAATAAAATCTATCATAATACAAACTCTTGAAAAACTTTGCAAGAAGAGAGTTTATGGCAAGTAAACTTTGACAACCTGTATTTCTGAAATACTTTAAACAAAACTCATCAAAGCATCTTTGTGTGAAACAGAAATAATAGATTGCATACAAGCAAAGAAACATGTGTATAAAGAGAAAAAAGAAACAACACATGTAAGAGGTAGGTGAAAGAAACAACATACATCCACATATAGAAAGAAATAAGTATAATGTATGTCAGAATGATCACAAGACCAAATGTACAAGAATAATGTATCTATATAAGAAAGAAAAGAAAAGATACATCAAATCCCCACTACATCCCTCAAGTATCAACACTCCCACTATCAAAAAATGTCCTATACTAACTCTCCCCCTAAGATGACTACTCTCATATCCCAAAATTACTCCCCCTTTTTGTCACGAGTGACAAAGGGTAGAGTGTCAAGCAGACATCTCATCAGAAGAGCTAGCATCTCCATCATCATCTGAAGCGTCATCATCATCACCATCATCAGCCTCAGCATCAGAATCAGAAGCCACTACAGGAGGTGGTGAAGGAGTAGCCTCAGGAGCAAAACCACCCATGGTCGCCTGACGTCGTGCAATACAACCAATACGAATGTTCACCTGATACAACTCAGTAGAGAGCGTATCAAGGCGAGCATCCATGCGCTGCAGCTGCGCCATGATATCTCCAAGAGATATATTGCCCATAGAAGAGGAGGGAGCAGATGTAGACGGAGCAGATTGAGAGGGTGCCGAACGAGATGTAGTCGAACGGGAAGGAGGAGAAGCTGACTCCTGTCATGACCTAAACTAAGCCTCACTACATTTTACGGTAGCGGCATCTATGGTACACATGACAGAGAACTGATCAGAGGAGGGAAAAGGAATAGAAAAATAGCATAAGATCCTCGTGATAGCAGAAGGAAAGATGAGCTTATCACGGGTAGCCGTATCCCTAAACACATCTATGATGGAAAGAATTAAATGTGAAGGAAAATCTATAGTGAAGTGCTCCAACAAAGAAAGCAAAAATCGAGCACGAGGCTCTGTGATAGAGTTATAGTGAGAGAGTAGGTGCAACATAAAAGTCATCACCATATTCATGAATCTAGGACCTTTAGCAAAAGGCCGACATGGTGTAAACTGATGCTCACCCTAACCAAATGGGAGCTCACAGAAAGCAGACATCATCTCGTCTTTGGACACAGTCCTCAGACGCTCACAACCGGGGTAATCAGGATGCTCTAACCTCGAAACTCTAAGCACATCCGTAACAAGCTGCGGTGTGACAGCAAAGCGCGTACCTCGAACGCGAGTGTTAAAGAGAGGTACTGAAGAATCAATCCCGTGCATGTTGGAGTAAAACTCCTGAATAAGCACGAGAGGACAAGTGACCGGGACGCCACACAGTGACTCCCATCCTCGATTGTGAATGACATCAGGAAGGTCACTGTCGGTGAAGTTTGCCAAAATGACTCGGCATTCCGAATGAACACCTCGTCGAGAAAAGTTCTCCAAGAATGCTTTACTGGCATCCTCATCACGGAACCGAATGTTAAAAGGAGTAGGATCAGAAGAAGATGATGCCCCGGAATGAAGAGGGTTTCGAGACGGAGCAGACTTACGTTTAGGTGCCATAAACACTACTAACGTAAACAGAATGAGAGACAGGGAGAAAGAGACAATCAGAAAAGTCCCAAAACATTTAAAATATATCAAGATATATTGAAAAGGAAGTATGTATGCATGGGGAATGCAAGAACATGTGACATGCAAAAGAAATTTCATCATGGGCTCAGCCCAATCCAATCCTACCAGCACACAAACTTATTGCACACATCTAAATGCATGAAAATACTGTTATAATGCAAATGAGATGCAATGCATGAGATTTTGAACATATTTAATTGAAAACCCATCCCAAAATTTCAAGAAAAACTCATCAATTTTGAAAAACCCCAAAATTTTTCGAAAACTCCAAACCTAAGATTCAAAAACATGAAATGCATGAGAAAAGAGATCATACCACTTGATTTGAAGCAATGAAAGGCTAAAAATCATGTGGGTTGAAGGTTTGGAGTGAGAAAAATGAGTTTGGAAGATGAACAGGCGTGAACAGATAGAGAGAGATCAAGGAAAATGAGAACCGGGTCGCACGAGGAATATATATAGCGCCTCAGTAAATCTCGACAGATACAAGTATTGAGAGGTGGCGAGACATCTGTCGAGGAGGTATCGAGAAGAATGGTCGTCGATAGATAAAGGTGTCGAGGAGGTATTGAGGAATAAACACCAGAACCCAGAACAGAAGCTCAATCGATCGGCCAGGTGTCGAGAAGCTATCGAGGAGATAGGAGATTTCTCGATCGATCCACCAGGTGTCGAGGATGTGTCGAGATTGCGATAAGAAAAAGCTTGAGAAGCTCGACAGATAGCTAGGTATCGAGGAGGTGTCGAGCCAGCTTTTAAAAACAGTTTTTCGAAAAGTGAAAAACATGGACATGAATGCAATCAAACATGCACCTCAACAATGATCCAATCAACATGATAGGCTCTCAAAATCATCTCTCAATGAAAAATTTTAAGCACATGGATCTCCAAAAACACACACATACTAAATAAGTCTAACTGATTTTATATTTCAAAAAACAAGTCAAGACAGTTTAGAGAGCATACATTAACACATGTAAACCTAGTAATGGCCAAATCACATTGTACCTGCACATGTATCATGAGTAGCAAAGAATATTGCGTGTCATATGTGAAAAAATATCGTAAGATTGCATAAGTGTATACATGTTATGATGATTTGAGATATGAGAAAATCACTTTAGCTCACACACAATCATAATTGTTTGATGGGGATTATCACCTTCGAGGTACATCTTATAACTCCCACATCTCCTAAAATACATGCTTGCAATCATATTTAAAGCATTTTGATCTTTTTGCTTTTTATTTTCTTTGCATATTTTCTTTTTAAACATATCATGCATGGGCATAAAAGAGAGAAAAAAGAAATACCCATTGATATTTGACATTCCAATTTTGCTATACCGAAGCACACAAGTGTCATTGACATCACACTTTTGCTATGCCGAAGAATACAGATGTCATTAATGATTGGCGGGCAATAGTAGTGAGATGGTTATTTATACCTTTCTCTTAGAATTTTTCAGTCCTACCCGTCAAAAAGAGTGATACGAGTGTTAAGTACAAGAGATAACTTAATCTTACTCATCACAAACAAGAGCCACAAAGCTCACTTGCTTAGTTGTGCATAGAGATGCTCATTTCAGCTACAAATGATACAAAGTTTAGAAAACTTTGTTTCAATGGCCATCCAATGTACACAAGTACCAAACACACACCGTTTTTGTATTTTTCTGATTTTTCAATTTTTTTTATTTTTTATTTCTTATCAAAAACAAAATAAACAAAAACTGAAAATAAACAAACAAAAACATGTTATCAATGCAATGCAAAAACTAGAATGACTTAAAGTCAAAGCAAAACACATAAGTAATGCAACAAACAAAAAACAAGAAGATAGAAGAAAGTGATTTCATCACTTAGAGTCCTTTTTCTTCCATACCTTGGAAGAATCTTTCCTTTGGTTGAAACCTTGAACCGGCGGTGAAGGGGAAGAATTGAACCCGTTTAAGTTCGAAAGGAACATGAGGGCTTTCAGAAGATCTCCAAAAGGAGCAAGAGAGGATTGAAGCTGATTTTGGCTTCCAGACGCTATCATGCTGTTGCTCTGTTGAGTGGCTAGCCATTTATAGCAATTTGGTCGAGTATGACCGGCAACACCACAATGATGACAGAGACGCTGCTTCTTCTGTTTGGGCTTTTGAGAGTTAGCCTTCTTAGCCCTAGGGTTTTTAGCATCGTTCTTTTCTAGCTTAGGGGGTGCTCTTAGGATAGATTTACCCTTGTCTAAGTTCTCACTAGCTAATTCAGTTTTGACATCAGTGTTCTCAATTTTGACAATATTAGTAGGGGGAACAAAAACAGTAGCACTAGTAGAAGTAATATTAGAGGAAGAAAGATCATACCCTAAACCTATTCGATTTGAAGCAGATTTCTGAATGCTGAATATCTTATCAAACTTTGCACTCGAGGTCCTCTCCAACTGAGCTCTAACCTGAAATAGCTCCGCCTCAAGCTTCTTGGTCTTTTCAGTCAAGAAATTATTCTCGAACCTCAGCGTTCCAATAGTTTGATTTGCCTCATCAAACTTTGTGGACAACTCTTCACGGTCAAGTTCCACATCACTGAGTTTCTTAATGGTCAGCCTATAGAGTTTCTCGTGTTTCTCAGACAGCTTGTATAGTTTCTCGTAGGCTGAATGGATATCATCTTGATCATCCATCTTCTCACATTTAGAATCCACCAATTCTTCTTCTTCTTCCACTTCATCAACAATCCCTTTAGTAGGATTGACTGTGGCAGTGAAGGCATTTAAGATTCCGTCATCCTCACTATCGGAATCATCTTTAGGCTCAGCGTCACTCAAGGTTGCAGCAAGTGCCTTGCTTTTCCCAATTCTCTTGAGATATGTAGGACACTCATTTTTCATGTGTCCAAACCCATGACACCCAAAACACTTAGGTCTTACAGGAACAGTGTACTGACCACCTTCCTTTGCATCCTTCTTCCTTTTGTCTTGGCTCTTAAAATGAGAAGAACTGGATTGTCTGCGGTCCTTATCAAAGCCCTTTCCATTGGCATTCTTCATAAATTTTTTGAACTGCCTAATGATGTAGGACTTCATCTTTGAATCTTCATTATTTGAAGACTTGTCTGTCTCACTGCTTTTGGCCTTCAATGCCATACTCTTACCTTTACCTGACTTGTCGATCCTAGAAAACCCTAGCTCGTAGGTCTGCAAATTTCCAACCAACTCAGTCAAAGGAATCTTGTCAATATCTTTTGATTCTTCTATCGCCGTAATCTTGGCATGGAATCTCTCGGGTAGAGATCTGAGCACTTTCCTCACAATCTTGGGTTCAGGGATGGTTTCCCCAAGATTGAAGGCTGAGTTCACTATGTCCTTGAGCTTGGCATAGAACTCATCGAACGACTCATCCTCCTCCATTTTTATTTCTTCAAAGCTTGTAGTGAGCCTCTGAAGTTTTGAATATTTGACAGCCTTGGTTCCCTTATAGGTTGTCTGGAGAATGGTTCAAGCCTCTTTAGCAGTTTCAGTTGATGATATCTTCTTAAATTCCTCATTGGTGACTGCACTGAACAACACATTCAATGCCCTGCTGTTGAAGTTAGCCGCCTTGATCTTTGCATCATCCCAATTGGTCGGTGCTTCCTTTGGCTTAGTCCAGCCAATCTCAACAGCTTGCTATACCTTTTCATCTAAAGACTACAAAAAAACTCTCATGCGTACTTTCTAATATGCATAGTTAGTCCCATCAAATAAATGAGGTATAATTAACGACTGTCCTCTATCCATGACAAACAAGGATCAATGGATCAAACACAGCAAAGATTAAAACCTAATCAGAGTGTGCCTGCTCTGATACCACTTGATAGGCCACAAACGTATTGACCCCTTGTGATTAATTAAACAATTAATTTAACCAAGTTTATTAATTAGGTTAATTAACATGCAATTTCGTGGCAGCACAAACAAATCACCAATAAACTAAATAAGCAGCGGAAAATAATTAACACGGTGATTTGTTCACGAATGTGGAAAACCGTAACGGCAAAAACCCCACCGGGTGATTTTCAGGTCACCACTCCTGAAACTCCACTATTATCACAACAAGCGATTACAAGTAAAGGAATCCCAAGTAGCTTACCAACCTACAGTTGAACCCTTACCCCAATACCCAATTGGACTTGTTCTTGTTGGGATTTGTGCCATAAAATCCAATTTATTGGCATGTCATAAATAATTAAATTGTTTAATTATATGAGACTATCTATTTATGAACTAATGGGATATTATCTTAGTCCATGAGATGCATAGTATGTGATTTATGTGAAAAGTCACAGAAAGATATAAATCACAAGTTCTTTGTAAACTCAGAATGTTAGTTCGTAGTCAGTGATGAAATTGGGCATTTCATCTGCGAAAATTATAACATATCAACTACGATGATTTGTCTTGATCATGGAAGTGGAGACTTCTAGTTGGTATGTTGATATGTTTTAAGAGTTAAGACATATTGAACTGGACCGCTGTGAGATTTATTATTCTCCTAATGACTGTCAAATGAATAATAAATCTCACGACTTCTATTTACATCAACTCTAAATCCTGAGAGAATAATGGACCTGATCATAAGATGTAGGTTACTTTTGATATATCAGGAGTGAGATCTAAATTAACAGTCAAAACCTCAGTATGTTGGGCAGCCGCATTTAGTGTTGATGGAACATATATTTTCAAGATGGAATTCATAATCTCTTAACGGAGATATAAAATATTCTCTTGAGATAAGTTTAATGGGTTTGGTTATTCAAAGTGTTGGGCCCAACCACTTTAGTAAGGAGTTACTAAAGTATATATTTATGGAATTGGATTTCATAAATATATTATGAATAACATAAAGGATTAAACCGGGTACTCAAGAATTAAGATGTAGTAATTAACAAAGTAGCAGTCAACATTTCATGACTTTGTATTACTACGAATATTTTAATGAAGGGGTTGTATGTATAATAAAGTCTTGGGATATAATTTATTAATAAGGCCTAGAGTTCAATTATATTCTTATAGTGGTATTGAATATAATTAATGGTAATTTTGGACTTGTCAAGAGTTGACGGAAAAGCTCAAGGCCCATTGGAGCTAGAGTCTTATTTGTTCCCTTTGGTCCCATCTCAAGCCACAAACTAAAGCCCAATTGGGTAGGCCCAAAAGGCTAACCTAATTAGATAATCAGTCATTATTTAATAAAAGTTATTAAATAAAGGAACTACGATGGTAGTAAAAATGTACGTATGATGAAAAGAAAATAAATCAGTTTTTTTCTCCACAAGGAGAAGAAGAATAATTTTCTTTGAGAGTCTATGTACAAAAGACTGATTGAGAGACTACACATCTTGGGCACCATGTGGAATTGAGATGAAGATTGAAGGTATTCTCAAGTCAAGTTTTTGAAATGCACTGCATCAAGGTACGCTTTCTATTCTTTATTCTAGAATTCATGGTTACATGTTTATCTTTCATGATTGAAGTAAATCTGTGTTTGTTACTTCCGCTGTATGTTTTGTATGAGATACAAAACCAGATTTTTCCAACAGTTCTGTAGTGACAGTTCCCCCTTTTGATGCATGGCTCCTAAGTATGTAAATAACCATATGCACGGATCCCAGTACGCGACTTCAATCACCAACTAGAAATAAGAGTTGGCTGCAAAGTTTTTCAGTTCATACACATGATGAAGATCAAGAAGATGCTTGGTTACAAAACCCAAAGGTGCACATACACAGCAACTTCTTCAGAAGAGATGAACTAGGTTAAGAACTTCGTCTTTGGTTACAATTTGCTTGAATAAAGTTTGCTCAATGCTTGTGCAACTTGTGAACTCTTTGACAGTTCTTAAAACAATCATTTTATATGTCTAGGGTTAGGAGAAAAAAAGGCCCAAAGATACATTCACGGACCCCAAGAAATCATATCAGAATTCTGATTTTTATAAATCTCGACAGATAGAAGCTGTCGAGTAGCTATCGAGCAGGTGTCAAGACACGGGGCTGAAATAGCTTATTGAAGCTCGATAGATGCATCTGTCGAGCCAGCTGTCGAGCTTTAATGAATCTGCATTTTCAGCTTGTTTTCTTGAACAAACTTGAAGGTTTCAATACTTGATCTTGAAACACGGTTTCTTGAAGTATTTCAACACAACCTAAATCTACCCAAATACAAGTAAAGTGCGTTTTGTTAAAAGATTAGCCAATTACATAAAAGTATGACATATGTTCTTAACATGTGAACCACATATGTCCTAACATAGATAAATATTCCAAAAAAACTTGATTATCCACAATTTTTTGTCATCTGATTATCTACTTTATTCCCATGCAAGCAGACCTATTTTTGACACTAACTAACAACCAATCACAAAATTATTTAATTAATTTTAATTTTTTAACCAATCAGAATTAATTTGAATTAATCATGCGTGATTGGCTCCACCCAAATAAAATGCATGTAGACCGTGCAAACTTGATCACGAGATATCTTTCAATCCGATGGTCCAATTTGGAAATTCTACCATCACGATCGTTGGAATCTCAAGATCATTTTTATGATATGCAATGAATGAATTAATGCATGTAATGCAACTCCAAATTTTGGGTATATGAATGGTCACTCTTGCCATCTTCTGAGATTAAATTATGGGTGCAAAATTGAGTGTCTACAGAACGTCCCTCATTGGCAGAGCTTGCAAATCGAATGTCAATGTAAACAAAGACATTTATTTTAGCAGCCATGACTTAATCGAGGATTACTTTTCAAAGATTACCTATCCCTCAAGCCTAAAATCTGGGAACATAGAACTAGTTTTTTGTTGTTTTGAAAAAAATGAGAATTGTGAATACTTTACCTACTTGACAACTCATAATTTTGAAATGAATCTTGAAATCTGTGACATGTGATGACCAAGGGGCTTCTCTACCTCAATCTGTATGGAAGGTAACCAAGGGGCGTCTCTATCTTAATCTTGAATTATGACGACCAAGGAATTTCTCTACCTCGATTAGAATGGAAGGTAACCAAGGGCCTTCTCTACCTTGGAACCTAGGGCGATTGAGAGGCTTCTCTATCTCAATCTTAAATTGCAATGACCAAGGGGCTTCTCTACCTCGATCTGAATGGAAGGTAATCAAGGGGCTTCTCTACCTCGGAACCTGGGGTGATTAAGTGACTTCTCTCTCTCAACGTAAAAAAATCAGATCTGTTTTTATAATGTAAAAAAAAAAAAAAAAAAAATGAGATTTGTTTTGTAAAAAAATTCAGATTTGTTGTTGGAAAGAAAATATAAAGGACTTTTGAAGGAGGATTCACATTCATGAGAGAATTTCATTATGCATGCATCACATATTAAAAAAAGGAAAAGAATTCAATCTAACTTTCAATCCTTTCTTTCAAATTTCAAAATCTGCAATTTTGTGTCAAAAGAAGAGTTTTTAGATTTGTATTTAATGAAAATACAGATTAGTTTACCTTGGTGGGCTGGATATGTATGTATTATATTGCCTCTTGTAGGCTCTAGACATGTATGTATTATATTGCCCCATAGTGGGCCCTGATGTATGATATTGCCTTTTGGTAGGCTCTTCATGTATGGTTAGACATTACCTCTTGGTAAGTCTTACATGTATGTTTCTAGATTTGGCCTGTTGGTAGGCTCCTGATGTATGATGAACAATGCCTCTTGGTAGGTCTTACTTGTATGCCAATAGCACTTTAGCATTTAGGAGCCGGTTGCACCACTATGGTCATTTTGCATCGCATCGTATTTCCACAAATTTTCCAATAAAATGTGACATTTAATTAACCTGCTGAGGGATATGGAGAGAGGAAAGACCACATAAAATAAAAATGCTCCAGTGTAGGTTTTATGCGATTCTTATCATAAGAGGAAAGGTTCCTGGCGGGATGGACCCGTTCTTGAGCATATTGACAAGCCGAAAGTGGACTGAACCATGCAAAATGAACTACCCAACTGTAAGGTTTTGTGTGTTTCTAAAACGATCAACTGACTTGAATTATGATTTGAATCATATTGGACGTTATGGTTTCCTTGACAACCCTAATAATGATCATGGATTTCCCTAGTGGGATTTTGGACTCACCGTGCGGCGGCATGCATTAATTGTCTCGGTTAACAACTAAATTGACCTATGCTTTGTTAAGAATTCCCTTGGGGAAATGATCATTACAATATTCATACCATGCAGGATGGACTACTATTAGTGATTGGGGAATAGCCTTGGCACTGTCCCTTTAAATGTCTTGATGACAAGGGTTGAATTGTCCCCTGAACCGAGTGAACCAGGCTTTGAAAATGAGGTTCAAGATATTTCGAGATGCCAGACAAGAGGTGCAAAGATAAATTACCCCAGTTTAGGATTTGTGCGGTCTTAGTAGTATGAAAAAATCTTTTGAAAGGCAAGTTTGCTACTGAACCTGCCGCACACCACTATTAGCACAAAAATCGGGGGAATCTTCGCATCGAAGCTGCCAAAGCCCTCCATTCAATGGATTTAAGTTTAGAATACATGTGGGTTTATGCCAGGGCATTGAAAAACCTTGGCACGTCTCAAGGTGCAGCGGTCCTTGTAGGTACACTAGCCTTGGGAAGCGTGCTTAAAAGCAGATGGCCACCCTAGACTTTCCACATTCTGGTCTATGATTCTAGGGTCTTCTCCTACCCTTTTTCTTCACTGAAAACTCCTAGAAACACCATTTTTCTTCAATTTTGTACATGAATCTACATCTGAACACCAGATTCTTTCAGATCTGAGCATGGATTTTCTTAGGCTCAAGACTTAAGATACTATGGTGGAGCTTAAGTGGGAGACTTTTTGTAAGAGGGAGCTCAAGAGATGGTGGACTTCATTCTCTTCCAAGGATCAGGCCTATATCATGTAGTTCCTTAGAGATGCCACTTTGCTCCTTCGCACTTCTTTGGATTGGCATTTACTAGAGGCCATAGTCACTTGTTGGGATCTCGCTTTGAGGTGCATCACCATTAGGTCTGTGGACTTGGTCCCTACTTTGGAAGAGTATGATCACTTTCTCTTTCTTGCTACCCCTGTGAGCCGAGTTTATCGACCACCGACTCAATCTCGCTTCCATAAGCGTTTGGCAGAGCTTTTAGGCATGAAGACGCCTATTGTGGATGTTCTGACTTGATATGAGAGCAGCTTGGGTGGGAGCATCCCTTTCAATTTTTTGCTTTGTTGGCTTGGCAAAACTGAGTGCCCCGCTGCTTACCGTGGAGATTTGGTGGACTTGAAGGAGCATTGGACCTTCTACCAAGTTCTATCAGCTTTGCAGTTCTACCCCTAGTGAGTACTCTGCCTCACAACACTTCTTTTATTCCCTCTCTCCCCTCTAAGACTATTAGGTCTCTTTCTCTCTGTCATGAGATTGGTAGTGGTAGGCTTGGTTGTTGTGTGCATCTATTATAGTTATGGCTCTGTAGTCATTTGAGTGTGATATCTAGGGCACAGCCTGCTGGGTTCTTAAGGAAGTATAAAGTTAAGATCATTGGGGCTCTTGATCTTCCTTTTACTAGGGACATCGTTGGTTGGTTGCGGTATTTGTTTGGCTTGCGTTCCACTTACTAGACCTGGAGAGTCAAGTGGGTAGTTGCTAGGTGGTAAGGTTGGACCCATTGTGTTGGTTTTCTTGGCATCCCTTTTGGTGGGCATCTGGGGTTATACATGATATTTTCTAGGTATGGCCTTAAGGCAGTTTGGGGGTGATTAGCATGTCCCACAATTTAGTGATTTTCTATCGTCACTTGTGATTATGGGCTCTAAAATGTTGACACGGTCATCACTAATCGCGCTTTGGATTTCTAGCAGGAGCGTAGGTCAAATATCGACCATCCTACTTGTCCTAGGGACGATTATGAGTGGTCTACTGCGAAGTTTTGAGAGTGGAGGACCAATAGGGATCTATGCTTCATTGTTGATCTATCAGTTCCAAATCCTGTTGATCCCCACCTCCCAACTGATCTATTGAGGGATTATGCATTGGAGTTTGAGGTCAAAGTTGAGAGCACTCTTAGAGACTTAAGAGAGTGCCTGACAGAGGCTATCAGGGATAAAGATTGGTGCAGGGAGCTTCTTGTTGCTACAATAGAGAATTATGATGAGATGGGGATAGCTTATAAGGCTGAGCTTGCCACCCTTAGAACAAAGCTTGAGCAGAGGAGTTCAGCTTCTTTAGCTACGAAGGCAAAGTGCATTCACTGATATCTTGATTCACCAGTTTGTAGAGTGAACTGGCAGATCTTGATTCACCATCTTAGGCCAGACGAGTGATGAGGAGAGGGCCATAGTGGAGGCCAATTGCATTGATGCGAGCAACAGGGCTGATGATTAAGCACTGAGGCTATTGGAGGCTAGATCCTTCATTCATTGCACTTTGAGCTTGGAGTAAGGGCCAGCTAATGAGCCTAGTAAGCCATAGTTGGCTTTTCGTTGCCTTCAAGTAGAGGTAGCCAAGAAGGAGAAGGCATCGAGAGTTGCTACTGCAAAGTTTGGCACCTTGTAGGCTTTGCTTGATATAGAAATGGAGGGTTGCACCTCGAGTCTTGGTATGGAAAGGGAGCTGGTTCAACTTCAACATTCATATGGCTAACTTAGAGAGATTGCCAGAGACCTAGGCTTTAATGCAGTAGGATTAGTTCATACTCATTCTTCAAATGATCCAATTCTTCACACCGGTTCTACCTATGGAAAGGTCCGTCGTAAATTGCTATTCAATTGCGTATGGCCTTCCACTTTTGGGTTTTTAAAGCATAGTCTAGTTTGCGAGGCATGCTTAAAAATAGAAAATAGGTGGAAACAAAGATTTTTTTCCGTATATTGATTATCAAGAGATATTTATATCTGTGAGATTTGTGTTTTGGATGCATAATGATGAATGCATGAAAGGATTAGAAAGGCACAAAAGAGGCATGTTTAATGAATATGTTCACAAATGCTTTGAAAATACAAGATCATACAAATAAAATGGTAAATGTAAGTCTATGTATATCAATATTTCAGATTCCAAATGATACTTCTTGTTCTAGATGAATATTTTCCTTTTCCATTGGGGTACATCTTCCATTGGGATAGGCCATAAAATCATTAAATAAAACCACAGCGGGCCACGAATGTCCTGAACATAGAGTAACCCAAGAGAGTGCACAATTTCTTCCATTGATCTTGATCACAAACCAAAGTGGATTCAACTGACTGAATTTTCTTTTAAAATGTGACAAGGCCAAGGTGGTTGCCTACGTAACTCCACTAGGAAGGATCAGGTCATCACATAGTTCAATTGACATTTTTTGATTGTCTTAATTTTTTCCTAGACTGCCCTTTCAGGTTTTCAATCTAGCAAGTTCTCTCACGGTCTTTCTTTTACTCTCCTTTTGCATAGACCGCCCTTTCAGGTTTTCAATCTACCTTTTCATATTTTTTTTGGTAATTTTGATCTTCTTCTTTTTTTTATTTTTTTATTTTTTTTTCTGTTTACATAGGGATGTAGAAAAAAGGGTTGCATTTGGAGCTCCCTCATGCAAAGTACTATATGACAACATCAAAATTGGTGGGTATATTGAAGTCATGCCCATCTATGTTGGCTAGAATCAAGGCTTCTTCGGAGAAGGCCTTCTTCACCACATATGGGCCTTTGTAGGTTGGGGAAAACTTTCCTCTGTAATCAGGCATGGCCTGGTTGTGCTTTTTCAAGACTAGGTCGCCTTTTTCAAAGAATCTAGGTCTAACTTTCTTGTTTAATGCTCGCTGATGCAGTGTTAGTACGACTGTCCATGGCACATTGCGGTCATGTGCTTCTCGTCTACCATGTTCAATTGCTCATATCGAGAATAGTCCCATTCATCTTCTGACAACTCTGTCTATGATAAGATTTTGAGATATAGGATCTCTACCTCTGCAGGGAGGATGACTTCCATGCTATAGACCAAGGAATATGGGGTTGAACCTGTGGAAGTATGAACAAAAGTGTGATAGGCACACAAGGCGAATGGCAAGATCTTTTTTATGTTCTTGTTGGTGGCTTCTATGATGCTCTTCATCTGAGGACGATAGGGAACCAAATTTCAGTGTTTGATCTTGAATTGTTGGCAAAGTTGCTCGATCATTTTTCCATTTAGGTTCTTCCCATTATTGGTAATGAGCTCTACTGGTATGCCGTAGTGGCAAATGATGTTCTGTTTCAAGAATTGGTCCACCACAGCTTGGGTAACGCTCTTATAGGAAGTAGCTTCCACCAACTTGGTGAAGTAATCGATGGCCACCAAGATATACTCATGCCCATTAGAGGCTTTTGGAATCACAGGTTCAATGATGTCCATTCCCTAGGCTGAAAATGGCCATGACGCTGCTAGAGAGTGCAAAGGTTGAAGAGGAACATTCTTTCTATTCTAATAGACTTCGCAACAGTGGCACGTCCTTACATGCTTAATGCAATTACTCTCCATGGTGTGCTAATAGTAGCCAGCTCTCATAATTTTTCTAGCCAACAGGGGTCCACTGGCATGGGCTCCAAGCAAGCCTTCATGTATCTCTTCCATCAAATGATTAGCCTCGTGGGTCTCTTTGCATCGAAGCAGAGTTGTATCGTGGTTCCTCTTGTACAAGACTTCCCACTCAAGAAGAATTGGCACGCCATGCGCTTGATGAATTTCCACTCACTATCTGTGGCTCCGGACGGGTATTTACCATCTCTGATATAAACCTCGATATCATGGTACCATGGCTTCCTGCTGACTTCATCTTTGACATTGTAGACCTCTATGCACAATTGTCGCATATCATCTCTTTTTGCCAACTTAACCATGCTAGCTAAGGTGTTAAAGCATCTACGAACTAGTTATGTGCTTAGGGCAGATAAGCAAAGGTAATGTTTCAAAACTTCGGAATTAGGTGGTTGACGCACTTTTGATACGGAATCAACTTATTGTCTCGGGCTTGCCACTTCCCCTCTATTTAGGAGATGATCAACAGGGAATCTCCAAAGACGCTTAATTTGTATGCATCAAACTCTAAGGTAACTTTCAGTCCTACTATGCATGCCTTGTACTCTGTGACGTTGTTGATGCAACCAAAATTCAGCTTGACTAAAATAGGGATTTGCTGACACTCCGGGGATACTAGATTTGCTCCCACTTCATTCCCTATGCTATTGGCAGCTCCATCGAAATAAAGCTTCCAACACCATGGTTCTACATTGCTTGGTTCTGGCTCTAGTGCCAAGACATCCTCATCGAGAAAGAGGGATTCTGAAAATTCTAGATCGTTAAACGGTTGGTCCACTAGGTAATTGGCTACAGCTTGGCCCTTAATGGCCTTTCTCGTAACAAACATGATATCGAACTCGATAGCAACATATGTCGATAGGAGATCTTCCTTGTGAGGGCAGGCTTTTCAAAGATGTACTTGATAGGATCCATGTGGGAAATCAACCGCGTGGTGAAGTAGAGCATGTATAGCCATAACTTATGTGAGGCCCATGCTAGGGTGCAACACGTCTTCTCAATGGCGATATAATTGATCTCACAGCTGGTGAACTTCTTATTCAGGTAGTAGATCGCTGTCTCTTTTTGATCGGGTTCATTCAGCTGGCCTAACATGTAACCTGTGGATGCTTCTTGCACAGCTAGGTAGAAAATCAATGGATGTCCCGGTGTCAGGGGAACCAGAATAAGAGGGTTCAACAAATACTTCTTAATCTTGTCGAAGGCCGCTTGACACTCATCTGTCCATTCTATCTTTGTATCCTTATTTAAGAGCTTGAAAAATGGACCGCACGTTGCGGTCAATTGCTCTATAAAGCGGGCTATGTAATTGGTCCTTCCTAAGAAGCTTCGAACTGGTTTCTCGGTTTGAGAGTAGGCAATTCCCTTATGGCCTGGACTTTTATTGGGTCCACTTCAATTCCTTTATGGCTTCGAAGATGCACTTGTTAGGGTTAAGCCTTCACCTATACTTGACGAGGCGCTTATATAGATTTCTCAAATCTATCAAATGATCTCTAGGAGTGTGTGACTTGGCAATCATATCATCCATATAGACTTCGATCTCCTTGTGCATCATATCATGGAACAGGGTTACCATGGCTCGTTGATAGGTCGCCCCAGCATTCTTCAAGTTGAACGGTATAACATTGTAGGCATAAGTTCCCTAACGACTGGTAAACGCTGTTTTGGCTTTGTCTTTTTCAGCCATCTTGATCTTATTATAACCCGAGAATCCATCAATAAAGGAGATCAATCAAGGTATCAATATGTGGCAAAGGAAAATTATCCTTCAAGATGGCTTGTTTCAAATCTCTATAATTGACTAGATATGCTATTCCAACCCTCTCTGGTGATCGAGAGGCCCAATCACTTGATGATGGAATACTCCTTACTCAGCCTGTGCAACCACAAAGCAAGGCTCGATGGTCCAAAGGCGGCATTCGCTTGGCATCCCTGGTCGAATCGTAGAAGTCAGATTATCTTTGGGAGATATGATAGAGTTCACAAAGAACTCTTCGGGACATAGCCGAATAATGCAAGTAAGATCAAACTCCTCATCTTCCAATTCCATAAAAGGTTGCGGCATAATGACTTCGGCTAGAGCCTTGAAAGTGGTTCTGATATAGGAAATAGACATCCCTGAAGTGTCACACTTCCTTTTCTTGCCTTTGGAAGCTTGAAAGAGTTCTTCATGAGTGGATTTGTACCCCAAACCAAACATTTCTTTGTTATCTGAGAGTTCAATGAGAGTAGGGCTCCCACGTCCTATGGCTCCTAGGCCATGGCCTAATTTGTAACCAAACTTGAGCATTTCCTTTGTAGCCATTAAAATTGCTCGAAGTTATGAAAAGATGTTTCAGGGAAGGCGTTAGCATCGATGTAGGGGATAGATGTTTCCTGGAAGATAGTCATGTGCTCTTCAGCCATAATGGTGATCAACTAATTTTCGGAGATGAACTTGAGTCTCCTATAGAGGGTAGACACGACCACACCTGTTGTTTGCAACCATGGTCTCCCTAAAAGCATGTTGTATGGAGATTTAACCTTAATCACTTGGAAGTTGACCATGAAGGATCTTGGGCCGATCTCATCATTAGCTCTATTTCACCTTGCACTTCTGGCTCTGATGATCATAGTGTTAGGTTTAATAAGAGACATATCCACCTTTAGGTGCTCAAGAGTGGCCATTGGGCAGACTTTCAGGGCTAATCCATTATAGATTAACACCTTTGCGACAATCATGTCTTCACACTTGACTACGATATGCATGGCCTAGGTGTGATCTCTGCCATTTAGAGGCAATTCATCGTATGAAAATGACACTTGGTTGGTGGCCAACACCAATGATACCATACCCTCGAAGAAGGAGTCTGTAATACCGGTAGGAACATGCGTTTCCTTTAATACTTTCAATAAAGCATCACGATGGACCTTGAAAGATAGCAATAGGGGAAAGATAGAAATTTAAGCTAGAGATTTGTTCAACTGCTGAATCACACTATAATCAGCCTTTCGGATAGTTTTGAAGAATTCCTTGGCTTCTTCAATGGTGACCCTATTCCTGACTAGCTCGGCTGGCTCTTGCCAATCTCTTTCCTCCTCTTTTCTAGTTCCTCAAAAGTATAACATCGACCACTCCTAGTGAGTTCAACTAGGCCTGAAGAGATATTAGAACAAACCTCTTCCTTTCTAGTTTGAGTGGAAATCAAAATCACAACATATTTTAGTGGGACACGATGGCTATCTTAGTAAGGGAAAGGCATCGGCATACGGATGACCAAACCTTCTTGAGTCTATAGATTTGGCACGAGGGAGAACATCTTTGGATTGATGATGACTAGGCTGGGTAGAGCAGCTTCTAAAGTTTATGGGCCAGGACCTCAGAAATTCCTTGGATAGGCTTTGGCAGAATTAGAAGATCGAAACCTCGAATAGTGGGGACAATAGGGGTTCCCTTTTAGATAAATCCTGGAGATGGCTCTGTGATTACAGGTAATGCCAAGACTAGAGGAATAAAGCCTTTGATGGCTGGCATGGCTTGTCCTTTCTTTGGAGCTAGCGCCTCTGAATCCACAGGTGATTCTATAATCTCTAGCTGCCACGCAATCATTTCTTCACATGGATTCTCTTTCGATCCAGATGATACCATGGTCAACTAGACTCTAGACTTGTGCACGGAACACTCTATAATCGAACAGGGCATGTTGGTCCCCACTATCACAGAATGAGTAGACTCCTCAATCAAAACCTGGAGCATCTATGTTTGCGTGAACAATGTGACTTTCTTAGGCTAGGGCTCACAGTATGGCTTTCCAAGGGAATGAAGGGGATGAGAAATCAGGGACCCTTTCCTCCATTATAAAGATAACATTCATGTTCCCTTCTTGGTAAGGAGGCAAGGGGTTCGTGATGACATTTGGCTTGACTGTGTTGTCAAACTGTACTAACTTGTTATTGATGAGATCCTAGATTCGGTGTATCAAATGTGCACACCGAATCTAGTGTGTAAAATAGTGTGTAAAACACTTTGAACGTTTAGACCCCCCAAATTACAAATTACCAATTCAAGTTTATTATTAAACAATGTATGTGCGGAATATGAAAATAAACTAAAACAGAATTGATAAAACAATCTAAACCAAATAAAATCACAACTACAGCAGAAATTAAATTGCAAAGATTAAGGGAAGAGAGATGCAAACACAAAGACAACACAGCGATGTGTTATCGAAGAGGAAACTGAAGTCCTCAGCGTAAAACCTCTCAGCCGCGCTCCAAGCAGTCAATAATCCACTAGAGAATGAAGATGGGATACATGAACAATAGAAGACCCTCCAAGCCTAATCTACCCAGTGTACCTAAGCCATCCAAGCTTCTTGCTCCAATGAGGTTACGCCAAACCTTTGTCTTCTCTAGCTTACCGGATTCCACTATAGCCCATAGCATCAACCAATATCAATTGGTCCTTTCCTAACTTCTTCCTAAGCACCAAATAACATTCTCACAAATATGGGTATGGTGAGAAAATGATTTGGCTAAATATACCTCTTAAGGATGTATCAATGGAGAGGGTAAGAGTAGAGGAATTTGGAGAAACAAGGATGAAGATTGTGGATGAGTTAATCTTGTTTTTCTCTAGAGTTTCTCTCTCAAAATTCTCTCTAGAAGCTCTATACAATACGTGGGTATAAGGGGTATTCATACTGGTGTGTGTTTGGAATGCGAAAGGTTAGTTTTTCCTAAACAAAGTGGTCTGGGGACTTGGCCTCGTGACTTGACTGAGTCGTGAGCTAACAAAATGGCCAGATTGGAAGTTTTATCATGCAGTGCTCTAGCTAGCGTGACTCTTCAACTCCTTTGCATGAATCAAAAAATTTTAAAACGTCATTTTAACTTTATTTCTAGCAAAACAGGATCGGGACGGGCCAAAAAATAGGAAAAAAAAATTTCGTTCCGTTTTCCGTTCAGTTTCGGCCCATGCTAGAGATTTGCCAAAAAAATAGTAAAAAAATTAACAAACCAGGTCGGAATGGATCGAAAAAGTTGCAAAAAAAAAATTTTGTTCCGATTTTTGTTCCTACTCGGCCCGTGCTAGATAATTTCCAAAAAAAAATGTAATAAAAATTCAAAAAATTTAAAAAAAAAAAAACGTCATTCTAGCTCTATTTCTAGCCAGGCTGGGCCGGGATGGGCCGAAAAAAAGGGAAAAAAAATTTCATTCCGATTTCTGTTTCTACTCGATCCATGCAAGACAATTCCCAAAAAAATAGTATAAAAATTCTAAAAATTTAAAAATATCATTTTGGCTTTATTTCTAGCTAAACCGAGTTAGGATAAGCCAAAAAAGAGATTAAAAAAAAAAAATTCATTCCGAATTTCGTTCCTACTCGGCCCGGGCAAGAGAATTCCCAAAAAAATAGTATGAAAATTCAAATAATTAACAAACATCATTCTAGCTTTATTTTTAGACAAACCGATTCCAGACGGGCCGAAAAAGAGGACAAATAAATTTCGTTCCGCTTTTCATTCCAACTTGACCCGGGCTAAAGTATTCACAAAAAAATTGTATAAAAATTCATAAAATTTAAAAACATCATTTTAACTTTATTTCTAGCCAAATCGGAATGGGACAGGCTGAAAAAAAAGGAAAAAGTATTTCGTTCCGATTTCCATTCCTACTTGGCCCATGTTGAGAATTCCCAAAAAAATAGTATATAAATTCAAAAACAAAATCATTCTTGATTTATTTCTAGCGAAACCGGGTCGGTACGGGCTGAGAAGGTGGCAAAACAAATTTCGTTCCGATTTTCGTTCCTGCTCGGCCCGTGCTAGATAATTCCCAAAACAATAGTATGAAAATTCATAAAATTAAAAAACACCATTCTAGCTTTATTTCTAGCATACCTGGGCTGGGACAGGCCGTAAAAGTGGAAAAAAAAATTTCGTTTTGATTTCCGTTTCTACTAGACCGTGCAAGAGAATTCCCAAGAAAATAATATAAAAATTCTAAACATTTTAAGAACATCATTTTCGCTTTATTTCTAACCAAACCGGGTTGGTACGAGCCAAAAAAGAGGTAAAAAAAAAATGTCGTCTCGGTTTCCCTTCCTAGTAGGCACGAGCTAGAGAATTACAAAAAAAAATAGTATAAAAATTCAAAAAATTAACAAACATCATTCAAGCAGGATTTCTAGCCAAACCGTGTCAAGACGGGCTCAAAAAGTGGCAAAAAAAATTTCGTTCCGATTTCCGTTCCTACTCGGCCCGTGCTACATAATTCTCAAAAAAAAAAAAATTCGAAAATTAAAAACATCATTCTGGCTTTATTTTTAGCCAAGTCGAGCCGGAAAGGGCAGAAAAAAAGGGAAAAAAAATTTCGTTCCGATTTCCATTCCTACTCAACCCACGCAAGCCAACTCCCAAAAAAATAGTATAAAAATTCTAAAAATTTAAAAACATCATTTTGGCTTTATTTCTAGCCAAACCAGTTTGGGATGAGCTAAAAAAGAGATAAAAAAAAATTTCATTTCGAATTTCGTTCCTACTCGGCCCGGGCAAGATAATTCCCAAAAAAATAGTATGAAAATTCAAACAAATTACAAACATCATTCTAGCTATATTTTTAGCCAAACTGATTCTAGGCAGGCCGAAAAAGAGGAAAAATAAATTTTGTTCCGCTTCTTGTTCCAAGTCGACCCGGGCTAAAGAATTCACAAAAAAAATTGTATAAAAATTCACAAAATTTAAAAACATCATTTTAACTTTATTTCTAGCCAAACCAGATCGGAACAGGATGAAAAAGAGGTAAAAAAAAATTTCGTTTTGATTTCTGTTCCTACTCGGCTCGGGCAAGAGAATTCACAAAAAAAATAGAATAAAAATTCAAAAAATTAACAAACATCATTCTAGCTTTATTTCTTGCCAAACCGGGTCGGGGCGGACTGAAAAAGAGGTTAAAAAATTTTTGTTTCGATTTTCGTTCCAACTCGATCAGTGCTAAAAAATTCACAAAAAAATTTAAAATACATTAAAAAAAAATTAAAAACATCATTTTAACTTTATTTCTAGCCAAATCAGAATGGGACGGGCTGAAAAAAAAGAAAAAGTATTTCGTTCCGATTTCCATTCCTACTTGGCCCGTGTTAAGAATTCCCAAAAAAATAGTATATAAATTCAAAAAAAATCATTCTTGATTTATTTCTAAGGAAACCGGGTCAGTACGGGCCGAGAAGGTGGCAAAACAAATTTCGTTTCGATTTTCGTTCCTGCTCGGCCCGTGCTAGATAATTCCCAAAAAAATAAAATGAAAATTCATAAAATTAAAAAACATCATTCTAGCTTTATTTCTAGCATACCCGGGCCGGGACAGGCCGTAAAAGTGGAAAAAAAAATTTCGTTTTGATTTCCGTTTCTACTAGACCGTGCAAGAGAATTCCCAAAAAAATAATATAAAAATTCTAAACATTTTAAGAACATCATTTTTACTTTATTTCTAACCAAACCGGGTTGGTACGAGCCGAAAAAGAGGTAAAAAAAAAATGTCGTCTCGGTTTCCCTTCCTACTCGGCACGAGCTAGAGACTTACAAAAAAAAACAGTATAAAAATTCAAAAAATTAACAAACAACATTCAAGCAGGATTTCTAGCCAAACCGGGTCAAGACGGGCCGAAAAAGTGGCAAAAAAAATTTCGTTACGATTTCCGTTCCTACTCGGCCCGTGCTACAGAATTCCCAAAAAAAAAAAAATTTCGAAAATTAAAAGCATCATTCTAGCTTTATTTCTAGACAAGTCGAGCCGGAATGGGCCGAAAAAAATGGAAAAAAAATTTCGTTCCGATTTCCATTCCTACTCAACCCACGCAAGCCAACTCCCAAAAAAATTGTATAAAAATTCAAAAAATTTAAAAACATCATTTTGGCTTTATTTCTAGCCAAACCAGTTTGGGATGAGCTAAAAAAGAGATAAAAAAATTTCGTTTCGAATTTCGTTCCTACTCGGCCCGGGCAAGATAATTTCCAAAAAAATAGTATGAAAATTCAAAAAAATTACAAACATCATTCTAGCTATATTTTTAGCCAACAGATTCTAGACAGGCCGAAAAAGAGGAAAAATAAATTTCGTTCCGCTTCTTGTTCCAACTCGACCCGGGCTAAAGAATTCACAAAAAAAATTGTATAAAAATTCACAAAATTTAAACACATCATTAACTTTATTTCTAGCCAAACCAGATCGGGACAGGATGAAAAAGAGGTAAAAAAAAATTTCGTTTTGATTTCTGTTCCTACTCGGCTCGGGCAAGAGAATTCACAAAAAAATAGTATAAAAATTCAAAAAATTAACAAACATCATTCTAGCTTCATTTCTTGCCAAACCGGGTCGGGACGGACTGAAAAAGAGGTTAAAAAATTTTTGTTTCGATTTTCGTTCCAACTCGATCAGTGCTAAAGAATTCACAAAAAAATTTTATAAACATTCAAAAAAATTAAAAACATCATTTTAACTTTATTTCTAGCCAAATCAGAATGGGACGGGCGGAAAAAAAAGAAAAAGTATTTCGTTCCGATTTCCATTCCTACTTGGCCCGTGTTAAGAATTCCCAAAAAAATAATATATATATTCAAAAAAAAAAAATCATTCTTGATTTATTTCTAGGGAAACCGGGTCAGTACGGGCCGAGAAGGTGGCAAAACAAATTTCGTTTCGATTTTCGTTCCTGCTCGGTCCGTGCTAGATAATTCCCAAAAAAATAATATGAAAATTCATAAAATTAAAAAACATCATTCTAGCTTTATTTCTAGCATACCCGGGCCAGGACAGGCCGTATAAGTGGAAAAAAAAATTTCGTTTTGATTTTTCCATTTCTACTAGACCGTGCAAGAGAATTCCCAAAAAAATAATATAAAAATTCTAAACATTTTAAGAACATCATTTTCGCTTTATTTCTAACCAAACCGGATTGGTACGAGCCGAAAAAGAGGTAAAAAAAAAATGTCGTCTCGGTTTCCCTTCCTACTCGGCACGAGCTAGAGAATTACAAAAAAAAAATAGTGTAAAAATTCAAAAAATTAACAAACATCATTCAAGCAGGATTTCTAGCCAAACCGGGTCAAGACGGGCTGAAAAAGTGGTAAAAAAAATTTCGTTCCGATTTCCGTTCCTACTCAGCCCGTGCTACATAATTCCCAAAAAAAAAAAATTCGAAAATTAAAAAATATCATTCCAGCTTTATTTCTAGCCAAGTCGAGCCGGAATGGGCCGAAAAAAAGGGAAAAAAAAATTTCGTTCTGATTTCCATTCCTACTCAACCCACGCAAGCCAACTCCCAAAAATATAGTATAAAAATTCTAAAAATTTAAAAACATCATTTTCGCTTTATTTCTAGCCAAACCAGTTTGGGATGAGCTAAAAAAGAGATAAAAAAATTTCGTTTCGAATTTCGTTCATACTCGGCCCGGGCAAGATAATTCCCAAAAAAATAGTATGAAAATTCAAAACAATTACAAACATCATTCTAGCTATATTTTTAGCCAAACGGATTCTAGACAGGCCGAAAAAGAGGTAAAATAAATTTCGTTCCGCTTCTTGTTCCAACTCGACCCGGGCTAAAGAATTCACAAAAAAAATTGTATAAAAATTCACAAAATTTAAAATAATCATTTTAACTTTATTCCTAGCCAAATCGGAATGGGACGGGCCGAAGAAAAGGAAAAAGTATTTCGTTCTGATTTCCATTCCTACTTGGCCCGTGTTGAGAATTCCCAAAAAAATAGTATATAAATTCAAAAAAAAAAATCATTCTTGATTTATTTCTAGCGAAACCGGGTCGGTACGGGCCGAGAAGGTGGCAAAACAAATTTCGTTCCGATTTTCGTTCCTGCTCGGCCCGTGCTAGATAATTCCCAAAAAAATAGCATGAAAATTAATAAAATTAAAAACCATCATTCTAACTTTATTTCTAGCATACCCGGGCCGGGACAGGCCATAAAAGAGGAAAAAAAAATTTTGTTTTGATTTCCGTTTCTACTAGACCGTGCAAGGGAATTCCCAAAAAAATAATATAAAAATTCTAAACATTTTAAGAACATTATTTTTGCTTTATTTCTAACCAAACCAGGTTGGTATGAGCCGAAAAAGAGGTAAAAAAAATGTCGTCTCGGTTTCCCTTCCTACTCGGCACGAGCTAGAGAATTACAAAAAAAATAATAAAAAAATTCAAAAAATTAACAAACATCATTCAAGCATGATTTCTAGCCAAACCGGGTCAAGACGGGCAGAAAAAGTGGCAAAAAAAATTTCGTTCCGATTTCCGTTCCTACTCAGCCCGTGCTACATAATTCCCAAAAAAAAAAAAATTCGAAAATTAAAAAATATCATTCCAGCTTTATTTCTAGCCAAGTCAAGCCGGAATGGGCCGAAAAAAAGGGAAAAAAAATTTCGTTCCGATTTCCATTCCTACTCAACCCACGCAAGCCAACTCCCAAAAATATGGTATAAAAATTCTAAAAATTTAAAAACATCATTTTGGCTTTATTTCTAGCCAAACCAGTTTGGGATGAGCTAAAAAAATTTCGTTTCGAATTTCGTTCCTACTCGGCCCGGGCAAGATAATTCCCAAAAAAATAGTATGAAAATTCAAAACAATTACAAACATCATTCTAGCTATATTTTTAGCGAAACTGATTCTAGACAGGCCGAAAAAGAGGAAAAATATATTTCGTTCCGCTTCTTGTTCCAACTTGACCCGGGCTAAAGAATTCACAAAAAAAATTGTATAAAAATTCACAAAATTTAAAAACATCATTTTAACTTTATTTCTAGCCAAACCAGATTGGGACAGGATGAAAAAGAGGTAAAAAAAAATTTCGTTTTGATTTTTGTTCCTACTCGGCTCGGACAAGAGAATTCACAAAAAAATAGTATAAAAATTCAAAAAATTAACACACGTCATTCTAGCTTTATTTCTTGCCAAACCGGGTCGGGGCGGACTGAAAAAGGGGTTAAAAAATTTTTGTTTCGATTTTCCTTCCAACTCGATCAGTGCTAAAGAATTCACAAAAAAAAATTTTATAAACATTCAAAAAAATTAAAAACATCATTTTAACTTTATTTCTAGCTAAATCGGAATGGGACGGGCTGAAAAAAAGGAAAAAGTATTTCGTTCCGATTTCCATTCCTACTTGGCCCGTGTTGAGAATTCCCAAAAAAAAATAGTATATAAATTCAAAGAAAAAATCATTCTTGATTTATTTCTAGTGAAACCGGGTCAGTACGGGCCGAGAAGGTGGCAAAACAAATTTCGTTTCGATTTTCGTTCCTGCTCGGCCCGTGCCAGATAATTCCCAAAAAAATAGTATGAAAATTCATAAAATTAAAAAACATCATTCTAGCTTTATTTCTTGCATACCCAGGTCGGGACAGGCCGTAAAAGTGGAAAAAAAAATTTCGTTTTGATTTCTGTTTCAACTAGACCGTGCAAGAGAATTCCCAAAAAAATAATATAAAAATTCTAAACATTTTAAGAACATCATTTTTACTTTATTTCTAACCAAACTGGGTTGGTACGAGCCAAAAAAGAGGTAAAAAAAAATGCCGTCTCGGTTTCCCTTCCTACTCAGCACGAGCTAGAGAATTACAAAAAAAAAAAATAGTATAAAAATTCAAAAAATTAACAAACTTCATTCAAGCAGGTTTTCTAGCCAAACCGTGTCAAGACGGGCTGAAATAGTGGCAAAAAAAATTTCGTTCCGATTTCCGTTCCTACTCGGCCCGTGCTACATAATTCTCAAAAAAATTAAAAACATCATTCTGGCTTTATTTCTAGCCAAGTCGAGCCGGAAAGGACAGAAAAAAAGGGAAAAAAAATTTCGTTCCGATTTCCATTCCTACTCAACCCAAGCAAGCCAACTCCCAAAAAAATAGTATAAAAATTCTAAAAATTTAAAAACATCATTTTGGCTTTATTTCTAGCCAAACCAGTTTCGGATGAGCTAAAAAAGAGATAAAAAAATTTTCGTTTCGAATTTCGTTCCTACTCGGCCCGGGCAAGATAATTCCCAAAAAAATAGTATGAAAATGAAAAAAAATTACAAACATCATTCTAGCTATATTTTTAGCCAAACTGATTCTAGACAGGCTGAAAAAGAGGAAAAATAAATATCGTTCCGCTTCTTGTTCCAACTCGACCCGGGCTAAAGAATTCACAAAAAAAATTGTATAAAAATTCAGAAAATTTAAAAACATCATTTTATCTTTATTTCTAGCCAAACCAGATCAGGACAGGATGAAAAAGAGGTAAAAAAAAATTTCATTTTGATTTCTGTTACTACTCGGCTCGGGCAAGAGAATTCACAAAAAAATAGTATAAAAATTCAAAAAATTAACAAACATCATTCTAGCTTTATTTCTTGCCAAACCGGGTCGGGGCGAACTGAAAAAGAGGTTAAAAAATTTTTGTTTCCATTTTCGTTCCAACTCGATCAGTGCTAAAGAATTCACAAAAAAATTTTATAAACGTTCAAAAAAATTAAAAACATCATTTTAACTTTATTTCTAGCCAAATCGGAATGGGACGGGCTGAAAAAAAGGAAAAAGTATTTCGTTCCGATTTCCATTCCTACTTGGCCCGTGTTGAGAATTCCCAAAAAAATAGTATATAAATTAAAAAAAAAAATCATTCTTGATTTATTTCTAGTGAAACCGGGTCAGTACGGGCCGAGAAGGTGGCAAAAAAAATTTCGTTTCGATTTTCGTTCCTGCTCGGCCCGTGCTAGATAATTCCCAAAAAAATAATATGACAATTCATAAAATTAAAAAACATCATTCTAGCTTAATTTCTAGCATACCCGGGCCGGGACAGGCCGTAAAAGCGGAAAAAAAAATTTCGTTTTGATTTCCGTTTCCACTAGTCCGTGCAAGAGAATTCCCAAAAAAATAATATAAAAGTTCTAAACATTTTTGCTCTATTTCTAACCAAACCGGGTTGGTACGAGCCGAAAAAGAGGTAAGAAAAAATTTCGCGTCGGTTTCCCTTCCTACTCGGCACGAGCTAGAGAATTGCAAAAAAAATAGTATAAAAATTCAAAAAATTAACAAACATCATTCAAGCATGATTTCTAGCCAAACCGGGTCAAGACGGGCAGAAATCGTAGCAAAAAAAATTTCGTTCCGTTTTCCATTCGTACTCGGCCCGTGCTACATAATTCCCAAAAAAAAAAAAAAAAAAATTCGAAAATTAAAAAACATCATTCTAACTCTATTTCAAGCCAAGTCGAGCCAGAATGGGCCGAAAAAAAGGGAAAAAAAATTTCGTTCCGATTTCCATTTCTAGCCAAACCAGGTTGGGATGAGCTAAAAAAGAGATAAAAAAATTTCGTTTCGAATTTCGTTCCTACTCGGCCCGGGCAAGATAATTCCCAAAACAATAGTATGAAAATTCAAAAAAATTAACAAACATCATTCTAGCTTTATTTTTAGCCAAACTGATTCCAGATAGGCTGAAAAAAAGGAAAAATAAATTTCTTTCCACTTTTTGTTCCAACTCGACCCGGGCTAAATAATTCACAAAAAAAATTGTATAAAAATTCACAAAATTTAAAAACATCATTTTAATTTTATTTCTCGCCAAACCAGATCGAGACAGGATGAAAAAGAGGTAAAAAAAATTTTCGTTTTGATTTATGTTCCTACTCGGCTCGGGCGAGAGAATTCACAAAAAAATAGTATAAAAATTCAAAAAATTAACAAACGTCATTCTACCTTTTATTTCTTGCCAAACCGGGTCGGGACGGACTGAAATAGAGGTTAAAAAATTTTCGTTTCGATTTTCGTTCCAACTCAATCCGTGCTAAAGAATTCACAAAAAAATTTTATAAACATTCAAAAAAAATAAAAACGTCATTTTAACTTTATTTCAAGCCAAATCGGAATGGGACGGGCCGAAAAAAAGGAAAAAGTATTTCGTTCCGATTTCCATTCCTACTTGGCCCGTGTTGAGAATTCCCAAAAAAATAGTATATAAATTTAAAAAAAAATCATTCTTGATTTATTTCTCGCCAAACCGGGTCGGTACGGGCCGAGAAGGTGGCAAAACAAATTTCGTTCCGATTTTCGTTCCTGCTCAGCCCGTGCTAGATAAGTCCCAAAAATATCATTCTAGCTTTATTTCTAGCAAACCCGGGCCGGGACAGGCCCTCAAAGAGGAAAAAAAAATTTCGTTTTGATTTCCGTTTCTACTAGACCGTGCAAGAGAATTCCCAAAAAAATCGTATAAAAATTCTAAAAATTTAAAAACATTATTCTGGCTTTATTTCTAGCCAAACCAGGTTGAGATGAGCTAAAAAAGAGATAAAAAAAATTTCATTTCAAATTTCGTTCCTACTCGGCCCGGGCAAGATAGTTCCCAAAACAATAGTATGAAAATTCAAAAAAAAATTAACAAACATCATTCTAGCTTTATTTTTAGCCAAACTGAGTCCAGATAAGCCGAAAAAGGGGAAAAATAAATTTCGTTCCGCTTTTTGTTCCAACTCGACCCGGGCTAAAAAATTCACAAAAAAAATTGTTTAAAAATTCTAAAAATTTTAAAAACATCATTTTGGTTTTATTTCTTGACAAACCGGGTTAGGACAAGCCAAAAAAGAGGTTAAAAATATTTTGAAAAATTCTAAAAATTTTAAAAACATCATTTTGGTTTTATTTCTTGATAAACCGAGTTAGGACAGGCCATAAAAGAGGATAAAAAAATTTTGTTCCGATTTCCGTTTGTCAAACCAGGCTGGTACTGGCTGAAAAAGAGGTAAAAAAAATGTCGCTTCGATTTCCGTTCTTGCTCGGCCCGTGCAAGATAATTCCCAAAAAAATAGTATCAAAATTCATAAAATTAAAAAACATCATTCCAGCTTTATTTATAGCCAACCCGGGCCAGGACGGGCCGAAAAAGAGAAAAACAAATTTTCATTCCGATTTCCGTTTTTACTAGAGCCGTGCAAGAGATTTCCCAAAAAAAAATAGCCTGAAAATTCTAAAAATTTCAAAAACAATGTTTTCGCTTTATTTCTAGCCAAACCAGGTTGGTACCGGCCAAAAAAGAGGTAAAAAAAAGTCTTTTCGATTTCTGTTCCTACTCGACCCGAGCGAAAGAATTACAATAAAAAAATAGTATAAAAATTCAAAAAATTAACAAACGTCATTCTAACTTGATTTCTGGCCAAACCAGGTCTGGACGGGCCGAAAATGTGGCAAAAAAAATTTCGTTCCGATTTTCGTTCCTACTCGCCTCGTGTAAGAGAATTCCCAAAAAAATAGTATAAAAATTCAACAAATTAACAAACATCATTCTAACTTTATTTCCAGCCAACCCGGGCCTGGACGGCTGAAAAAGGCGAAAAAAAAAATTCGTTTCGATTTCCGTTTCTACTAGAACCGTGCAAGAGAATTCCCAAAAAAATAGTATAAAAATTCTTAAAATTTTAAAAACTTTGTTTTTGCTTTAGTTCTAGCCAAACCGGGCTGGTATGGGCTGAAAAAGAGGTAAAAAAATGTCGCTTCGATTTCCGCTCCTGCTCGCCCCTTCAAGATAAAACCAAAAAAATAGTATCAAAATTCATAAAATTAAACAACATCATTCAAACTTTATTTCTAGCCAACCCGGCCTGGGACAGGCTGAAAAAGAGAAAAAAAAAAAATTTTCACTCCGATTTCTGTTTCTACTAGAGCCGTGTAAGAGAATTCCCAAAAAAATAGTCTGAAAATTCTAAAAATTTTAAAAACATTGTTTTCACTTTATTTCTAGCCAAACTGGGTTGGTACTGGCCAAAAAAGAGGCAAAAAAAAATGTCTTTTCGATTTCCGTTCCTACTCAGCCCGAGCTAAAGGATTACAAAAAAAAAAAATAGTATAAAAATACAAAAAATGAAAAACATCATTTTAGCTTGATTTCCAGCCAAACGAGGTCAGGATGAAAAAGTGGCAAAAAAAAAATTTCGTTCTGATTTTCGTTCCTACTCGGCTCGTGCTTAATAATTCATAAAAAAAATATAATAAAATGAAAAAACATCATTCTAACTTTATTTCTAGCCAGCTGGGATGGAATGAGCAGTAAAAGGGGAAAAAAAAATTTTGTTCCTATTTCTGCTCCTACTCAAACCGTTTAAGAGAATTACAAAAAAAATTAGTATAAAAATTCAAAAAATCAACAAACGTCATTCTAACTTGATTTCTAGCCAAACTGGGTTAGGGTGGGACGAAAAGGTGGCAAAAATAATTTCGTTCCGATTTCCATTCCTACTCAACCCATGTAAGAGAATTCCCAAAAAAATAGTATAAAAGTTCAAAAAATTAACAAACATTATTCTTGCTTTATTTCTAACCAAAGAGGGTTGGAATGGGCAGAAAAGGAGGGAAAAAAAATTTCGTTCCGATTTCCGTTCCTACTCGACCAATGCTGAAGAATTCACAAAAAAATTGTATAAAAATTCAAAATATTTTAAAACATCATTATAACTTTATTTCCAGCCAGCTCGGGCCGGGACGAGCCATAAAAGGGGGAAAAAAATTCGTTCCTATTTCTGTTCCTACTCGACCCGTTTAAGAGAACTCCCAAAAAAATAGTATAAAAATTAAAAAAAAAATTAACAAACATCATTCTAGTTTTATTTCTAGCCTAACCGGGTTGGGACGTGCAGTAAGAGAGGGAAAAAAAATTTAGTTCCGATTCAATTCCTACTCGATCCGTGCTAAAGAATTCACAAAAAAAAAAAAAAAAAAAAAAAAAAAGTATAAAAATTCAAAAAATATAAAAACATCGTTTTAACTTTATTTCTAGCCAAATCAGAATGGGACAGGCCAAAAAAAGGAAAAAAGTATTTCATTCCGATTTCCATTCCTACACGGCCCGGGTTGAGAATTCCCAAAAAAATATTATACAAATTCAAATAAAACATCATTCTTGCTTTATTTCTAGCGAAACCGGTTGGTATGGGCCGAGAAGGTCGCAAAACAAACTTCGTTACGATTTTGGTTCCTGCTCGGCCTGTGCTAGATTATTCCCAAAAAAATTGAATGAAAATTCGTAAAATTAAAAAACATCATTCTAGCTTTATTTCTAGCCAGCCAGGACCGGGATGGGCAAAAAAAGTGGAAAAAAAAAAATTCCGCTTCGATTTCTGTATCTACTAGAACCATGCAAGAGAATTCCCAAAAAAAATAGTGGCAAACGGGGTCAGGAGGGGATGAAAAAGTGGCAAAAAAAAAAAAAATTCGTTCCGATTTTCATTCCAACTAGGCCCGTGCTTAATAATTCCCAAAAAAATATAATAAAAATTCAAAAAATGAAAAGACATCCTTCTAACTTTATTTCTAGCCAGCTGGGATGGAAGGAGCAGCAAAAGGGGAAAAAAAAAATTTCGTTCCTATTTCTGCTCCTACTAGAACCGTTTATGAGAATTACAAAAAACAAATAGTGTAAAAATTCAAAAAATTAACAAACATCATTCTAGCTTGATTTCTAGCCAAACCGGGTCAGGATGGGCCGAAAAGGTGGCAAAAATAATTTCGTTCCGATTTCCATTCCTCCTCGTCCCATGTAAGAGAATTCCTAAAAAAATAGTATAAAAATTCAACAAATTAACAAATATTATTCTTGCTTTATTTCTAACCAATCCAGATTGGGAAGGGCAGAAAAAGAGGGAAAAAAAATTTCGTTCCGATTTCCGTTTCTACTCGACCAATCCTGAAGAATTCACAAAAAATTTGTATAAAAATTCAAAATATTTTAAAACATCATTATAACTTTATTTCCAGCCAGCTCGGGCCAGGACGAGCCATAAAAGGGGAAAAAAAAATTCGTTCCTATTTCTATTCCTACTCGACCCGTTTAAGAGAATTCCCAAAAAAATAGTATAAAAATTTAAAAAAAAATTAACAAACATCATTCTAGTTTTATTTCTAGCCTAACCGGGTTGGGACGTGCAGAAAGAGAAGGAAAAAAAAAAATTTGTTCCGATTTCAATTCCTACTCGACCCGTGCTAAATAATTCACAAAAGAAAAAAATTTGTATAAAAATTCAAAAAGATCGTTTTAACTTTATTTCTAGCCAAATCAGAATGGGACTGGTGGAAAAAAAGGAAAAAAGTATTTCGTTCCAATTTCCATTCCTACACTGCCTGGGTTGAGAATTCCCAAAAAAATAGTATACAAATTCAAAAAAAAAAAAATCATTCTAACTTTATTTCAAGCAAAACCGGTTGGTATGGGACGAGAAGGTGGCAAAACAAATTTCGTTCCGATTTTGGTTCTTGCTCGGCCTGTGCTAGATTATTCCGAAAAAAATAGAATGAAAATTCGTATAATTAAAAAACATCATTCTAGCTTTATTTCTAGCCAACCAGGACCGGGACGGGCCAAAAAAGTGGAAAAAAAAAATTCCACTTCGATTTCCGTATCTACTAGAACCATGCAAGAGAATTCCCAAAAAAATAGTATAAAAATTCTAAAAACATCATTTTGGTTTTATTTCTTGACAAATCGGTTAGAAAAGGCCGAAAAAGAGGTTAAAAATTTTTGTTCCGATTTTTGTTCCTTGTCTGCCCGGGAAATAGTATAAAATTCAAATAAAATTTACAAACGTCTTTCTAGCTTTATTTCTAGCCAAGCCGGGTTGGTACAGACCGAAAAAGCGGAAAAAAAAATTTCGTTCCGATTTCCGTTTCTGCTCGACCCATGCTAAAGAATTCACAAAAAAAAAAAATAGGAAAAAGAAAATTTCGGCCCGTTTTCCATTCTGATTCGGCCCATGCTAGAGAATTACCCAAAAAAAAAGTAAAAAAATTCAAAAACCTGGCCGGGATGGGCCGAAAAAGTGACAAAAAAAATTTCGTTCCAAGTCGGCCTGGGTTGAGATTTCCCAAAAAATAGTATGAAAATTCATAAAATTAAAAAACATCATTCTAGCTTTATTTATAGCCAACCCGGGCCGGGACGGCCAAAAAAGAGGAAAAAAAATTTGATTCGATATTTGTTTCTACTAGAACCATGCAAGAGAATTCCCAAAAAAAATGTGTAAAAATTCTAAAAATTTTCAGAACATCGTTTTTGCTTTATTTCTAGCCAAACCGGGCTGGTACGAGCTGAAAAAGAGGTAAAAAAATTGTCGCTTTAATTACCGTTCCTAGTCGGCCCGTGCAAGATAATTCCCAAAAAAATAGTATCAAAATTCATAAAATTAAAAAACATCATTCCAGCTTTATTTCTAGCCAGCCCGGGTCGAGACGGGCCAAAAAAGAGAAAAAAAAATTTCATTCCGATTTTCGTTTCTACTAGAGCCGTTCAAGAGAATTCCCAAAAAAATAGTCTGAAAATTCTAAAAATTTTAAAAACAATGTTTTTTCGATTTCCGCTCCTACTCGGCCCGAGCTAAAGAATTACAAAAAAAAATAGTACAAAAATTCAAAAATTAACAAACATCATTTTAGCTTGATTTCCAGCCAAACCGGGTCAGGACGGGATGAAAAAGTGGCAAAAACAAATTTCGTTCCGATTTTCGTTCCTACTCGGCCCGTGCTAAATAATTCCCAAAAAAATATAATAAAAATGAAAAAAAAAATGAGAAAATATCATTCTAATATTATTTCTAACCAGCTGGGATGGAACGAGCAGTAAAAGGGGGAAAAAAATTGCGTTCCTATTTCTGTTCCTACTCAACCCGTTTAAGAGAATTACAAAAAAAAATAGTATAAAAATTCAAAAAATTAACAAACGTCATTCTAGCTTGATTTTTGGGCAAGCCGAGACAGGACAGGCCGAAAAAGGGGCAAATAAATTTTCATTCCGATTTCCGTTCCTACTTGACTTGTGTAAGAGAATTCCCAAAAAAATAATACAAAAATTCAACAAATTTGCAAACAATATTCTAGCTTTATTTCTAGCCAAACCGGGTTGGGACGGGCAGAAAAAGAGGGGAAAAAAATTTCGTTCCGATTTCCGCTCCTACTTGACCAATGCTGAAGAATTCACAAAAAAATTGTATAAAAATTCAAAATATTTTAAAATATCATTATAACTTTATTTCCAGCCAGCCCGGGCCAGGACGAGCCGTAAAAGGGGAAAAGAAATTCGTTCCTATATCTGTTCCGACTTGACCCGTTTAAGAGAATTCCCAAAAAAAAGTATAAAAATTAAAAAAAATTAACAAACATCATTCTAGCTTTATTTCTAGCCTAACCGGGTTGGGACGTGCAGAAAGAGAGGGAAAAACAATGTATAAAAATTCAAAAAATATAAAAACATCGTTTTAACTCTATTTCTAGCCAAATCAGAATGGGCCGGGCCAAAAAAAGGAAAAAAGTATTTCATTCCGATTTCTGTTTCTACACGGCCCAGGTTGAGAATTCCCAAAAAATTAGTATGCAAATTCAAAAAAAACATCATTCTTGCTTTATTTCTAGCAAAACCGGTTGGTATGGGCCGAGATGGTGGCAAAACAAACTTCGTTCCGATTTTGGTTCCTGCTCGGCCTGTGCTAGATTATTCCCAAAAAAATAGAATGAAAATTCGTAAAATTAAAAAACATCATTCTAGCTTTATTTCTAGCCAACCAGGACTGGGACGGGCCAAAAAAGTGGAAAAACAAATTCCGCTCGATTTTTGTATCTACTAGAACTATGCAAGAGAATTCCCAAAAAAATAGTATAAAAATTATAAAAATTTTAAAAACATCATTTTGGTTTTATTTCTTGTCCAATCGGGTTAGGACTGGCTGAAAAAGAGGTTATAAAAATTTTATTCCGATTTCTGTTCCTAATCGGCCCGGGAAATAGTATAAAATTCAAATAAAATTAACAAACGTCATTCTAGCTTTATTTCTAGCCAAGCCAGGTCGGTACGGACCGAAAAAGAGGAAAAAAAATTTCGTTCCGATTTCCGTTTCTACTCGGCCCATGCTAAGGAATTCACAAAAAAATTGTATAAAAGATAAAAAAAAAAAAAAAAAATTTAAAACATCATTTTAACTTTATTTCTAACAAAACAGGTTCGGGCCGGGCCAAAAAGTAGGAAAAAAAAATTTCAAACCGTTTTCCATTCCGATCCGGCACATGCTAGAGAATTGCGAAAAAAATAGTAAAAAAATTCAAAAACCGAGTCGGGATGGGCCGAAAAAGTGGCAAAAAAAATTTCGTTCCAAATTTCGTTCCAACTCAGCCCAGGTTGAGAATTGCGAAAAAAATAGTATGAAAATTCATAAAATAAAACATCATTCTAACTATATTTATAGCGAATTCGGACCGGGACTGCCGAAAAATAGGAAAAAAATTTCGTTTCGATTTCCGTCTCTACTAGAATCGTGCAAGAGAATTTCCAAAAAAATAGTATAAAAATCCTAAAAATTTTAAGAACATCGTTTTTGCTTTATTTCTAGCCAAACTGAGCTGGTACAGGCTGAAAAAGAGGTAAAAAAAATGTCGCTTCGATTTCCGTTCCTGCTCCGCCTGTGCAAGATAATTCCCAAAAAAATAGTATCAAAATTCATAAAATTAAAAAACTTCATTCCAGCTTTATATCTAGCCAACCCGGGCCAGGATGGGCCAAAAAAGAGAAAAAAAAAAATTTTTCATTCCGATTTCCGTTTCTACTAGAGCCGTGCAAGCGAATTCCCAAAAAAAATAGTCTGAAAATACTAAAAATTTTAAAAACATTGTTTTCGCTTTATTTCTAGCCAAACCGGGTTGGTACCGGCCGAAATAGAGGTAAAAAAAAATATCTTTTCGATTTCCGTTCCTACTCGGCTCGAGCTAAAGAGTTACAAAAAAAAAAAAAATAGTGTGAAAATTCAAAAAATTAATGAACGTCATTCTAGCTTGATTTCTGGCCAAACCGGGCCAAGACGGGCCGAAAATGTGGCAAAAAATATTTCGTTCCGATTTTCATTCCTACTGGACCCGTGTAAGAGAATTCCCAAAAAAATAGTACAAAAATTCAACAACTAACAAACATTATTCTAGCTTTATTTCATGAGAAACCAGGTTGGGACGGTCAGAAAAAGAGGGGAAAAAAATTTCGTTCCGATTTCCGTTCTTACTCGACCAATGCTGAAGAATTCACAAAAAATTGTATGAAAATTCAAAATATTTTAAAGTTAGAAATAAAGTTAGAATGATGTTTGTTAATTTGTTGAATTTTTATACGATTTTTTGGGAATTCTCTAACAAGGGTCGAGTAGGAATGGAAAGTGGAAGGAAATTTTTTTTACCACTTTTTGACCCATCCTCACTCAGTTTGGCTAGAAATTAAGCTAGAATGAGGTTTTTTAATTTTATGAATTTTCTTACTTTTTTTTTTTCAAATTATCTAGCAAGGGCCGAGCTGGAACAAAAATCGAACGAAATTTTTTTTGCCACTTTTTAGGCTCGTACCGACCCAGTTTTGCTAGAATAAGGCAGGAATGAATTTTTTTTGAATTTTTATACTATTTTTTTAGGAATTCTCTAGCTCGGGCCAAGTAAGAACGGAGATCGGAACAAAATATTTTTTCCCTTTTTTTCGGCCCATCCCGAACTGATTTGGCTAGAAATAAAGTTGAAATGATGTTTTTGAATTTTTATTAAATTTTTTGTGAATTCTTTAGCACAAGTCTAGTTGAAATGGAAATTGGAACGAAATTTGTCCGTCCCAAACCGGTTTGGCTAGAAATAAAGTTAGAATGATATTTGTTAATTTTTTGAATTTTATACTAATTTTTTATTCTCTTAAACAGGTCGAGTAGGAACATAAATAGGAACGAATTTTTTTTTCCCCTTTTCAGCTCGTCCCGGCCCGGGCTGGCTAGAAATAAAGTTAGAATGATGTTTTTTAAATTTTTATTATATTTTTTTGGGAATTATGTAGCTAGGGCCAAATAGGAACGGAAATCGAAACGAAATTTTTTTTGCCACTTTTTCAGCCCGTCCTGACCCGGTTTGGTGAGAAATCAAGCTAGAATGAGGTTTGTTAATTTTTAGAATTTTTAAACTATTTTTTTTGTAATTCTCTAGCTCGGGCCGAGTAGGAACGGAATCCGAAATGACATTTTTTTTACCTCTTTTTCGGCTCGTACCAACCTAGTATGGCTACAATGACGTTTTTTAATTTTACGAATTTTCAAATATTTTTTTGGGAATTATCTAGCACGGGCCGAGTAGGAACGAAATTTTTTTTGCCTCCTTTTCGGCCTGTACCAACCCGGTTTGGCTAAAAATAAAGCCAGAATGATTTTTTTTTTTGAATTTTTATACTATTTTTTTAGGAATTCTCTACCCCAGGCCGAGTAGGAACAGAAATCGAAACGAAAATTTTTTTTTCCTCTTTTTCGATCCGTACTGACCCGGCTTGGCTAGAAATAAAGTTAGAATGACATTTGTTAGTTTTTTAGAATTTTTATACTATTTTTTTTTTTTTTGGGAATTCTCTTTCCGGCGTAGAGTAGGAACGGAAATTGGAAAGAAATTTTTTTAACCTCTTTTTTTGGCTCGTCCTTACGATTTGTCTAAAAATAAAACCAAAATGATGTTTTTAAATTTTTAGAATTTTTATACAATTTTTTTTGTCAATTATTTAGCACGGGACAAGTAGGAACGGAAATCGGAACGAAATTTTTTTTTTTCCTCTTTTTCGGTCCGTCCTAATTCGGTTTGTCTCAAAATAAAACCAAAATGTTGTTTTTAAATTTATAGAATTTTATGCAATTTTTATGTGAATTCATTAGCACGGGTCGAGTAGGAACGGAAGTCAGAAAGAAGAATTTCTTCCCCCTTTTTCAGCCCGTCCTGGCCCGGCATGACTCGAATTAAAGCTAGAATGATGTTTTTTATTTTTTTTTTAAATTTATTATATTTTTTTGGAAATTATCTAGCACTGGCCAAGTAGGAACAGAAATCGGAAAGAAATTTTTTTTGTCCCTTTTTTAGCCCATCCCTGTCCGATTTGGCGAGAAATGAAGCTAGAATGATGTTTGTTAACTTTTTTAATTTTTATACTATTTTTTAGGGAATTCCCTAGCACGGGCCAAATAGGAACGGAAAACGGAACAAAATTTTTTTTATCTATTTTTTGCCTCGTCCTGATCCTGTTTGGCTAGAAATATAGTTAAAATGATGTTTTAAAATTTTTTGAATTTTTATACAATTTTTTTGTGAATTCTTTAGGACGGGTCGAGTAGGAACCGAAATCGGATCGGAAATTTTTTAACCCCTTTTTCAGCTCGTACCAACCTGGTATGGCTAGAAATAAAGCAAAAATGATATTCTTAAAATTTATAGAATTTTTATACTAATTTTTTGAGAATTCTCTTGCACGGTTCTAGTAGAAATGGAAATCGGAACGAAATTTTTTTTCCACTTTTTCGGCCCATCCCAGCCCGGGTTTGCTAGAAATAAAGCTACAATGATGTTTTTTAATCTTACGAATTTTCATACTATTTTTTTGGGAATTATCTAGCACAGGCTGAGAAGGAACGAAAATCGGAACGAAATTTTTTTTGCCTCCTTTTCGGCCCGTACTGACCTGGTTTGGCTAGAAATAAAGCAAGAATGATTTTTTTTTTGAATTTTTATACAATTTTTTTTGGAATTCTCTACCCTGGGCCGAGTAGGAACTGAAATTGGAACGAAATACTTTTTTCTTCTTTTTCGGTCCGTACCGACCCGGCTTGGCCTGAAATAAAGCTAGAATGACATTTGTTAGTTTTTTTGAATTTTTATACTATTTTTTTGGGAATTCTCTTTCCCGGGCTAAGTAGGAACAGAAATTATAACGAAATTTTTTTAACCTCTTTTTCAGCCCGTCCTAACCCTGTTTGTTTAGAAATAATCCAAAATGATGTTTTTAAATTTTTATAAATTTTATACAATTTTTGTGTGAATTCTTTAGCATGGGTTGAGTAGGAACGGAAATCGAAAAGAAATTTTTTTTCCCCTCTTTTTCAGCCCGTCCTGGCCCACCATGGCTAGAAATAAAGCTAGAATGATTTTTTTTAAAAAATTTTTATTATATTTTTTTGTAAATTATCTACCACGGGCCGAGTAGGAACAAAAATTGGAAAGAAATTTTTTTTGTCCCTTTTTTGTTAATTTTTTGAATTGTTTTACTATTTTTTTTGGGAATTCTCTAGCACGGGCCAGATACAAACAGAAATCCAAAAGGAATTTTTTTTCCCTCCTTTTCAGCCCGTCCTGGCCCAACATGGCTAGAAATAAAGCTAGAATGATGTTTTTTAATTTTTTATTATATTTTTTTGAAAATTATCTAGCACGGGCCAAGTAGGAACGAAAATCGGAAAGAAATTTTTTTTTTGTCCCTTTTTCAGCCCATCCGTATCCGGTTTGGCTAGAAATCAAGCTAGAATGGTGTTTGTTAATTTTTTGAATTTTTTTACTATTTTTTTGGGAATTCTCTAGCACGGGCCGAACACAAACAGAAATTCAAAAGAAATTTTTTTTAGCTCCTTTTCGATCTGTCCTAACTAGGTTTGGCTAGAAATAAAACAGAAATGATTTTTTTTTTTTTAATTTTTAGAATTTTTATGCAAATTTTTTTGGGAATTCTCTTACACGGGTCGAGTAAGAACAGAAATTGGATCGAAATTTTTTTTCCACTTTTTCGGCCTGTCTAAACCCAGTTTGGCTAGAAATAAAGCTAGAATGAAGTTTGTTAATTTGTTGAATTTTTATACTATTTTTTTGGGAATTCTCTAACAATGGCCGAGTAGGAATGCAAATCGGAACTAAATTTTTTTTGCCGCTTTTTCAGCCCGTCCTCACCCGGTTTCTCTAGAAATAAAGCTGGAATGACGCTTTTTAATTTTGTGAATTTTTATACTATTGTTTTTGTAATTCTTTAGCTCGGGCCGCGTAGGAATAGAAATCGAAACGAAATTTTTTTTACCTATTTTTCAGCCAGTCCTAACCTGATTCTTCTAGAAATAAAACCAAAATGATGTTTTTAAATATTTAGAATTTTTATACAATTTTTTTTGTGAATTCTTTCGCACAGGTCGAGTAGGAACGTGAATTGGAACGAAATTTATTTTCCCGCTTTTTCTGTCCATCCCAACCCGGTTTGATTAAAAATAAAGCTAGAATGAAGTTTGCTAATTTCTAGAATTTTTATACTTTTATTTTGGGAATTCTAACAAGGGCCGAGGAGGAACGGAAATCAGAACGGAATTTTTTTTGCCATTTTTTTGGTCCGTCCTCACCCGGTTTGGCAAGAAATCAACCTAGAATGATGTTTGTTAATTTTTTGAATTTTTATACTATTTTTTTTTGTAATTCTCTAGCTCGGGCCTAGTAGGAACTGAAAATGAAACGACATTTTTTTACCTCTTTTTCAGCTTGTACCAACCCAGTTTGGTTAGAAATAAAGCAAAAATGATATTCTTAAAATTTTTAGAATTTTTATACTATATTTTGGGAATTCTCTTGCACGGTTCTAGCCATGCCGGGCTAGGATGGGCTGAAAAAGAGGGGAAAATTTTTTCTTTCAGATTTTCGTTCCTACTCGATCCGTGCTAAAGAATTCACATAAAAATTGTATAAAAATTCTAAAATTTTAAAAACATCATTTTGGTTTTATTTCTAGACAAACCGGGTTAGGATGGGCCAAAAAAGTGGAAAAAAAGATTTCGTTCCGATTTTCGTTCTTACTCGACCCGTGCTAAAGAATTGACAAACAAATTGTATAAAAATTCTAAAAATTTGAAAACATCATTTTGGTTTTATTTTTAGACAAATCAGTTTAGGATGAGCCAAAAAAGAGGTTAAAAAAATTTCGTTCCAATTTCCGTTCCTACTCTGCGCGGGAAAGAGAATTCCCACAAAAAAAAAAAAGTATAAAAATTCTAAAAAACTAACAAATGTCATTCTAGTATTATTTCTAGCCAAGCCGGGTCAGTATGGGCCGAAAAGGTGGCAAAAAAAATTTTGTTCCGATTTTCGTAAAATTAAAAATTGCCATTGTAGCTTTATTTCCAGCAAACCCGGTCTGAGACGGGCCGA
Source organism: Quercus glauca (assembly GCA_023736055.1). NCBI lineage: Eukaryota > Viridiplantae > Streptophyta > Magnoliopsida > Fagales > Fagaceae > Quercus > Quercus glauca. The sequence continues at coordinate 44,436,348 of CM043319.1, forward strand.
AAAAGAGGAAAAAAGAATTTCTTTCTGATTTCCTTTTCTACTAGAACCGTGCAAGAGAATTCCCAAAAAAATTGTATAAAAATTCTAAAAATTTTAAGAATATCATTTTTGCTTTATTTCTAGCCATACCAGGTTGGTACGAGCCGAAAAAGAGGTAAAAAAAATGTCGCTTCCGAGCTAGAGAATTACAAAAAAAATAGTATAAAAATTCAAAAAATTAACAAACGTCATTCTAGCTTGATTTTTTGCCAAACCAGGTCAGGACGGGCTGAAAAAGTAGCAAAAAAAATTTCGTTCCGATTTCCGTTCCTATTTGGCCCTTGCTACATAATTCCCAAAAAAATATAATAAAAATTTAAAAAATTGAAAAACATCATTCTAACACAATTTCTAACCAGCCCGGGCCGGGACGAGCTGAAAAAGGAGAAATAAAAATTTCGCTCCTATTTTTGCTCCTACTCGACCCGTTTAAGAGAATTCCCAAAAAATTAGTATAAAAATTCAAAAAATTAACAAATATCATTGTAACTTTATTTCTAGCCAAACCAGGTTGGGAAAGGCAAAAAGCGAGGAAAAAAAAATTTCATTCCGATTTCCATTCCAACTTGACTCGTGCTAAAGAATACACAAAAAATTGTATAAAAATTCAAAAAATTTGAAAACATCATTTCAACTTTATTTCTAGCCAAATCGGATCGGGATGGGCCAAAAAAAAGGGAAAAATATTTCGTTCCGATTTTCATTCCTACTCGGCCCGGGCTCGAGAATTCCTAAAAAAATAGTATAAAAATTCGAAAAAAATTCATTCTTGACATATTTCTAGCCAAACTGGGATGGTACGGGCCGAAAAAGTGGCAAAAAAAATTTCGTTCCGATTTTTGTTCTAGCTCGGCCCGTGCTAAATAATTTCCAAAAAAATAATATGAAAAATGATAAAATTAAAAAAAATCAATCTAGCTTTATTTCTAGGTAACCAGGGCTGGGACGGGGCAAAAAAGAGGAAAAAAAAAATGTTGTTTCGATTTCGGTTTCTACTTGAACTGTGCAAGAGAATTCCCAAAAAAATATTTTAAAAATTCAAAAAAATCTTAAAAACATCATTTTTGCTTTATTTCTAGCCAAACCGGGTGGGTACGGGCCAAAAAATGGGTAAAACAAATTTCGTTTCGATTTCCATTCCTACTCGGCCCGAGCTAGAGAATAACAAAAAAAATAGTATAAAAATTAACAAATATCATTCTAGCCTGATTTCTAGCTAAACCGAGTGAGGACGAGCCGAAAAAGTGGCAAAAAAAATTTCGTTCTGATTTCTGTTCCTACTCTACCCTTGTTAGAGAATTCCAAAAAAAAATAGTATAAAAAATCAACAAATTAACAAACATCATTCTAGCTTTATTTCTAGCTAAACCAGGTTGAGACTGGCAGAAAAAGATGGAAAAAGAATTTCGTTCCAATTTTTGTTCCTACTCGACCCGTGCTAAAGAATTCACAAAAAAATTGTATAATAATTCAAAAAAATTAAAAACATCATTTTGGTTTAATTTCTAGACAAACTGGGTTAGGACGGGCCGAAAAAGAGGTTAAAAAAATTTCGTTCCGATTTTCATTTCAACTTTATTTCTAGCCAAACAGGATTGGGATGGGCCAAAAAAAGGGTAAAAAAAATTTCATTCCGTTTTCCGTTCCTATTCAGCCCGTGCTAGAGAATCCCCAAAAAAATAGTTTAAAAATTAAAAAATTAACAAACGTCATTCTAGCTTTATTTCTAGCAAAACTGGGTTTGAAAAGGCCGAAAAAGAGGAAAAAAAATTCCGTTCTGATTTCCGTTCCTACTCGACCCATGTAAGAGAATTCCTATAAAAATACTAAAAATTAAAAAAAAAAAAAAGAAAAATCATTTTGGCTTTATTTCTAGCCAAACCGGGTTGGGACGGGCCGAAAAAGAGGTAAAAAAAATTTCGTTCCGATTTCCGTTTCTACTTGGCCGGTGATAGAGAATTCCCATAAAAACAGTATAAAAATTCTAAAAATTTAAAGACATCATTTTTGCTTTATTTCTAGCCAAACCGGGTTGGGACAAGCTGAAAAAGAGGTAAAAAAAATTTCTTTTGGATTTCTGTTTGTATTCGGCCCGTGTTAGAGAATTCCCAAAAAAATTGTAAAAAAATTCAAAAAATTAACAAACGTCATTCCAGCTTGATTTCTAGCCAAACCGGACAGGGATGGGCTGACAAAGGAACAAAAAAAATTTCGTTCCGATTTCCGTTCCTACTCAGCCCGTGCTAGATAATTTCCAAAAAAATATAATAAAAATTTAAAAAATTAAAAAATAACGTTCGAGCTTTATTTTTAGCCATGCCGGGCTGAAGAAGAGGGAAAAAAATTTTCTTTCCGATTTCCGTTCCTACTCGACCCGTGCTAAAGAATTCACATAAAAATTGTATAAAAATTCTAAAAATTTAAAAACATCATTTTGGTTTTATTTCTAGACAAACCAGGCTAGGACGGGCTGAAAAAGTGGTTAAAAAAATTTCGTTCCGATTTCCGTTCCTTCTCAGCCCGGGAAACAGAATTCCCAAAAAAATAGTATAAAAAATAAAAAAAAATTACAAATGTCCTTCTAGCTTTATTTCTAGCCAAGCCGGGCTGGTACGGACTGAAAAAGTGGAAAAAAAAATTTTCGTTCCTATTGACCTGTGAGAATTGACAAAAAAAATTGTATAAAAATTCTAAAAATTTAAAAACATCATTTTGGTTTTATTTCTATGCAAATCAAGTTAGGATGAGCCAAAAAAGAGGTTAAAAAAATTTCATTCTAATTTTCGTTCCTACTCTTCGTGGGAAAGAGAATTCCCAAAAAAAAAAATAGTATAAAAATTTTAAAAAACTAACAAATGTCATTCTAGCTTTATTTCTAGCCAAGCCAGGTTGGTACGGGCTGAAAAGGTGGCAAAAAAAATTTCGTTCCGATTTTCGTTCCTGCTCGGCCCATGCTAGATAATACCCAAAAAAATAGTAAGAAAATCGTAAAATTAAAAAACGTCATTGTAGCTTTATTTCCAACAAACCCAGGGCGGGACAGGCCGAAAAAGAGGAAAAAAAAAAAATTCTTTCCGATTTCCATTTCTACTAGAACCGTGCAAGAGAATTCCCAAAAAAATAGTATAAAAATTCTAAAAAATTTAAGAATATCATTTTTGCTTTATTTCTAGCCATACCAGGTTGGTATGAGCCGAAAAAGAGGTAAAAAAAAAATGTCGCTTCGGTTTCCGTTCTTACTCGGCCCGAGCTAGAGAATTACAAAAAAAAAAAAAAATAGTATAAAAATTCGAAAAATTAACAAAACGTCATTCTAGCTTGATTTCTCGCCAAACCAGGTCAGGACGGGCCGAAAAAGTGGCAAAAAAAATTTCATTCCGATTTCCGTTCCTATTCAGCCCTTGCTACATAATTCCCAAAAAATATAATAAAAATCAAAAAATTAAAAAACATCATTCCAACTTTATTTCTAGCCAGCCCGGGCCGGGACGAGCTGAAAAAGGGGGAAAAAAATTTCGTTCCTATTTTTGTTCCTACTTAACCCGTTTAAGAGAATTCCCAAAACATTAGTATAAAAATTCAAAAAATTAACAAATATCATTCTAGCTTTATTTCTAGCCAAACCGAGTTGGGACGGGCAGAAAGAGAGGGAAAAAAAATTTTCGTTCTGATTTCCATTCCAACTCGACTCATGCTAAAGAATTCACAAAAAATTGTATAAAATTTCAAAAAATTTAAAAACATCATTTCAACTTTATTTCTAGCCAAATCGGATTGGGATGGGCCGAAAAAAAGGGAAAAAATATTTTGTTCTGATTTCCGTTCTTACTCGGCCCGGGCTAGAGAATTCCTAAAAAAATTGTATAAAAATTCAAAAAAAAATCATTCTTGACTTATTTCTAGCCAAACTGGGTCGGTACGGGCCCAAAAAGTGGCAAAAAATTTCGTTCCGATTTTTGTTCCAGCTCGGCTCGTGCTAGATAATTTCCAAAAAAATAGTATGAAAATTCATAAAATTAAAAAACAACATTCTATCTTTATTTCTAGGAAACCCGGGCCAGGACGGGCCAAAAAAGAGGGAAAAAAAATGTCGTTCCGATTTCCGTTTCTACTCGAATTGTGCAAGAGAATTCCCAAAAAAATATTTTAAAAAATCTAAAAAAATCTTAAGAACTTCGTTTTTGCTTTAATTCTAGCCAAACTGGGTGGGTATGGGCCAACAAATAGGTAAAAAAAATTTCGTTTCGATTTCCATTCCTACTCGGCCCAAGCTATATAATTACAAAAAAAAAAATAGTATAAAAATTCACAAAATTAACAAACGTCATTCTAGCTTGATTTCTAGCCAAACCGAGTGAGGACAGGCCGAAAAACTGGCAAAAAAAATTTCGTTTCGATTTTCGTTCCTACTCGACCCTTGTTAGAGAATTCCCAAAAAAATAGTATAAAAATTCAACAAATTAACAAACATCATTCTACCTTTATTTCTAGCCAAACCGGGTTGGGATGGGCAGAAAAAGAGAGAAAAAAAATTTCGTTCCAATTTCCGTTCCTACTCGACCCGTGCTAAAGATTTCACAAAAAAATTGTATAAAAATTCTAAAAAATTAAAAACATCATTTTGGTTTTATTTCTAGACAAACCGAGTTAGGACGGGCTGAAAAAGAGGTTAAAAAAATTTCGTTCCGATTTCTGTTCCTACTCAGCCTAGGAAAGAGAATTTCCAAAAAAATAATATAAAAATTTTAAAAAATCAACAAACATCATTCTAGCTTTATTTCTAGCCAAGCCGGGTCAGTATGGGCCGAAAAAGTGGGAAAAAAAAAAATTTCGTTCCGATTTCCGTTCCTACTCGACCGGTGCTAAAGAATTCACAAAAAAATTGTATAAAAATTCATAAAATTTTAAAACATCATTTTAACTTTATTTCTAGCCAAACAGAGAACACATCAATGTATATGTGGAAAGAAAGACATATAAACAATGTGAAACACAATATAAACAACAAAAGTAAACTAACTGCCCCCTTCAGTTAGATACATCAAATATATATATATATATATATATATATTCTCCCCCTTTCAAAAACAATTTCAACTCCCCCAAAACAAAACAAGCACGATTCCCACATATTCCAACATTTCATCTAAATCTCCCCCTTTTTGTCATGCAATGATAAAGGCAATTCAAACAAAGAGCAAACAGAAAACATACGTAACAAAAGTCAAGAGAAAATAGAGAATCAAGAAAACACATGAAGAGCAACAACTCCCCTTATGAACACTTTTTAAGTTTTAAAAACAAATTCCTCCCCCTATAAAAATAGGAAAAACAAAACAAGTTTTGGAAAAAATTTAGGAGGTGGGGATAAATAAAAAGACACAAACCAAACTTAAAAACTAAGTTGAGGATACACATGAAGAAAAATATTCTCTCTTTCAATAAATGTAAACTTGACACTATGTGACCCATAAACAGTTGCATAAGTTGAGAAAATATTTGCACATTGATTATCCATTATATCTCTTAAGAAAAATATTTTCTGCAGTTCACACATAAAAAATAGCATATACTAAAATGTACAAAGGACTCAAAAATTAATAAATCAATTTTTAGCAAAATATAAACTAGATTGTTTAACCTAATTAATTAACCAAGTGAATACTTAGGTAAATTATTCAAATCTAGGTTAAAACAAAACAATCATATCATGCAAAGCAGCAGAAATATAACGAACACAATGATATTATAACCCAGTAAAACCAAACATGTAAAAAACCTGGCGATGATTTAATATAGCTATCCTCAAGGTAAAAAGCAAATCTACTATAAAAGAAATGAAGTTTGTACAATAGAACTTAGACCACTAACATTCTATTGATACCTCGAGTAGAAAACTTACTACCACGACCCCATGATAGCTTCGAGTCCACGGACTACTTCTTTCCTAGGCCTTTGCAACACAAGCATCCATACTTGTGATAAAAAAACACAAACTCTCTTGTTTGTGACTCCAAGACCACCCTTGAAGGTTTAGATCATCAGCACCTTTGATGACTAGAGAAGGCAGCAACTTTTACAACACAAGATCTTGAGATTATTTAAGGAATAACTCGGTAGAAAACATGAGAGAGATTTTTGTGTACAAAACCCTAGATACAAAAGAGGCACAATCTTCTCTCTCAGAAAAACCTCATAAAAACGTGCTTAGGGTTTCCTTTATATATTGGAAGAAGAAGATCTGAAACCTTAATCCTTTTTGGGCTTGAACTGCTATTTGGACTTGGTTAAAATTTTGCAAATATGAATCTGTAGCTTGCTTGTTCATGGATCTTGACTTGTATCACCTTGACCATTGTCTAATAATACCTATAGACTCTAGGATCTATATCTAGACAAGTTTATATTCACGATTAGCCAATTATTCTAAACTTTTAGAACCTAATAAAAAATATTAAGCTTAAGGGTCATATTGCCAAAAGATCATTGTAAGACTCCACTTCTAAAATTTATCAATGCATTAGAAGTTGCAAGAAATGGACATCCTAAAATCACAGATATTTAAGAATTAGCATTAGAAACAGGATGCATGTCCAAAATAATAAAGTTAATAGGAAAATAAAATTTGTCCACTTGAACCAAAGCATCCTCAACAACACCCTTTGGAATAATTACAGATCCATCGGCAAGTTGCAAAATTATGGAAGTGGGTTTTAACTCGCCTAGACCTAAATTCTCATACACTGAATATGGCAAAAGATTCACACTTGCCCCAAGATCAAGTAAAGCTTTCTCTATTTTAGAATTACCAATGACACATGAAATAGCGGGACAACTTAGTTCTTTAAACTTTGGAGGTCTATTGTTTTGCATGATTGCATAACTTGTTCAGTAAAAAATGTCATCTTATGTACATTAAGCTTACACTTAACAGTACACAAATCTTTAAAAAATTTAGCATATGATAGAATTTGGTTTATGGCATCCAAAAGAGGAATGTTCACTTTAACTTGCTTAAGCACTTCAAGGATTTCAAAATTTTGATTCACTTTTTGAGGGGGAATCAACCTTTGGGGAAAAGGAGTAGGGATTTGACACTTTTCAATTCTATTAGATTTAGGCTTAAGGACCTCACCACTACTCTTTATTTTGGAAGATTCTTCATGTTTATTGCTTTTAGGAATATCTTTTTCAATGACTCTTCCACAATGAAGAGTAGTCATAGGTTTAACTCACTTTATTTTCAAAGGAACTACAATCATTAACTCAAAATTGACCTTAGGGGTTTGGTTGTGGTTAAGATGGAAACTTACCATTTTCTATTGTGCTCATGGATGCAGACAATTTAGTGAGAGTGCCCCGAATTTCATTTATGGCTTGTGAGTTCTAATTATTAATGGAGCATTGAGTTTGCAAGAATTGTTGCAAAGTGTCCTCAAGACTCCTCTTTGGAGGGGCATTGTAGGGAATAAAATTTTAAGAACCATGTGTTGGAGGTCCAACCACATTATCATTCCTCCAGCTAAAATTTAGGTGATTCCTCCACCCTGAATTATATGTCTCTGAATTGGGAAAAGGGTGTGATTTTTTCATCATGTTCATAGCATTTGCTTGATCATGGAACACCTCTTTGAAAGTTGGAATTGTAAGGCATTTGTTTGTAGGGTGTTCCATGGTCTCACAAATTTTACAAACTTCATCAATTTTAGGCACAGTATTGATTCCATTGACTTTCCTTAATTCCATGGCTTCAAGCTTTCTAGTTAGACTAGCCACCCAAGCACTAAGGTCACCATTTTCGCAAAGTTGGTACTTACCACCCCCAGAGGGGCTGGTGGATGCTCTAAACCTATCTGAGGTATCAGTAGTATCCCAAGATTGGGCATTCTTAGCTAAGAGATTAAAATAATAAAAACCCTCATCAGGATATTTATTCAAAAACTCTCCATTGCACATAATCTCTACAAATTGGCAAATATTTGGAGTTAAACTTTTATAGAAAAAACTAATTATATGCCAAGTTTCATAGTCATGACGTGGACAAGCATTAAGCAAATCTTTAAATCTTTCTCAACATTGATAAAATGTCTCTATATCTTTTTGTGAAAAAATCATTATTTGTCTTTTAAGTGCATTAGTCTGATGAATTGGACAAAATTTATTTAAAAACTCAGTTTGCATCTCTTGCCAAGTACCAATTGACCTAGGTCTCCAAGAATTAAGTCAACTTTTGCCTTGTCCTTAAGAGAAAAAGGAAATAACTTCAACCTAATGGTCTTTTTATTACATGATTGGTCATGGACGGTAGCATATACCTCCTAAAATTCCTCAAAGTGTAAGTAAGGATTTTTAGAATCTAAGCCATGAAATTTAGGAAGAAATGAAATCATACTAGGCTTAAAATTAAATATTTGCATTAGTTGGAAAAATGATGCATGATGGTGCACTACTCCTAGTAGGTTGCAAATAAACCCTAAGAGTTCTAAGTGGTTGGTGATCATGGAAGTCTTCATTATTTAGATTATTCTCATCACCATGATTACTCTCTAAGTCTGCCATGATATTAAGTATGTGAGAATGAGTGAAAGAATTAGATAAATTGCTAAACAAATTATTAGACTCAATTCTAACCAAGCGATTATCACTATCACGACACCAAACATGCATGCAATAGTAAAGCAAGAAAGGAAAAGAAAAAGAAAGAGAAAATAAAACAAATACCTTTAACAATAAAAACAAGTAAAAAGAAAAGAAAAACTCTAAAAGAAAACTTAACTACTTAAAAAGAAAAGAGTTGAAGAGATATTTCCAAAATATTTGAAGAAATTTAATACTGAAAACCTCTCCAAATGAAGTGGAACGCTTCTTTAATCAACTAATCCTTGACAACAGCACCAAAAATTTGCTGTGACTTAAATAATGTTCCCAAGTGCAGGATTGCCATGAAGTAATAACTCGATAAGTCCGAGATCAAATCCACAGGAAATTAACTCTAAATAAGTATGATAATACTTTCAAATAATGATATAAATATGCCAAAAATTAAGCTATTATAATTTTTCTCTTATGGTTTGTTAATCAATTCCCTTTTCCCAGTGGATTACATTATATTCGTATATTCTCCATGGTTACAATATTTGAAGATTATCAAAGATCAATAGTTATGTCATCAATTAATTGTTTAAATTCAAGTTTTTGTAGTTTAAAATAATGCATAAAAGATAAGTTTTTAAATCAAATGGTAAATTACATTTGATTAGTATAGAAATTGGCATGCATGTTAAGAACATATAGAACATGTAATCCAACGATTGGATCTTCAAATTATGAATTCAATAACAAGTTATTGGGTGGTGTAACATTGTTTAGAGTTACACCTGGTGACATGACTATTGATTTTTGATCATCTTGAAATTTTGTAAGCGTGGAGAATATATGAAGATAATGTAATCCAGCGGTGGATTTTTCAAAATTCACATCCAATTAAAAAATATTAGGTGGTGTAACATTAGTTAAAGTTACACTCTCACTATATATATATGTATGTATGTATGTAGTTTAGAATAATGCATAAAAGTTATTCAAAAAAAAAATAATAATGCATAAAAGATAAGTTTATAGATCAAATGGTAAATTATATTCGATTGGCATGGAAATTGGCACACATGTTAAGAACATACTTCAAAATATGAATTCAATAACAAGTTATTGGGTGGTGTAATATTAGTTAAAGTTACACTCTCACAATATATATATATATATAGAAAGAGAGAGAGAGAGAGAGTTGGGTTCAAATTACACTTGATATAACTCTAAGCAATATTACACTATCTAATAACTTGTTATTAAATTCATATTTTGAAAATCTCACTGTTGGATTACATGTTCTATATGTTTTTGACATGCATACCAATTTTTATACCAATTAGATGTTATTTACTGTTTGATTCATAAACTCATATTTTATGCAATATTTAAAACTATAAAAACTTGAATTTAAACAATTGATTGATGATATGGCTATTAATCTTTGATTACCTTTAAACTTTGCAAACATGGAGCATATACAAAGATAATGTAATCCAACGATAATGGATTTATATATATGTAATATGTTACACTTGGTGTAACTCTATAAGAGTTAAGCATTTTTTAAACCATTGATTTTCATTAAATCTAATGGTTAAAAAAAAAAGACTAGTGCTATGTCAAATCTAATATCATTAAGTCATTAAATTATCTTCTAAAAATAAGCAAAAGTCATTAAACTCTCTCTCTCTCTCACACACACAAACACACATCTGCCTAGACCACCATAAACTCCTCCAATGGATGCACATGACTCAATCCCAAATAGAAGCTCTTCCTCCCATAACCCAAAATAAAAAAAGCCTTCCAAGGTTCCTGAAAGTTCAATATGGGTATAAACCACTCTTGAACGTTTTAGACCCCAATTACAAAATTATCAATTCAAGCTTATTATCAAACAATTAATATGCGGAATATGAATATAAGCCAATCACAGAATTGATAACTACTCTAAGCCAAATATAAACACATCCACAATAGTAATATAAGGCAAAGATAAAGGGAAAAAAGATGCAACCACACGGACAACACACAATGTGTTATTGAAGAGGAAACCGAAGCTCTCGGCGTAAAACCTCTCCGCCGCCCTCCAAGCGGCCAATAATCCACTAGAAAATATAGTTGGGATACATGAACAGCAATAGACCCTCCAAGCTTAATCTACCCGATGTACCTAAACCCTCCAAGCTTCTTACTCCAACGAGGTTGCACCGAACCTTTTTCTTTTCTAATTTACCGGATTCCGCTATTGCCCATAGCATCAACCAATATAGATTGGTTCCTTTTTAACTACTTCCCAACAGCACTAAATAAACATTCTCACGGATGTGGGTATGGTGAGAAAAGGATTTGGTTAAAAAACCTCTCAATGATTGAACAATGGAGAGGGAGAGAGTAGAGGAATTTGAAGAGTCTTTAAGGTAAAGATTGTGGATGAATCGATCTTATTTTTCTTTAGGGTTTCTCTCTAAAATTCTCTCTGGAAGCTCTCTCAATATGGTGGGTATAAGGGTCTATATATAGTGTGGCAAGAAAAGAATACGAATAGACAGTTTTTGCCAAACAGGGTAAATTGGCGGCTTGGTCTCGCGGCTTGTCCAAGTCGCGAGTTCAAGTCGCAACGTAACGGCCTGGCCAGCCTAGGGCTTTTGTCCTGTAGTATGACAGCTGGTGCGACCTTTCAGCATCCCTGTGTGCATCTCACGTGCCTTCATTTGGCGGCTTGCCAGTCGCGATCCACCCGCGAGTCTTAGCCGCGAAGCTCTGCTTCTTTGCATATACTTGAACTTTTCTTCATATCTTCTCACACACTACCCTTACAATTTTTCCACCTAAATACATGGCTACTAAGTGCTAAATTATAAGGAAATTGGTCACGGAATAAATCCAATAAAATGGTTGATTAAATTCAACCTTACAATCTCCCCTTTTGGCTATTCCGTGACAAAATCCTACAACAGACTCTAGACTTAAAGCGTGAGTTGGGAACAGTTGAACAATACTCACTCACACCTAACTCTAAATTCTGTAAAACTCTTGAACATATGAATAAGTAACTCCTGAAACACAATAACATAGCAATATCATTGTATGCAGAAAACTTGATATACATATGGAGCAAAAGTAACATAATCAAGCAGAAATGAACTTAAGCATTAAAGTAATAATTCATGGCAAGATCAATCCAGTAGTCACTTAAGCAAAAGTGATTACTATGTTCATTCACACAAGTAATGAACATCCGGACATGCAAAGTGATAAGCTCAATTGAAGAGTATCATTTGCAAGTCCAACACTCAACCAATGCAAACAAACATATATGCATCTAGGAACAATTCTACAAGGGCACAAGAGTGTTGTACTTAGGATAATGCAAAGCATTAACAAGTACTAAAACACAATGCATAAAGGCTGCATAAGCAAAGTTTTGCAAATACATGGCACAAACCATAAAAGCCTACAAATTAGCATAAGTGTATGGAAACAAACCCTTAAAACTTACAAAAGCAACATGGGTACAAATTATAAAATACTTCCCTATCATATCACTCCCCCTATCATGAATCATAGGAGCTATGATGAACTTGGAATATATATACCTGTAACCTGAAACACTTGCACAAAACACATTAGACCCTTAAGGTAAAGCAAGTAATAAACGGACAAGTATAATGTAACAAGTAAATTGCTATCAAGTAAACATGGTGTGAAACATGTGAGTAACTTGATCAAACACCAAACACCAAAACAAAGTTATTGATGTGAACCCCGTCAAGAATAATGAGACCCAACAACGAAAGGGAACCCAAGATCGTTCTATGGACAGATTCGAATGGAAGACCTCGACCCGTTGTTTATGACAAACAAGAACCTCGGTATAAGGAAGACGCCACAAACGGTGGTGGAAACTCCGTTTGATAAGTCAAGATGAACGCCACGGGAAATCCCGATAAGTTCGAATAGTTCTTCAAAGAACCAAAGAGAATAAACCTCACAAGTTTTTATGAATATTCAAAAATTGTCTTTCAAAAACGTTTACAGACTTAGGAGCCTATTTAAGGGCTTCATAAAACTTGACAGACAAGAAAATATATTCTAAAAAAACTTCTAATTGATACCTAACCATATCAGGAATCAAATTTGACCTAAAAAGCATTAAATGCACCTAAAAACAAGGAAATAAATCACTTAAACCTAAAATAACATTTTTTTACATAAAAATACCAAAAATAATAAATTGCAATAATTAAATAGTAAATTGTGTCATGCATCACGATCCTTCTAGAATAGGCCCAAAATATTTCTTGCCAATTCTTAGCCTTGACCGGATCCTTCTAGAACTTGAATCAAGATGACGATTCTTTGCTGCCCACGTGGATCATGCTCAATGGGCCTCCACGAATTTGCTTGAGCCCATAACTCTTGGATGAGTCCGTTGAGTACATCCTTGAACTTCTTTACTTGTGCTCTCGTAACCAGTCCAATTGGTACTTGAACGAGATCCTTCGAAGTGGTGCTTTGATCTCCATCATTCCCCTCCTCTTGAAAAGGATTTGCCCTCAAATCATCACCTACATCAAAAGGACTTAAATCAGCAACATTAAAAGTGGCACTTACATTATACTCACCAGGTAAATCTAGCTTGTAAGTATTGTCATTGATACGCTCGAGGACTTGGAAAGGACCATCTCCTCTTGGGAGCAATTTGGAATGTCTTTTCGCCGGGAATCTTTCTGTTCTCATATGCAGCCAAACCCAATCTCCGGGTTCAAAAACCAGTTTGCGACGTCCCTTGTTCGCTTGTGTGGCATATTGCTCCGTTCTTCGTTCAATGTTGAGTCTTGCTTTCTCATGAATCTGCTTCACAAAATCAGCTTTCTTTTTGCCATCTAAATTAATGTGCTCTGTCAAAGGTAAAGGAGATAAATCCAATGGAGTTAAAGGATTAAACCCATACACAATTTCAAATGGCGAAAATTTGGTAGCAGAATGAACAGCTCTATTATATGCAAACTCAACATGTGGTAAACATTCTTCCCATGTCTTGATGTTCTTTCTAATGATTGACCTCAATAGAGTAGACAAAGTCCTATTTACTACTTCAGTTTGACCATCAGTTTGTGGATGACAAGTAGTGGAAAACAATAGCTTAGTACCTAACTTACACCACAAAGTCTTCCAAAAATAGCTCAAGAACTTAGCATCTCTATCCGAAACAATTGTCCTAGGCATGCCATGTAATCTCACAATCTCTCTAAAGAACAAATCAGCAACATGTGAAGCGTCATCCGTTTTGTGACATGGAATAAAATGTGCCATTTTAGAAAATCTATCCACGACCACAAAAATTGAATCTCTTCCATGTTTAGTCCTAGGCAATCCTAACACAAAATCCATTGAAATATCAATCCAAGGCTCACTAGGAATTAGTAAAGGAGTATACAAACCGTTGGGCTGCACCTTGGATTTAGCTTGCTTACATATGACACATCTACCACAAATCCGTTCGACATCTCGTTTCATGTGAGGCCAATAGAAGTGTTCCTGCAAAATAGCTAAAGTCTTTGCAACTCCAAAATGTCCCATTAATCCCCCACCATGTGATTCCTGCACTAATAACTCCCTTATAGAACAATTAGGCACACATAGCTTATTTTCTCGAAATAGGAATCCATCAAGCCTAAAGAACTTACTAGAGGCGATTTTCTCACAAGCTCGATATTCCTCACAAAATTCGTGGTCTTCAGCATATAATTCTTTAATGTGTTCAAAACCAAGCAATTTTGCATCAAGGGTGGAGAGTAAGGCATACCTGCGAGAAAGCGCATCGGCGACTACGTTCTCCTTACCTTGCTTGTACCGAATGACGTATGGAAACGTCTCTATGAACTCCACCCATCGCGCATGCCTTTTGTTTAGCTTGTGTTGGCCCTTCAAGTGTTTCAAGGACTCATGATCGATGTGAATCACGAACTCCTTAGGCCATAGGTAGTGCTGCCACGTCTCTAAAGCCCGAACCAATGCATACAACTCCTTGTCATAAGTTGGGTAGTTTAAGGCTGCCCCATTGAGTTTCTCGCTGAAGTAAGCAATTGGTCGTCCTTCTTGCATAAGAACGGCGCCTATACCAATACCTGAAGCATCACATTCAATTTCAAACGTTTTAGAAAAGTTAGGTAAAGACAACAAAGGTGCGTTAGTCAACTTCTCTTTGATTAATTGAAATGCCTTCTCTTGTTCTTCTCCCCACCGAAACCCAACGTTCTTCTTGATCACTTCGGTAAGCGGTGCGGCTAAGCTACTGAAGTCCTTCACGAACCGCCGGTAGAAACTAGCAAGTCCATGAAAACTACGAACATTAGCTACACTTGTGGGGCTCGGCCATTCTTGGATTGCACGTACCTTCTCTTCATCAACCTATATACCTTGTGTACTAACAACAAATCCCAAAAATACAAGCTTATCGGTGTAAAAAGTGCACTTCTTTAAATTAGCAAACAACCTTTCTTTCCTTAGCACATCTAAAACGGACTTCAAATGTACTACATGATTGTCTATGTTTTTGCTATAAATAAGTATATCATCAAAATAGACAACAACAAATCTGCTTATAAATGCACGCAAAACATGGTTCATAAGTCTCATAAAGGTGCTCGGAGCATTAGTCAAACCAAAAGGCATAACTAACCATTCATACAAACCATATTTTGTTTTGAAGACAGTTTTCCATTCATCTCCTTCTTTTATCCTAATTTGATGATAACCACTTTTTTAAGTCAATCTTAGAAAATATGCAAGAACCATACAGCTCATCTAACATATCATCTAAGCGTGGGATAGGATGACGATACTTTACCGTTATGTTGTTGATGGCTCAGCAATCAACGCACATTCTCCACGTCCCATCCTTCTTAGGCACAAGTAAGACCGGAACTGCACATGGGCTCATGCTCTCCCTCACGTGCCCCTTCTCCAACAATTCACTTACCTGCCGTTGAAGCTCCTTTGTCTCCTCGGGATTGCTCCTATAAGCTGGTCGGTTTGGAATGGTTGCACCGGGAACAAAATCAATTTGATGTTCAATCCCTCGGATTGGAGGTAACCCATGTGGTGTTTCCTCGGGGAAGACATCCTCGTACTCCTGCAAAAGAGAAACAATAGAACTAGGCAAAGCAAGGTCAAGTTCGTTAGTGTTTAAAAGTGCCTCTTTGTACAAAAGTACAATCATCGGCTGATTCAAAAACATTGCTCGCTTAATCTCACTCACTTTTGCATAGAAATTCTTTTGTTTTCTCTCTGATTTTCTCTCAAGGGCCGAACTTTGATTTTCTTTTTCTCTCTCATTTTTCTTGGCCTCTCTCTAATTTTCACTCTTTTTCTTTTGCTCACTCTCTTTCTTTTGATCACTCTCCTTTTGTAATCTCACTTGATCCTCGTATACTTGCTGCGGTGTCAATGGTACAAGAGTGATTGATCGTTGATTAAATACAAAAGAGTACTTGTTCGTAAAGCCATCATGCTTCACTTGCCTATCGAACTGCCATGGACGCCCTAGCAATAAGTGTCCCGCTTGCATCGGTACTACATCACACAACACTTCATCTTCGTATTTTCCGATTCGAAATGCAACTAACACTTGCTTGTTCACCCTTATCTCACCACTATCATTTAGCCATTGCAACTTGTATGGCCTAGGGTGCTTTACCATGGGCAATCCCAATTTCTCTACCATAATTGTGCTTGCAACATTAGTACAACTACCACCATCAATAATCACACTACATACCTTGTCTTTAACGTAGCACCTAGTGTGAAAGATATTCTCCCGCTGTACTTCATCAACTCCTTTTACTTGCAAGCTTAATGCTCTCCTTGCCACCAATGTCAATGCGTCAGGGGCTAAATACTCCTCCTCGGAAACATCCTCCAATGGCGGCATGTCGTCAGTGTCGGAATCTTCATCATCGGTCACAATTTCACCATTGGCTTGCAACACCATGACTTGCTTGTTTGGACATTGACTTGCTATGTGGCCCCTGCCTTGACATCTAAAACATTTAATATCACGATTCCTAGAGGTAGAGGCTTCAGTTTTACCTTAAGGAACATGGCTGGTGGTTGCGGACTTGGGCTCAGGTTTGGGCATTTGTGGCTTGTCCAGCGGCTTGGCATGACTTGATTTCCAAGAGGTAGAACTAAAGTTATGGCCTGCACGTGTCCCACTCCCCCTCTTGAGTTGTTGTTCCACTTTGATAGCCATATGCACCATATCTTCCAATTCCACATAATGCTGCATCTCTACCTTATCATGGATCTCCCGGTTTAAGCCAAGTAAAAATCTAGCCATTGTAGCCTCCCGATCCTCCTCCACATTAGCGCGGATCATAGCAATCTCCATCTCCTTGTAGTAATCCTCTACGCTTCGACTCCCTTGTCTAAGACCTTGTAGCTTTTTGTACAACTCTCAGTAGTAGTAACTTGGAACGAACCGCTTTCTCATCACTACTTTCATCTCCTCCCATGTGTCTATTGGGTGTTCTCTATTCCGCCTCCTGTTTATCACAAGCTGATCCCACCAAGTAATAGCATATTCAGAAAATTCAATTACAGCTAATTTTACCTTCTTTGCCTCAGAGTAGTTGTGGCAATCAAACACGAACTCCATCTTCTTTTCCCACTCAAGATATGCCTCAGGATCAGATCTACCTTGAAAGGACGGAATTTTCATCTTAATACCACCCAAGTTGTTATCTTCGCGATTCCTAGCTCCTCTATATCTTCCTTCATGTCTCCTATTGTTAACAATGGAATCTCGATCTTCTTCTTCATCAAAACCAGACCCATAAAACTCTTCATCCTCCTCCCTCGATGGATATCTTTCCCTTCTACGCAAATTACGACCTTTTTGTGGTTGCTCCTCACGTCTATTCTCCATTTGATCTATTCGTTCATGAACCTGCTCCATCTCCATCTTCATCACACGCCTCATCTCACTCATCATGGCCTCCATAAATACCTTCGGATCAACCAATTTTGTTTCATCTTCGGTAATGCTCTTACCACTATCATGAGACATGTTTTCTGCAAAACAAAGGTTAGAAACAACACAAAAAAAAAAAGGACCTCACGAATCACTCCCTTACGTGTTTACGCTCAAGAATGTGGATCACTCTCCACTCGTATTTCACTCAAAATAATATGGCTTTTACCCTCTGATGTTCTCACCACTCTTGCCTTTTTCCCCTCGATAATTCTCTTTCAGTTCTTTTGAAACTAAACAAACAACTCAAAATTTCCAGCAACAATTTACCAAGAACTAATCAAGGAATTTTAGATTTGAACACAAGGAATATGGAAATTTTCAGAATAGAATTAGAAGGAATATAGCAGTTTGGAATTTTGGAATCACAGATTAGTGAATTTTTTTTTTTTTTTTTTTTTTGGAACTCCTTTATGTCTGGACTCCTTTCTGTCTTCTTCTTCGAGTTTTTTTTTTTTTTTTTTTTTTTTTTTTTTTTTTTTTTTTTTTTACGATCAGCAACTAGCTTTTGAGAATAATGAAATAAAATTTCGAAATAACTAAGAGATGTGAGACCAGACCAATAGTTTAGACATCAACAAGAACAAACAAAGATTGAACAGATAGGGTAAAGGAAATTCAGCTAAGAAGAGATAAATGATGTGGACGGCTAAAGAAGAAACAAAGGAATGAAAGATGTTAAAGGATAGGCAAACCTGAACTAGAAACCGTGCTCTGATACCAAATGATGTGAACCCCGTCTAGAATAACGAGACCCAACAACGAAAGGGAACCCAAGATCGTTCTATGGACAGATTCGAATGGAAGACCTCGACCCGTTGTTTATGACAAACAAGAACCTCGGTATAAGGAAGACGCCACAAACGGTGGTGGAAACTCCGTTTGATAAGTCAAGATGAACGCCACGGGAAATCCCGATAAGTTCGAATAGTTCTTCAAAGAACCAAAGAGAATAAACCTCACAAGTTTTTATGAATATTCAAAAATTGTCTTTCAAAAACGTTTACAGACTTAGGAGCCTATTTAAGGGCTTCATAAAACTTGACAGACAAGAAAATATATTCTAAAAAAACTCCTAATTGATACCTAACCATATCAGGAATCAAATTTGACCTAAAAAGCATTAAATGCACCTAAAAACAAGGAAATAAATCACTTAAACCTAAAATAACGTTTTTTTACATAAAAATACCAAAAATAATAAATTGCAATAATTAAATAGTAAATTGTGTCATGCATCACGATCCTTCTAGAATAGGCCCAAAATATTTCTTGCCAATTCTTAGCCTTGACCGGATCCTTCTAGAACTTGAATCAAGATGATGATTCTTTGCTGCCCACGTGGATCATGCTCAATGGGCCTCCACGAATTTGCTTGAGCCCATAACTCTTGGATGAGTCCGTTGAGTACATCCTTGAACTTCTTTGCTTGTGCTCTCGTAACCGGTCCAATTGGTACTTGAATGAGAACCTTCGAAGCGGTGCCTTGTTCTCCATCAGTTATCTTATTAGCTCAATGTCTTCTCCCCCTTGGTATATGCATCTCTCCTATGGAATATCTCTCCCCCTACAAATGTGCATGAGAAATAGAATTTCTCCCCCTAAGAATGTGCACAATGGTCATACAGAAATGACAAAAACTCTCCGGTGTACTCTCTAAAGTGTACTCTCCCCCTTTTTGTTAAGAATAGACAAATGGTCAAGGAGAAACGAGGGCAAGAGATGAAGGTATGAACATCGATTATGATGCATAAGGGGTGCGAGATAAATGAGAAAATGAAGCTCAAACCTAAGACAAAGCAAAATGCTACAAAGCATAAGACAAATATGTCATGCTAGGATGAAGAAACGATGTATAAACCAATGCATGACAATGGTAGCAAGGTGTGTGCAAGAGGTGGCAAAGTGCAATGTATGACCAATGCATGAAAAATGCACATGTAAGGTAAGGTGTGTTAAATACACAACCAATTAACCAAACATGTTCCTAATGAGAAAACATGAGAAACCCCAAAGTTTGATACTCATCGGAGTCCCAACAAGCGAGAAAATACCTAAGAGACATTTTATCAAACACCTAGCATGCACACTATGAACAACAATGTGAAACAATGCATGAACATCATGAAAAACACCCTTAATACAGGCTCTTTTTGCCACAAGGGGCCAATATTCAAAGCAAATCATTAAAAGAAACCAATCTCATACAAAAATTTGACCAAAAAATAAGTTTTCCCAACCCTTATGATGAAAAACTCAACCAAAAGTACAAAACTCTCCAAAACATAGTCTAAGGATCAAAAACAATGAAAAGAGTTCATAATTACCTTAGAGACGTTAATGGAATGAAAAACCATTCAAATTGATTGAGTTTTGATGTAAAAATAGTGAAAGAAGGGTTTAACAGAGGATAGGAGAGGTTTAAAACAGGTTTCCCATGAAAAGCCCTTTAAAAAGCTGTTTTTGGGCGTTTCGCGACTGGGCGAGCGCGAAGTTCAGTCGCGAAAATTTCGCGAGTCGCGAGTGAGTTGCGAGAGAGTCGCCAAAGTTTCTGTATGAAACTCGCGACTGGGGTTGGCGACTGGCGAGTCGCGAGTGAGTCGCGAAAAACTCTGACACCAGTTTTTCAACACAAAACATGTTTAAATACTGAAAAACAATGTAAGCACTAAACATGAACACAAAGAGTGATAAAAATCACTTCCAAAAACATATAAAATGATCAAAAATATTTTTGGATTGATCCATATATAGTTGAGCACACACATATCACATTTAAACAAGTACAATCGAACAAATGAATAAAGCATTCATTGAACATTAGGCATGTGTGTTGTGTGTGTGTATCAAGTGTGGAATAGTCCTTAGGCTAGAATGAAACTTCAATGATCAATTCAATCAAGTCATACACAACTAGTACTAAGTCAAGCGGTCTATCTCAATTATAGAAATGAATATATATGACCTCCCACAAGAAAATGATTACATATCTATGAAACTTTTCATTTGGCTTCTTTACGATTCATATCATTTGATCTTTTTGAATCAATACATCACATTTTAGAGATTAATGCCTGAAATTTTGATATTTCAATTTGATGAACAAGCCTTTGGCTTTTTGGGGCATCATACATTTTATTTTGGTCGCTTTCCCTTTTTCCTAGTCAAATACTAGTATGTTCGACAGGCTTTTGCAGCTCAATATCTCTTTTCATTTGGAGATTTATATTTGGTGAGCTCTTTAAGCAAAAACAACAAAATAAAGAGTGGGAAGATATATAGGCACAAGTCTATGCATGTCTCAAAACCAACAAGACTATTGACTAATCATTCATGATAAGTTTGAAGATCGATTTACAACAATCACACAAAGATGTCAAGATTTTTCCCACAAAGATATAAGTGAATAAAGAACAAGTTAAGCTTGTAAATGCACAAAGCCATTAGTACAAAGGTACAAGGCAAAACTCACATGTGATATGTGCTCAAACATATACGATCAAACTTTTTGAAATTTTTTTTTTCACTTTTTATGTGATTTTGGATTTTTACTCTCATAAAACAAAAACATAAAAGTAAGATCAAAACAAAAGCAATGCATACAAATAAATGCAAAATGCACAAATGCATGAAGATATGACAATCAATGCATGAAGGGTCCTACAAAGATCGAAAGAATTAGATCAAGGACCAAAAGAGTAAAAGCTCAACCATAGGAACCATTCCTCATCCAAACAGAACAATTGTTTGGAATGAGTGTCTCAAGAGAAGTGAGACGAGGGTTGGAAGAATGAGAACCGGAGATGCACATAGTCAAGGAGTTAAGAGCATTAAACACTTTCTTTAACAACATGCTATTATCACTCAAATCCGGTTTACCTTTTTTAGCATAACTTCCTAGAAGCTCAAGTTTATCTTTTCTTTTAATTCTTTTAAAAGTATGAAACTTAGAGCATTGAGGTCTTTAGATGACCAAAGGCACCACAATGGTGACAAATAATGTGTTTAGGTCCACTAGGCTTTTTGGGAAGGGATCTATCAACATAAGTTTGTTCTCTTTTCAACTTATGACATTGAGGTCTTATATGACCAATCACACCACAATGATGGCAAGTTAAAACAAACTTAGATCCATTCAAAACCTTAGGTTGAGACCTAAACGAAGAATTTGACTTAGGAGCCTTTCTCTCCACCTTTTGATTTCTTTTGTGTAGAGGAATGTACACCTATTTGTCTTTAGAGGTAGAACTCACAATAGGGACAAAATCGGGTACCACAACATGACTACAACATAAATTATCTTCATTTTTAACAACAGGTTCAGCAATCAAACACTTGGCATGCATCTTAAGAGATTCATTTTCACATTTAAGCTCATCAACAAGTTTGTTAGACAAAACAAGTTTAGGATCCAAGTCCATATTCTAACATTCAAACTCTTTTAGCTTTTCAAGAAAATTTTCAGCAAGCTTCTTATATTTTTCAATTAATTTATTGGATTCATTGAGTTTAGCAATCAATTCATCATTTTCACAAATGAACTTGCTCAAATTCTTTTGAAACTTCCTTGCTTCTTTCTTCAAGAGTTTGTCAACAACACCCACAGATTCAAGTAACATGTCATCACAATTATGAGGATTAACACTTATAGAGGCATTTTCACAAACACGTGGCATGTTACAATTATTACAAACCAAATCATACAAGGAGGCATACATAGCACAATCCATAGCAAAAAAAAAAAAACACAAGGGGTCAAGGATCACACTTAGGTATTTAAACCACAACAAGTGTACCCGCTCTGATACCAATTGAAAGGTCAATATGGGTATAAACCACCTTTGAACGTTTTAGACCCCAATTACAAAATTATCAATTCAAACTTATTATCAAACAATTAATGTGCGGAATATGAATATAAGCCAATCACAGAATTGATAACTACTCTAAGCCAAATATAAGCACATTCACAGCAGTAATATAAGGCAAAGATAAAGGGAAGGAAGATGCAAACACACGATGTGTTATCGAAGAGGAAATCGAAGCTCTCGGCGTAAAACCTCTCCGCCGCCCTCCAAGCGGTCAATAATCCACTAGAAAATGTAGTTAGGATACATGAACAGCAATAGACCCTCCAAGCCTAATCTACCCGATGTACCTAAGCCCTCCAAGCTTCTTGCTCCAACGAGGTTGCGCCGAACCTTTTTCTTTTCTAACTTATCGGATTCTGCTATAGCCTATAGCATCAACCAATATAGATTGGTTCCTTCCTAACTACTTCCCAACAGCACCAAATAAACATTCTCACGGATGTGGGTATGGTGAGAAAATGATTTGGTTAAAAAACCTCTCAAGGATTGAACAATGGAGAGGGAGAGAGTAGAGGAATTTGAAGAGTCTCTAAGGTAAAGATTATGGATGAATCAATCTTGTTTTTCTCTAGGGTTTCTCTCTAAAATTCTCTCTGGAAGCTCTCTCAATATGGTGGGTATAAGGGTCTATATATAGTGTGGTGAGAAAAGAATACGAAGAGACAGTTTTTGCCAAACAGGGTAAATTGGCGGCTTGGTCTCGCGACTTGTCCAAGTCGCGAGTTCAAGTCGCGACGTAACGGCTTGGCCAGCCTGGGACTTTTGTCCTGTAGTGTGACAGCTGGTGCGACCCTTCAGCTTCCTTGTGTGCATCTCACGTGCCTTCATTTGGCGGCTTGCCAGTCGCGATCCACCCGCGAGTCCTAGCCATGAAGCTCTGCTTCTTTGCACATACTTGAGCTTTTCTTCATATCTTCTCACACACTACTCTTACAATTTTTCCATATAAATACAGGGTTACTAAGTGCTAAATTACAAGCAAATTGGTCACGGAATAAAGCCAATAAGATGGTTGATTAAATTCAACCTTACAGTTCCATATATACACTATAATAGTGTTCCTATGAGAGCTAGATAACACCAAAATCTTCTTATCCTAAAAACTTTAACACGAGTACCTAATTCCTTGTTGTTTCTTAAATTAACTCTAATTTTCCTACAAATTGGTATTTATCGAAGATCTAGAAGAGCATGAAAAGGAACAGTAAATTTCTTAAAGTCAACTGGTCTAAAAGAATGAAGGAATTAGGCAAACAAGATGGTCCATAATGGAGATCCTAAAGTTTGTAAATGCAATATCCACATATATGAAGCCACTCATTTGGAAAGAAGAGAAGAGAGAAGTGTTGCATCCAACCATCATGATGAAGAGGCTAATTCCATTCTAATTGATTACATGTACAATGGTTATTCAGAATCATTTGGCAAACCACCTGATGGATTACAAGAGTGAAAACAGTTAGGAAAATTAGAGTAAATTTAAGAAATTCAAAAGGCCAATTGGAAGGATTTTTTTTTTTTTTTTTGGGTTATGGGAGGAGCTTCTATTTATGACTAAGTCATGTGTGTCTATTGGAGGAGTTCCTGTGAGTCCAGGGGAGGGAGAGAGAGAGAAAGAGAAGAAAACAATGGAGGGTGAAAGAGTTTAATGACTTTTTTTAAATTTTAAAAGAGAATTTAACGAATTAATGATATTAGATCTGACATGGCACTAGTCCTGTTTTAACCATTAAATTTAACAGAAATCAATGGTTTAGAAAATGTGTAACTCCTATGGAATTACACTTTTTCTAAACTATTGAATTTAAGTAGATCCAACAGTTAAAAAAAGACCCTCATTAATGCTAATATTCTGATTGATCTCATTTATTAACCCTTATTTAATACATATCATATTTATATCTAAACCCAAAAAAGTATCTACATCTGCACGTCTCTCTCTCTCTCTCTCTCTCTCTCTCTCAAAAAAAAAAAAAAAAAAAAAAGCCACAGTCGTAGGACTTTATTAAATAACACAACTATTGTCATAAGTTTGAACATATAATGATTATTTTAAAGTGTTTTTATCATTCTCCATCTCTCGTCAAGCCTTTGTTGTATGTATGTGTTAGGATTAGTGCCCTAAAATCCTATTGTATGCTATGCATGACATTACGTTATATGTAATAAAGTTGTTTTATTATTATCTAAAATAATGGTAACATGAATATTTGAAAATTATCATATAATCCTTGAAATGCATAGTATGTAATTTATGTGATTTAGTCACAGAGGAAACAAATCACAAGTTCTTTGTAAACTCAAAATCTTAGTTCGTAGTCGGTAATGAAATTGGGCATTTCATTTGCGAAGACTATAACATGTCAATTAAGATAATTTGTCTTGATCATGGAAGTGAAAACTTCTAGTTGTTAATATGTTTTAAGTGTATAAGACATAAATTGGACCACTGTGAGATTTATTATTCTATTAACAATTGTCAAATGAATAATAAATCTCATGACTTTCATTTACATAAACTCTCAATCTTGAAAGAATAGTGAACCCGATCATGAAATGTAGGTTACTTTGATATATCAAGTGAGATCTAAAGAAACGGTCAAACATCAGTATGTTGGGTAACCACACATAGTGTTGAAGGAACACATATTCTCAAGATGAAATTCATCTCTTTATAGAGATATAAAATATTCTCTTAAGATAAGTTTAATGAGTTTGGTTATTCAGAGTGTTAGACCTAACCACTTTAGTAAAGAGTTACTAAAGTTTATGTTTTATGAAATTAGATTTCATAAAATATATATGAATAACTTAAAGGATTAAACCGAGTACTCAAGGATCAAGAGGTAATAATTTTCAAAGTGACAATTACACTTTATGACTTTGTATTACTACAAATATTTCAAAAGGGGTTAAATGTTTAGATAATAAAGTCTTGTGATGTAATTTATTAATAAGGCGTAGAGTGCAATTATATTTATATAGTGGTATTAAATATAATTAATGGTAACTTTGAGCTTATCAAGAGTTGATAGATAAGTGCAAAACTCATTAGAGCTAGAGCTTTATTTGTCCCTTTTGGTCCCACTCTAAGCCATACACTAAAGCCCAATTGGGCTAAACCAAAAGGCTAACCCAATTAGATAACCAATTATTTATTTAATAAGAGTTATTAAATAAGGTAACTGCCAAGTGCAAAAAATAGACGTATGATTAAAAAGAGAAATATACAAATTTCTCAAGTCTCTCTCTTATTCTCTTAAACAAATACGTATAGAACTGATTGAGAGACCACACATCTTGGGTGTATTGTGGAATTGGGGTGAAGATTAAAAGTTTTCCCAAGTTCAATCTTCCATTGTTTTAAATTTCACTGCATCAAGGTACGCCTTCTTGTTCTCTATTTTTAATATCTAGATGTTCCATGTTATCTCACATGAATGAAGTAAATCTATTTATTTCCACTGTGTGTTTTTGTATAAGATACAAAATTGTATTTTCCAATAGTATGAACTATTTTATTCCATTACATCTATGTTCAATTTATTTTCCCACGTGAATCACTGATATTAGACTACAAGTCTTGTAGCTTGAATCATTCTACAAGATTTACTTTGTTGTCTAAATGTCTTCTAACTCTAAATGATTCATCTCTGCTAGTTGTCTCACGTGTAGTTAAGGGCCATATTATTTGTAGCTACATATTTAAACCTTGATGATAGTGAATATGATTTACAACTAAGCCTATAATCTTGACCATGGTTATTATTATTATTATTTTTTTTTTAGCAATAGAAGTTGAAAAAGAATAAAGAAAAAAAAAGTTTGATTACTTAAAGGAGTTATCTACCACAATTTTCTTTGACTTCTACCCACTTTGCCACTTTGAGCCTCTTCTACAATTTATTCATATAAAATAATAGAAACAAAAGAGATGAGCTTCTTAACTTGTTAGTGGTCGGAAAAATAAATATTATATATTTTTTGGAGTAAACCCCACCTCAACTTTATAGTTATGCATCACAATATTAAGGATTTTTAATTTGCTTCCTTATTCAAGAATAAACCATCAAGTATTCATCAATCCTTTAGTGAGGGTTGTATCATCATGACCTTTTACGACAATAGCTGTATTAGCCACATCATTTAAAAATGAGCATGAAGAGTAAGGATTTATGACTCATCACTCACTCTATTTAATTTCTTGAGCACTACATTGCTATTTGCTAGTTGTAATAAGCAACTCAGATTGCATATTTTACTTCAATCATAGCTTTGAAACGGTGATTATTCTTATTTTTTTTATTCTTATCAAGTTGATTATTCTTTCCCCTTTTGTAGCTACAATTGGTGATATGTTTATATATTTTTTATTTGTGTTCATTATTTATATTGATTCTTATAGTTATTGAATAGCAAATGAAAGTTGAAGAGTTATATAATGCCTCGAATAATTCAGAACTATCAGAGCAAGGGTTACCACTTGAAGATTTTGGTGATTGTGAGTTGAAATCCAACCCATATGTCAAAATGCAATTTGACTCCCTTGATGGTTGAATGTTCAAAATGTGTATAAAACACCCTTGAACGTTTAGACCATAAATTACAAATTATCAATTCAAGCTTATTATTAAACAATAAATGTGCGGAACATGAACATAAGCTAAAACAGAATTGATAAACAATCTAAACCATAAATAATCACAATCACAGCAGTAATTAAATGGTAAAGATAAAGGGAAGAGAGATGCAAACATAAGGACAACACTCGATGTGTTATCGAAGAGGAAATCGAAGCCCTTAGCGTAAAACCTCTTCGCCGCCCTCCAAGTGGTCAATAATCTACTAGAAAATGTAGTTGGGATACATGAACAGCAATAGACCCTCCAAGCCTAATCTACCCAATTTACCTAAACCCTCCAAGCTTCTTGCTCCAACGAGGTTACGCCGAACCTTTTTCTTTTCTAACTTACCGGATTCCGCTATAGCCTATAGCATCAACCAATATTAATTGGTCCCTTCCTAACTGCTTCCCAAAGCACCAAATAAACCTTCTCACAGATATGGTTATGGTGAGAAAAGGATTTGGTTAAAAACCTTTCAAGGATGTAACAATGGAGAGGGTGAGAGTAGAGGAATTTAAAGAGTCTCTTAGGTGAAGATTGTGGATGAATCAATCTTGTTTTTTTCTAGGGTTTCTCTCTCAAAATTCTCTCTAGAAGCTCTCTACATGTCGTGGGTATAAGGGTCTATATATAGTGGTATGTGTTTGAAATGTGAAGAGTCAATTTTTCCAAAATAGAGCTGGCTGGTGGCTTGGCCTCGCGACTCAGTCAAATTGCGAGTTCAAACCGCGAGGTAACTACATTGCCAGTCTGGACTTTTTGTCCTGTAGGGTAATAGCTGGCATGACGCTTCAGTTTTCCGCATGCTTGACACGTGACTATCGTTTGGCGGCTTTCTAGTCGCAAGTCCCTGCATCTTTGCACAAATTTTAACATTTCTTCACACTCTTTCACACACTACCCTTACATGAATCCCACCTAAATATAGGGTTACTAATTGCTAAAATACAAGCAAATTTGGTACGGAATAAAGCTAACAAGATGGTTGATTAAATTCAACCTTACAATGGTGTTGAAACTTTTTACAAATAATTTGCAAAATATGTAGATTTTGGAATCATATCCGTACGAGCAAAAAAACACCAAAAAGTGATAATGTAACAAGTCGTATTTATGTATGTTGTAGTGAAGGCTAATGCAAAAGAGAAAAGACATTTGAAATTTGAAAGAGCAGAAATGATGAGCAAAAGGCCCATGGAAGTTGCTCAAGTCTTAGAACTAGATGCGAACCAATGCTAGGATCATGAAGAATAAAAAGTTGTTGAAATGTGTTGTGAAGGGATTTGAGAACAACCACAATCATGGTATAATTAGTCCAAAAAGTGTGTCATACCTCTAATGCCACACAAAAATGTCTACTGTTGCTAAGAATCATGTTGAAAAATTTGGTGAAGAAGGTCTACCAATAGGAAAAGTTGCCATGATTTTCAATGTAAGTGACCAAACATTTACAAGTAGAGATTATTGTAATCACTTGAGAGATGTTAGGAGAAAAAATCTAAATGTTGGAGATGTTGGAAAAATATGGTTTGTATTGCATACAAAACATACACAGCAGAAAATTAACGGATCTACTTTATTCGCAATTGATAACATGTACTATGTAAATTTGAGAATTCAAGAACAAGAGAGCGTACCTTGGTGCAGTAAAATTCAAAAACCAAAGATTAGAAGTACATGAGAACACTTTTAATCTTCACTCCAATTCTACTTATGTGCAAGAAGTGTGGTATCTCAATCAATTTATATGTATGTGTTCAAGGGAGAATAAGAGAGTGGATTACACTCACATACACACCATTTCATTCTCTTATAAAATTTTGTATGTTTCCCTCCTTAAATATAACTGATTATTTAATTGGACTAACCTTTTGGGCCATTCCAATTGGGTTTTAGTATGTGGTTTGGAGAAGGACCAAAAGGGGAACAAATAAGATGCTAGTTACAATGGGTTTTAGGCCTTTTTGCCAACTCTTGATAAGCCCAAAATTACCATTAATTATATTTAATACCACTATATAAATATAATTGCACTCTACGCCTTATTAATAAATTATATCTCAAGACTTTATTATACATACAACCCTTTCATTAAAATATTCATAGTAATACAAAGTCATGAATGTTGACTGCTACTTTGAATATTATTACATCTTAATTCTTGAGTACCTAGTTTAATCATTTAAGTTATTCATCATATATTTATGAAATCTAATTTCATATATATATATATATATATATATATATATATACTCTTTAGTAACTCCTTACTAAAGTGGTTAGACCTAACACTCTAAATAACCAAACTCATTAAACTTACCTTAAGGAAATATTTTATATCTCAATTAAGAGATTATGAATTCAATCTTGAGAATATATGTTCTTTCAACACTAAATATGGCTACCCAACATACTGAAGTTTTGATTGTGACTTTAGATCTCACTCCTGATATATCAAAGTAACCTACACTCCATGATCAGGTTTATTATTCTCTTAGGATTGAGAGTTGATGTAAATAAAAGTCGTGTGAATTATTATTCATTTTGACAGTCATTAGTAGAATAGTAAATCTCACAGCGGTCTAGTTCAATATGTCTTAACACATAAAACATATCAACATATCAACTAGAAGTCTCCACTTCTATGATCAAGACAAATCATCTTAGTTGATATGTTATAGTCTTCACAAATGAAATGCTCAATTTCATCACCGACTACGAACTAAAATTCTGAATTTACAAAGAACTTGTTATTTATATCTTCTGTGACTAAATCACATATTATGCATCTCATGGATTATATGATAATGTCCAAATATTCATGTTGTCATTATTTTAGATAATAATAAAATAACTTTATTAATCATAACATAATGTCATACATAGTATCATACAATAGGATTTAAAGGGCACATATCCTATCAATCTCTCACTTGCCCTAAAGATTATTGTGCACTAATCTAACACCCATTCTCTCCAAATGTGACTCAAAAGTCCTTTGTGGCAAGGCTTTGGTAAAGGGATTTTCTTGATTATTTTCACTATCAATCTTTGCTACTACTATATCTCCTCGAGCAACAATGTCTCGAATGATGTGGTACTTTCTTTCAACGTGCTTTCCTTTGTTATGATTCTTTGGATCTTTGGAATGTGCAACCACTCCACTATTGTTGCAAAGCAATGTGATAGGAACTTGCTCCATTCTCACAACACCAAGATCAGAAAGGAATTTCTTGAGCCAAACAGCTTCATTTACTGCTTCACAAGCAGCAATATATTCAACCTCCATGGTGGAGTCAGCAATACAAGATTACTTAACACTCCTCCAACTTATGGCTCCACCTTCCAAGGTGAACACACAACTTGAAGTGGACTTTCTAAAATCAAGATTTGATTGAAAATCAGAATCTGTATAACCAATGGGAATCAAATCCTCACATCGGTAAACAAGCATATAATCTCTCGTTCTCCGTAGATACTTGAGAATATGTTTTACAGCTTGCCAATGTTTTGGTCCTGGATTTGATTGATATCGACTGACCATGCCAACTGAATAACAAATATCTAGTCTAGTACAAAGCATGGTGAAAGTTCAAAATGGGTATGAAACACCCTTGAACGTTTAGACCCCAAATACAAAATTACCAATTCAAACTTTATATCAAATAATTAATGTGCGGAATATGATAACAAGCATATAGCAGAATTGATAAACAATCTAAGCCAATTATAATCACATCCACAGCAGAAAATAAAAGGCAAA
Organism: Quercus glauca; assembly: GCA_023736055.1. Taxonomy (NCBI): domain Eukaryota; kingdom Viridiplantae; phylum Streptophyta; class Magnoliopsida; order Fagales; family Fagaceae; genus Quercus; species Quercus glauca. Next base: position 44,467,275 of record CM043319.1, read on the forward strand.
GATAAAGGAAGAAAGATGCAAATACAAGGACAACACACGATGTGTTATCGAAGAGGAAACCGAAGCCCTTGGCGTAAAACCTCTCCGCCGCCCTCCAAGCGGTCAAATAATCCACTAGAAAATGTAGTTAGGATACATGAACAGCAATAGACCTTCCAAACCTAATCTACACAGGTACCTAATATTGGGGTTTATACCCTAAAATCCAATTCATTGACATGTCATAAATAATTAAGTTATTTAATTATATGAGACTATTTATGAATTAATGGGACATTATCTTAGTCTATGAGATGCATAGTATGTGATTTATGTGATTTAGTCACAGAAGATATAAATCACAAGTTCTTTGTAAACTCAGAATTTTAGTTCGTAGTCGGTGATGAAATTGAGCATTTTATCTGCGAAGACTATAACATGTCAACTAAGATGATTTGTTTTGATCATGGAAGTGGAGACTTCTAGTTGATATGTTAATATGTTTTAAGAGTTAAGACATATTGAACTGGATCGCCGTGAGATTTATTATTCTTTGAACGACTGTTAAATGAATAATAAATCTCACGACTTCTATTTATATCGACTCTAAATCCTAAGAAAATAATAGACCTGATCATGAGATGTAGGTTGCTTTGATATATCAGGAGTGAGATCTATAAGTTACGATCAAAACCTCATTATGTTGGGCAATCACATTTAGTGTTGATGGAACATATATTCTCAAGATGGAATTCATAATTTCTTAATGGAGATATAAAATATTCCCTTGAGATAAGTTTAATGGATTTGGTTATTCAGAGTGTTGGGCCCAACCACTTTAGTAAGAAGTTAATAAAGTATATATTTATGGAATTGAATTTCATAAATATATGAATAACATAAAGGATTAAACCGGGTACTCAAGGATTAAGATGTAGTAATCTTCAAAGTGACAGTCTATATTTATGACTTTGTATTATTACGAATATTTTAATGAAGGGGTTGTATGTATAATAAAGTCTTGAGATATAATTTATTAATAAGGCCTAGAGTGCAATTATATTCTTATAGTAGTATTGAATATAATTAATGGTAACTTTGGACTTGTCAAGAGTTGACGAAAAAGCTCAAGACCCATTGGAGTTAGAGTCTTATTTGTTCCCTTTGGTCCCATCTCAAGCAACAAACTAAAACCCAATTGGGTAGGCCCAAAAGGCTAACCCAATTAAATAATCAGTCATTATTTAATAAGAGTTATTAAATAACGAAACTAAGAGAATAGTTTTAACGTACGTATGATGAAAAAAAAATAAATCAGTTTTTTCTCCACAAGGAGACAAAGAAGAATTTTCTTTTAGAGTCTATGTACAAAAGACCGATTGAGAGACCACACATCTTGGGCACCATGTGGAATTGAGATGAAGATTAAAGGTTTTCTCAAGTTTTTGTTTTGAAATTCACTGCACCAAGGTACGCTTTCTATTCTTTGTTCTAAAATTCATGGTTACATGTTATCTTTCATGATTGAAGTAGATCCATATTTGTTGCTTCCGCTATGTGTTTTGTATGAGATACAAAACCAGATTTTTTTCCAACAAATGGTATCAGAGCGGTCTTCAATATCATGCTTGTATAACATGTGATTGATTTTTAGAATTAAAGAAAAACCGTTTTCTTGGTGATTTAATTTTCTGCAGTAAAGTTTCTGTATAATTTTGTTTTTTGGAACTGCCATGATTAATATATGAGATATATTAATTATTGTTTGTTGCCACGGCTGTAATTTCTGTTTTCTGCCGTGTGTTTTTGGTGTTTGTATTCATCAAGGACACCATCTACACATCTTGCGAACAGATTATTGAAGTGGTTTATAAACATAATCGGATAGGAATGATGTACATTGATTCTCATGTAATCATTTAATGTTCGACTTTGCCATCAGTTTTAAAGTTTTCTTAAATAAAACAGGTAGAACGGTCAAAGCATGAGAATTTTGTTTTGCATTGGTTGGTTATTGTTGACAGTTGAATTTTGTTTGATAACCGTTCCCAATGCCATTAACTTATTTGAAACATGATGATATCGGGTTCATACCAAGGATGAATATCATGTTGGTTATTATATTGTATCAAGTGGCGTTTGACTTTTCGCTAGTGATACATATATGATTGTATGGTAAACGTGTACTATTGTTAGTCTTGCTTGATATATTTATACGTTATCAAGGATTCAAGGCTTAACTTCATGAATTGCTTAATATATATATATATATATATTAATGTGCGGATGTTCAAACCATGATATTAGTTCATGTTTATATGTATTAAGATCTGAATGTTGAACGAGTATTGATGCTTGCCTTGCATTCTATTTTTTCATGATCAAACAGTTGGTTAATGCTAGGATTATGAAATTTATTCCTAATGAGATTAGGATTGTGCTTTCAAGGTTTCTAGCATATTATGGTTCTTAATCTTGATATTGAAAACCCTTATGTTTGATCTGTAAATATTCGTTGATAAAATCATAAAGTGTTTTTGATGGAAGAATAATGAAAAATGTCAAAAACGGTTAAATCAGAAAAAGCAGTTGTTTTTGGGCGTTTTTTGCGACTGGCGAGTCGCCAGTGAGTCGCTTGAGCTTCTGGATGAACTTCGCGACTGGGGTCTCGCGACTAGAATGAGTCGCCAAAATGAGCTGCCAAAAATTCTGACATCTGTTTTTCACATGCATAAAAGTAAAGATATGTGATTAATTTTAAAGTCTTTAAAAGTTAAGGATATTTATTAATCATTATCTAACTAAAAGACCTAATGAGATCAAAGATGTTAGTTAAATAGAACTCTTAGTCCTTAATTTGTTTTAATTAGAGGTTTTCAATGAGATTAAAATTCTAATTAAAGTTATATAGTTTCTAATAAGATTAGAATACTTTATCTAGTAAATTAAGGATAGAGTTCTATATAACTAATTTTTGATTCATTAGTGCTTAAGGAATCCTAAATAGTTTAGGACTTCCATTTTGGTTAGTGATTCTAATAAGATTAGAGTCTTCAATAAGTGCAAGGTTGTTAGTTGTGATGGGATCACAATTATTTAAAAGAAAAACCCAAATAATGAGTGGGAGTTCTTGAAATAACCCTTTTGTTAAGTTTATTGTAATGTGAGTTGATACCTCATCTTGACTTCGAGTCTTGCATTCCATGCAGAGGGTATTTACTTCACGGATTACAAGGTTAAACTTCTTTGTGATTGCGCGAATGTTCGTTACATTATTGTGACGTGACATAGTTATATCACATTGAATTTAAACAATTAAACACATTTGATGTGTAGGGTTAAAATTGTGATGAGATCACAATTATTTCATGACAATCCATTTGTTTTAAAATTTCTAGTGGGAGAGAGATACAAGGGTTGGATCTCACGGCCTCCATTGTCAGTTCATAGTAGTGTGGGTAAGCACCTCGTCTTGGCATATATGCCTCGTGATCCCAAAGGAGGGTGTTTACTTCATAGTACTACAAGATTGAACTCACCCATTTAAAGTAGTGTGAACAAGCACCTCGTCTTGGCATATATGCTTCGCGATCCTAAAGGAGGGTGTTTTGTTTCATGGTACTACAAGTTTAAACACTATAAAGGGAGATGAAATGTGGCTACATATGATTCTAGATAATGGTGTACACTAGACTAAGTGTAATGTTAACCTTCCAAAGGAGCTATGTCATTATTACTTAGAGGCTAAAGTTAATACGGTATATTATTAGTTTATGATAAGAGTTATCATGATAGCACTAATAATGAGAATAGTTCTCAACCAATTAATGTGTTTATAATAAACTTGCTACCAAGGAATTATAGACATGGATTGGGTTGTCGTTGCACCTAGTATAGTATGTTTTATGGGTTTCATATTATATGGTTATGGATGCAAAATGATAATGTCCTGGTATTTAAGTTCATTGTCTCAAAATAAAGTTGTCATAAATTTTGTCCTCTAACTACTATTTAATTGAATCACATTAACTAAGAAATAAATTTTGGACATGGTGCTTAAAGGAGCTGAAGTACATATTTATGTTTTGATTCAGTATTGTCATAATTTCCTATACATGATGCATTAATGGAAGATAACTTATGATATGATTATAGTCTCCATTAAAATGCTAATATGTTACATTGGCTTCTATCTCAATTGTGCTATAGCATGAGATGCAAGAGTTAGTACTAGATTTAGACTTTATATTAAGTCTAAATGAGATGTTTGGTATGAATCATATTGAGTGTTAAGAAAGGCTTAAGGAGTTCCAATTTATATCATTTTATGAAAATATTTTATTTTTTAAAATAAATTAGAATTCTTGGATGGAGAGATTAATATCATTTGGATATGATCCATAAGTCCTTGTTAGAATCATTTGATCAATTCAGATTGTTTTGAAAATAAATTCTTTTTATATTATCTGAATTGATGAGTGAGTTCTACGTAACGGAAGACATCCTAAAAGCTAAGGCTATGATCAATATGATTTAATTCAAATTCTTTACATAGACCGAAAGGTAAGGGTGGTAAGAAGAGGAATTATAACAGATGGACAAGTAGTTGCCTTAGTAGTTGCCAACAAGGAAATTAAGACTCAAAAGAATGACCAAAAGGAAAGTATTTTTGTTTTGGTAAAGCTAAGCATTGTCCATGATTGTTTTCTAGATAAAAATTTACATATTTTACTTTTTGGAGAGAAAGTTTCCATCCTTTGATTTTGTGTGTTTTGGCACTTATGTCTAGATCTTATTAATCTAAATGATATTCAAGATTGGTGAAAGATGGGCTTTTAGAACCATTATTTTGTTTTATTCCTAGTCTATGAATTCTATTTAGAGGATAATAAGATCTAGGGTTCCTTTTTGTAAAGGAATAAAGTTCCAATGACTTCTTTAAGTTAGTCATACATAAAGGAGGAATAGGGGCTATTTTAAAGTAAAGGTAGATTGTTCTAGAAGAAAAATGTCAAAATTTGTTATAGGCCAACTATAAAATACATTTAGAAATGAGATGGTTGTATTAGATACACCACAAGGCATTATTCTAAATATATAGCTAGTACACAGGTACAATATCGTAGTGGGAGGATTACTAAATAAATTCATACTTTTGGGATAAACTTTTGAAGTCATTCTATAAGGATATGAATTAGATCCTCGGTCCTACGTAAAGGTAATAGATGATATGAATATGGATTACTGGTTCAAGGTTATGTGAATAGAAATTCTATTTAAAGTCTAGAACTTGTAGAGGCGCTTAATTGCATTAAGCCTATTGTTTTCAAATAGGTTTACAAGAAAATGAGATTGATAGATTTGAAGGTGCAAACCTTCAAAGTCAAGACTAGTGGAGAAAAGATTTATTTAGAAAGAAATGGTTCAACTATGAAAAGATCTTTTCACCAGTGGTGATTAGCATGCAAGTTGCTTAAAATCCATTTATGGACTAATGCAAGCATCTAGGTCATAAATATCATCTTTGATCAAGCAATCAAATTATTTGATTTTGATCAAGTATTAAAAGACCTTAAGTGTGTCAAAGTTATATAAAATAATAAATTTCTTAATGTATGTTGATGACATTCTAATCATTTAGGATGACGTAGAGTTATTGTCATCAATAGAGTTTTGGTTGTCTAGTCCAGTTTGATATGAAGTACTTGGGAAAGACTAGTCACATCCTAAGAATTATAACTTTGTTAAAATTCAGAAATTAAGATGTTAGGTCTATCTCAAACTGCTTAAATAGATTAGATTCTAGCCAAGTATAGCATATAATACTTCAAGAAATGATTCTTTCATTTTAAGTTTGAAGTTCTTTTATAAAAGGACTATGGTCCTAAGACATATAAAATGAAGAGCATATAAGACGGTTCCTTATATCAAATCGATAGAAAGTCTTTATGCTATGCTAATTACTAGGCTAAATGTCTATTTTGTGGTGGGCATAGTAAGCAAATATCAAGTGAATCAAAGATCACTTAATTTAGTGGGAGTAAAGCATATACTCAAATATCTTAGGAGAATGAGGGATTATATGTGTGACGCCCCGAACCCAACTATAAAGATAGGCATGTGACAACTGCCGCACGCTTATAAAGTAAGAACCCTACAAGTGTGCAAGGCCTTTTTAGCAACTAAAATTTTAACCTCAAAAAATTTAAATCAAATAAATCCAAAATACCTCAGTAATTCCTTTATGAATAGATCTCTAATAATTTAATAGGAACAAAATCCAAACCTTATGTACATAATACCAATTGGCCAATAAATATAAAACTATTAGAAGACCATCCAATCCCAAAATCACTAAACTTCTTTTCCTGCTCACAACACAACATCAAACTCCCAAAACTTGGTATTCTTCACAATCTGAAACTGGAGGGAAAAAAGGGGGTGAGCTGACAACTCAATAAGTAACCAAAATCCTAATAAGTTCTATCAAGCAATAGATCTGTAAAGGAAAAGATGTAATATGTGTTTTCAAAGTTATAATATACTATGTGTGTTTCAAAATAACTGAAGCAGTTTCGTAGTCTTAAAATAATAAATTGCAAACAGATCACATACTTTAATCTGACAAATATATCATAGATGGTTTAGAAAGTAGTCAGTTTTCCATATATCAAAACTATAACTTACAATATGTTCCAAAAAGATACATAAGTAGTTTTAATGACCCAAAATAGTTCAAATACTCAAACATTTCCAAATTCACAAATGCAGTTTTAAGGACTCAAAATAGTTCAAATATTCAATCGTAATTCATATTCTTAACAATCTTGTGACTATGGTCACGCTATATCCCCGTGATTGGGCATCAGAGTACCAATGAATAACCATCATTGGCTGGGTATCAGAGTACCAATGAATAACCCCATTGATTTGGGTATCAGAATACCAATGAATAACCCCCATTGGCTGGGTATCAGAGTACCAATGAACAACCCCTATTGGTTTGGGTATCAGAATACCAATGAATAATCCCCATTGGCTGGGTATCAGAGTACCAATGAACAACCCCCATTGATTTGGGTATCAGAATACCAATGAATAATCCCCATTGGCTGGGTATCAGAATAAATTCATAGTCAGATTGTTCATAATCATATACATGAAATCATAGTTTCTAACAAAAATATATCTTATTCAAATATATATATATATATATATATAATCATATATTCAATATTCGAATCTATTTGTGATATTTCTATAATTTTTTACTTTAAATCAATATAGCTAAAAAAAACAATTAAATAAAATAAATCTTATATTCAATGCTTATGTATATTTGTGAAAATTCTTTATTCTTTACTTTGAATCAGTATCGCTAAAAAAAAAACAATTAAATGAAATACATCATATATTCAGTAATTAGATATATTTGTGATAATTCTTTTCTTAAAATCAGTAATACAATAGAAATAAAATTGTAACAACTATAAACAATTTTCAGTAGTTAATTTACGCAAAATAAAACCAATTAAGATAAGATTACTTACCTCCAAAAGCTATTCCAAAAGAACTTTTTCTTAACAATTCTTCTAAAATCTTTAGACATCACCTAGAACAATTTTCAAATATTTTTACTCAATAATTAAATAATTTAAGAAGAATTTATAATGGTACCAGCTAAAAGAAAGACTACTAAAAATATTCACTATCTACTCTCTTATCTGACACCAAATTCCACCTAATCATAATATTTTTCTTTATATATATATATATATATATATATATTATTATTATTATTTTCCTGCCACAATTAATGTCCTAAAGATGAGACCATAAGGAGACCATAACTCCAATTACTATGTAGGCACGTGGGCAATCCTCAAGTAGAGTGTTCCTGTGTTTCCTTTCTTTTCTTTTCTTTTTTTTCTTTTTTTTTCACTATAATTTATGACCAGTCAACCTTCATTGACTTCCCATTCACCCCTACCAAAACCGATAAACAAAATATAATAATAAAAAGAAGTTGAAGGTTGCTTTGTTTCTGGTTTTAGCCTTCATCTATACTGACATGGTCACATCATCCATACGATGCTGCTGCTGCATCGACTTCCTATTCACCAAAAATACTACTTTTTAAGGCAAAAGCTATGCAGAACCAGACCACCATGACCATGACCAATTTTCTGTAGATCCGTCTATACTTAACGCAAAAGTGGCCATAGGAAAAGAAAATCTATTATCGAAACAGTACAGATATCAAGAATATAATTTAATCCCTTCTTCGGTTCAGATCTTAAAAATTAATTAGATATTTAAATAGTTTCACTTCTCGGCCAAATACTCACCTAAAAAAAAATACTCTAATTCTAAATAAAACTTAGATTTGACAAGAAAGAAATTCTTAAGCTCTTACCTCAATTATGCAGTTAAACCTTCTCTATTAGAGTAATTTGAGTAGTCTCCTCTCTCCAAACATCTGTCAGTATACACTGACTTAAAAATTAGACTATATATAACTAGGGTTTCAACCTTATTTTCTAAAAAGACCCCTTAGAAAAATTAATTATAAAATTGACCCCATAAACGAAATTTACTTAAATAACCTTCCTTTTAATCTTTTTTTTTTTTTCCGGGTATTACAATCTCCCCCACTTATAAGAATTCAGTCCTCTGAATTCATCACAAGCTGAACAAATTATCACGCTTCCACTTTACTACTCTAAAGTCACAATTGTATTGATCTATACAAATTTATCACTCATCACCATAGTTCAACCTATTTCACAATATATGCGTAGACTTTTCCTTCCCAAGATTTGTAAAATAAAAATTTCCAAAGCAAATGAGACCATGATGCTTCCGTTGCATAATACAATACCACTATAGAATCTCTTACTTAATTACCCATAGTTTAAGAACAACCATATTACGAAAATGTAAGATTCTTTAAAGATATACATATCTCTAGTCTTAATAGCTCTCCAAGTTCCTTTCAATATGAATAAATGTTCCAAGGCCCATTCGTTTAGATTAACACCAATAACTGATTTTCCATCAATTATTAATTTCAACAAAATTCCAAGGCCTAAGTAGTCTCCAAAATTACAAGAAGGGAAATCCAAAATTTTGAGATTCACTATAGACTATTGAATGCTAGCATCCTTTTGATTCTATACCTCAAAATTAAGTAGTGCATCCAAAGTTCCAATCATTCCTAAGTTCAAAACTAATTTACAACATATGTGTATATCACTATATCTTTTCTTCCTCAAGTTTTGCAAGAAAAAAAAGAAATTTCAAAATCTCCATAAATAATCAATTGAGCATTGATATAAGGTCTTTCATAGAACCTCTATCTTAACCATAATTTATCTTCTCAAATAAGCAATATTTATTCACCTTTAATCTCCAAATGATACTTGGGCTGGAACTCATTGAAGAGCTGGGTTCCTTATAATTACATTGCCTATTATGAAAACAAATCTCTAGGTATAAATCGGTTAGAAGGGAATAGTCCATGAAGTATCTCAACCGCTTTTTTTTTTTTTTTTTCTACCTTGCAAATAATATTGTCCCAGCAACCTAGAACTTAGAGTACAATGCAACTTTATAATTATTAACCATTTGTCAATATAAAAAAAAATGTACCACAATTGACTATAATTCAAATTGTAATAGTCTTTTAAAATAAACTCTCTTGTCATCCCAAAACCTTCAATATCCAATCAAAATTATGGTTCACTTGTCCAATTCAATACTACCACGTTCTTGTGTTGTATCCACCTTATTTTTGATTGAGCCAATCCATTAACTCTTATCGGTTAAAATTCAAGGAATTACATTTCTGGCATCAAAACTTAATTCCCAGGATATTAAATAATCCTCCAAGTCCATAGAAAGAAAATTAGGACCTCAAATTTCTAAGTAATAGAACATGTCTCAAAAACATTTAGGGACTACCCCACCCATAAATAAAGCTATGGTAGTCCATGTAGGTCAACCCTAACAAGAACAATGATCCCAAGAAAGTCCGTCCTTAACATTAGAATCCAAGGAAGTCCACTGATATATTACTAAATTCTTTAAACAGCCTCAGAATTTATATAATAACATATAATATAATGTGAACTACAATAACCACAAATTGATTTTCCTTCACACTACAAACTTTCCGTAAATTTCCTTACTCCATATAAACTAAAATCAAGGAATCATAGCTCTAAGATCAAACCTTAACCCCTACATAAAGTTCTGCAATTTCCAACTCCCTAAAAGCACTCCAAATTTTGAATAGGGCATATAGTAAACTATCATTCAATAATTAAACCTATGAGAATCTCCTATAGATCAAACTAACCTTAGGTAGGTCGACTATATTAGGCAAAACTATCAAATGAGTTTTTAAAAGATCAGTCACAAATCAGCAGGAAGATTTCCTTTGCTTGTTCTTTTCTCACTCTTTTCTCCTTTTAACAATAATAAGAAGAAGTTTTAATAACCAATTTGATCAATTAAAAAATTTTTAAGAATAAAATACACCTACTTAATACTTGTACAAGAATATAGAAGTATATCAATTAAAATCCTCCTTTTCGTTTTATAAGTCACATATGCATAACCACATAGCCATAAATATCAAAACCATCAAATATGACCTAACAAATCATCATATGATGGAACCCCACTTACACTTCTCATCAAGTCATCAAAAGAACACTATCTATGACCTAATAACCTTCATAAACAATGACTAAAACCATAATCCCTAGTGCGCAAACTTTATTCCAAATCAAATCCAAGTATAGAGTCTGCAAGATCATAACCTAAGCTCTGATACCATTAAAATGTCACGCCCCGAACCCAACTATAAAGATAGGCACGTGACAACTGCCGCACGCTTATAAAGTAAGAACCCTACAAGTGTGCAAGGCCTTTTTAGCAACTAAAATTTTAACCTCAAAAAATTTAAATCAAATAAATCCAAAATACCTCAGCAATTCCTTTATGAATAGATCTCTAATAATTTAATAGGAACAAAATCCAAACCTCATGTACATAATACCAATTGGCCAATAAATATAAAACTATTAGAAGACCATCCAATCCCAAAATCACTAAGCTTCTTTTCCTGCTCACAACACAACATCAAACTTCCAAAACTTGGTATTCTTCACAATCTGAAACTGGAGGGAAAAAAGGGGGTGAGCTGACAACTCAATAAGTAACCAAAATCCTAATAAGTTCTATCAAGCAATAGATCTGTAAAGGAAAAGATGTAATATGTGTTTTCAAAGTTATAATATACTATGTGTGTTTCAAAATAACTGAAGCAGTTTCGTAGTCTTAAAATAATAAATTGCAAACAGATCACATACTTTAATCTGACAAATATATCATAGATGGTTTAAAAAGTAGTCAGTTTTCCATATATCAAAACTATAACTTACAATATGTTCCAAAAAGATACATTAGTAGTTTTAATGACCCAAAATAGTTCAAATACTCAAACATTTCCAAATTCACAAATGCAGTTTTAAGGACTCAAAATAGTTCAAATATTCAATCGTAATTCATATTCTTAACAATCTTGTGACTATGGTCACGCTATATCCCCGTGACTGGGCATCAGAGTACCAATGAATAACCCTCATTAGCTGGGTATCAGAGTACCAATGAATAACCCCCATTGATTTGGGTATCAGAATACCAATGAATAACCCCCATTGGCTGGGTATCAGAGTACCAATGAACAACCCCCATTGGTTTGGGTATCAAAATACCAATGAATAATCCCCATTGGCTGGGTATCAGAGTACCAATGAACAACCCCCATTGGTTTGGGTATCAGAATACCAATGAATAATCCCCATTGGCTGGGTATCAGAATAAATTCATAGTCAGATTGTTCATAATCATATACATGAAATCATAGTTTCTAAATAAAATATATCTTATTCAAATATATATATATATATATATATATAATCATATATTCAATATTCGAATCTATTTGTGATATTTCTATAATTTTTTACTTTAAATCAATATAGTTAAAAAAAAAACAATTAAATAAAATAAATCTTATATTCAATGCTTATGTATATTTGTGAAAATTCTTTATTATTTACTTTGAATCAGTATCGCTAAAAAAAAAAACAATTAAATGAAATACATCATATATTCAGTAATCAGATATATTTGTGATAATTCTTTTCTTAAAATCAGTAATACAATAGAAATAAATTTGTAACAACTATAAACAATTTTCAGTAGTTAATTTACGCAAAATAAAACCAATTAAGATAAGATTACTTACCTCCAAAAGCTATTCCAAAAGAACTTTTTCTTAACAATTCTTCTAAAATCTTTAGACATCACCTAGAACAATTTTCAAATATTTTTACTCAATAATTAAATAATTTAAGAAGAATTTATAATGGTACCAGCTAAAAGAAAGACTACTAAAAATATTCACTATCTACTCTCTTATCTGACACCAAATTCCACCTAATCATAATATTTTTCTTTATATATATATATATATATATATTATTATTATTTTCCTGCCACAATTAATGTCCTAAAGATGAGACCATAAGGAGACCATAACTCCAATTACTATGTAGGCACGTGGGCAATCCTCAAGTAGAGTGTTCCTGTGTTTCCTTTCTTTTCTTTTCTTTTTTTTCTTTTTTTTTCACTATAATTTATGACCAGTCAACCTTCATTGACTTCCCATTCACCCCTACCAAAACCGATAAACAAAATATAATAATAAAAAGAAGTTGAAGGTTGCTTTGTTTCTGGGTTTAGCCTTCATCTATACTAACATGGTCACATCATCCATACAATGCTGCTGCTGCATCGACTTCCTATTCACCAAAAATACTACTTTTTAAGGCAAAAGCTATGCAGAACCAGACCACCATGACCATGACCAATTTTCTGTAGATCTATCTATACTTAACGCAAAAGTGGCCATAGGAAAAGAAAATCTATTATCGAAACAGTACAGATATCAAGAATATAATTTAATCCCTTCTTCGGTTCAGATCTTAAAAATTAATTAGATATTTAAATAGTTTCACTTCTCGGCCAAATACTCACCTAAAAAAAAATACTCTAATTCTAAATAAAACTTAGATTTGACAAGAAAGAAATTCTTAAGCTCTTACCTCAATTGTGCAGTTAAACCTTCTCTATTAGAGTAATTTGAGTAGTCTCCTCTCTCCAAACACCTGTTAGTATACACTGACTTAAAAATTAGACTATATATAACTAGGGTTTCAAGCTTATTTTCTAAAAAGACCCCTTAGAAAAATTAATTATAAAATTGACCCCATAAACGAAATTTACTTAAATAACCTTCCTTTTAATCTTCTTTTTTTTTCTTTTTTTTTTTTTTCAGGGTATTACAATATGCTTGTCCACAAAAGTGAAGTTTTGATATTTACTGGATGTACAAATATTGACTTGTAGTTTGATTATGACTCATGAAGTTGGACTTCAAGATATGTGTTCATCCTAGGTGGTGAAGATACACATTAAGCGTAAGTATTATCTCATTAGAGAGATATGAGTACGTGAGTAGTAGTAGTCGAAAATATAATTTATGCAACAAATCTGACTGAAACTTGTTTCCAAACCTTACCTTGGAGTGACTATGAATTACTCTAAAGGGAGATAAGTGTCGGATATGTAGTAAATTGTCTTTGAGGGCAAGTGGGAGATTGTTGGGGTTTATGCTCTAAAATCCAATTCATTGGCATGTCATAAATAATTAAGTTGTTTAATTATATGAAACTATTTATGAACTAATGGGACATTATCTTAGTCCATGAGATGCATAGTATGTGATTTATGTGATTTAGTCACAGAAGATATAAATCACAAGTTCTTTGTAAACTCAGAATTTTAGTTCGTAGTCGGTGATGAAATTGGGCATTTCATCTGCGAAGACTATAATATGTCAACTAAGATGATTTGTCTTGATCATGGAAGTGGAGACTTCTGGTTGATATGTTGATATGTTTTAAGAGTTAAGACATATTGAACTGGACCGCTGTGAGATTTATTATTCCCATAACGACTGTCAAATGAATAATAAATCTCACGACTTCTATTTACATCAACTCTAAATCCTGAGAGAATAATGGACCTGATCATGAGATGTAGATTGCTTTGATATATCAAGAGTGAGATCTATAAGTTACAATCAAAACCTCATTATGTTGGGCAATCACATTTAGTGTTGATAGAACATATATTCTCAAGATGGAATTCATAATTTCTTAACGGAAATATAAAATATTCCCTTGAGATAAGTTTAATAGGTTTGGTTATTCAGAGTGTTGGGCCCAACCACTTTAGTAAGGAGTTACTAGAGTATATATTTATAGAATTAGATTTCATAAATATATGAATAACATAAAGGATTATACCGGGTATTCAAGAATTAAGATGTAGTAATCTTCAAAGTGGCAGTCTATATTTATGATTTTGTATTACTACGAATATTTTAATGAAGAGGTTGTATGTATAATAAAGTCTTGGGATATAATTTATTAATAAGGCTTAGAGTGCAATTATATTCTTATAGTGGTATTGAATATAATTAATGGTAATTTTGGACTTGTCAAGAGTTGATGGAAAAGCCCAAGGCCCATTAGAGTTAGAGTCTTATTTGTTCCCTTTGGTCCCATTTCAAGCCACAAACTAAAGCCCAATTAGGTAGGCCCAAAAGGCTAACCTAATTAGATAATCAATCATTATTTAATAAGAGTTATTAAATAAAGAAACTAAGAGAATAGTTTTAACGTACGTATGATGAAAAGAAAATAAATCAGTTTTTTCTCCATAAGGAGAAAAAGAAGAATTTTCTTTGAGAATCTATGTACAAAAGACCGATTGAGAGACCACACATCTTGGGCACCATGTGAAATTGAGATGAAGATTAAAGGTTTTCTCAAGTTTTTGTTTTGAAATTCACTGCACCAAGGTACGCTTTCTATTCTTTGTTCTAGAATTCATGGTTACATGTTATCTTTCATGATTGAAGTAGATCCGTGTTTGTTGCTTCCGCTGTGTGTTTTGTATGAGATATAAAACCAGATTTTTTTCCAACACCTAAGCCCTCTAAGCTTCTTGCTCCAACGAGGTTGCGCCGAACTTTTTTCTTTTCTAGCTTACCGGATTCTGCTACTAGACCATAGCATCAACCAATGTAGATTGGTTCCTTCCTAACTGCTTCCCAACAGTACCAAATAAGTCTTCTCACAGACGTGGGTGTGGTGAGATAAGGATTTGGCTAAAGGCCTCTCAAAGGTATAACAATGGAGAGAAAGAGAGTAGAGGAATTTGTAGAGTCTCTAAGGTTAAGATTGTGGATGAATCAATCTTGTATTTCTCTAGAGTTTCACTTACAAAATTCTCTCCGGAAGCTCTCTCAATATGGTGGGTATAAGGGTATATATATATAGTAGGGTGAGAAAGGAATGCAAAACGTCAGTTTTTCCAAATAGGGCATTTTGGCAACTTGACCTCGCGACTGGGTTAAGTCGCGAGTTCAAGCCGCGAGCTAACGGCCTGGCTAGCCTGGGACTTTTGTCCTGTAGTGCGACAGCTGGCGTGACTCTTTAACTTCTAACATGCTTGGCACGTGTGCAGACTTTTGGCGACTTGCAAGCCACGACTCACTCGCGAGATCCAGTCGCGAGACTCTGTTTCTTTGCATACTCTTGAGCATTTCTTCACACTCTCTCACTCACTACCCTTACAAGTTTTCCACCTAAATACAGGGTTACTAAGTGCTGAATTACAAGTAAATTGGCACGGAATAAAGCCAACAAGATGGTTGATTAAATTCAACCTTACAATCTCCCCCTTTGGCTATTCCGTGATAAAACCCTATAATAGACTCTAGACTTAATGCGTGAGTTGGGAACAGTTGAACAAAACTCACTCACACCTAACTCTAGGTTCTGAACAGCTCTTGAACATATGAACAAGTGACTCTTGAAACATAACAGCATAGCAATATCATTGTATGCAGAAACACTTGAGATGCATATGGAGCAATAAAGTATGATCAAGCAAAATGGAATAAAGCAATAGACCATAGCAAGATCAAAACAAGTAATCACTATACACAAGTGATCACTATGCTCATTCACACAAGGAATGAAAGATCAAAACAAGTAATCACTATACACAAGTGATCACTATGCTCATTCACACAAGGAATGAACATCTGGACATGCAAGGTGATAAGCTCAATTGAGGAGTATTATTTGCAAGTCCAACACTCAACCAATGCATACAAACATATATGCATCTAGGAGCAATCCTACAATGGCACAAGAGTGATGTACTTAAGATAATGTATAGCATTAACAAGTACTAAAGCACAATGCATAAAGGCTGCATAAGCAAAGTGTTGCAAATACATGGTACAGACCATAAAAGCCTCCAAATAGCATAAGTGCATGGAAAAAAACCCTTAAAACTTACAAAAGCTACATGGGTACAAATACAAAAACATAAACCTTAAAAACCTACAAAGGTAGCAGGTACAAAACGGTAAATAGTACTTCCCTTATCATATCACTCCCCCTGTCATGAATCATAGGAGCTGTGATGAACTTGGAACATATATACTTGTAACCTGAAACACTTGCACAAAATACATTAGACCCTCAAGGTAAAGCAAGTAATAAACGGATAAGTATAATGTAACAAATAAATTGCGATCAAGTAAACATGATGTGAAACATGTGAGCACACAAAGAACAACAATGTGAAACAATGCATGAACATCATGAAAACCACCTTTAATACATGCTCTTTTTGCCATAAGGGGCCAACTTCCAAAGCAAAACAACAAAAGAAACCAATCCCATACAAAAAATTTGAGAGAAAAATAAGTTTTCCCAACCCCTATGATGAAAAACTTAACCAAGAGTACAAAACTCTCTAAAACATAGTCTAAGAATCAAAAACAATGAAAAGAGTTCATAAGTACCTTAGAGATGTTAATGGAATGAAAAATCATTCAAATTGATTGAGTTTTGATGTAAAAATAGTGAAAGAAGGGTTTAACAGAGGATGGGAGAGGTTTAAAACAGGTTTCCCACGAAAAGCCCTTTAAAAAGCTCTTTTTGGGCATTTCGCGATTGAACGAGTCGCGAAGTTTAGTCGCGAAAATTTCACGAGTCGCGAGTGAGTCGCGAGCTAGTCGCCAAAGCTTATGTATGAAACTCGCGAATGGGGTTGGCGACTTGCGAGTCGCAAGTAAGTCGCGAGTGAGTCGCGAAAAACTTTGACACCAGTTTTTCAACACAAAATATGTTTAAACACTGAAAAACAATGTAAGCACTAAACATGAACACAAAGAGTGATAGAAATCACTTCCAAAAACATATAAAATGATAAAAAAATATTTTTGGATTTGATCCATATATAGTTGAACACACACACATCACATTTAAACAAGTACAATCGAATAAATGAATAAAGCATTTATTGAACATTAGGCATGTGTGTTGTGTGTATGTATCAAGTGTGGAATAGTCCTTAGTCTAGAATGAAACTTCAATGATCAATTCAATCAAGTCACACACAACTAGTACTAAGTCAAGTGGTCTATCTCAATTATAGAAATGAACATATATGACCTCCCACAAGAAAATGATTACATTTATTTGAAGCTTTTCATTTGGCTTCTTTACAATTCATATCATTTGATCTTTTTGAATCAATACATCTCATTTTAGAGATCGATGCCTGAAATTTTTGATATTTCAATTTGATGAACAAGCCTTTGGCTTTTTGGGCATCATACATTTTATTTTGGTCGCTTTCCCTTTTTCCTAGTTAAATACTAGTATGTGCGACAGGCTTTTGCAGCTCAATATCTCTTTTCATTTGGAGATTTACATTTGGTGAACTCTTTAAGCAAAAACAGCAAAATAAGAGTGGAAAGATATATAGGTACAAGTCTATGCATGTCTCAAAACCAACAAGACTATTGACTAATCATTCATGACAAACTTGAAGATCGATTTACAACAATCACACAAAGATGTCAAGATTTTTCCCACAAAGATATAAGTGCATTAAGAACAAGTTAAACTCATAAATGCATAAAGCCATTTGTACGAAAGTACAAGGCAAAACTCACATGTGATATGTGCTCAAACATATACGATCAAACTTTTTGAATTTTTCACTTTTTATGTGGTTTTTGGATTTTTACTCACACAAAACAAAGACATAAAAGTAAGATAAAAAACAAACCAATGCAAAAAAAATGCATGATGCACAAATGCATGACAATGAAGCATCTAATGCATGAAGGGTCTTACAAAGATCGAAAGAATTAGATCAAGGACCAAAAGAGCAAAAGCTCAACTATAGGAACCCTTCCTCGTCCAAACGGAACGATTGTTTGGAATGAGTGTCTCAAGAGAAGTGAGACAAAGTTTGGAAGAATGAGAACCAGAGATGCATATAGTCAAGGAGTTAAGAGCATTAAACATTTTCTTTAACAACATGCTATTTTCACTTAAAACCGGTTTACCATTTTTAGCATAACTTCCAAGAAGCTCAAGTTTTTCTTTTCTTTTAATTCTTTTAAGAGCATGAAACTTAGAGCAATGAGGTCTTAGATGACCAAAAGCACCACAATGGTGACAAACAATGTGTTTAGGTCCACTAAGTTTTTTGGGAATGGATCTAGCAATATGGTTTTGTTCTCTCTTCAACTTATGACATTGAGGTCTTATATGACCAATCACACCACAATGGTGGCAAGTTTGAACAAACTTAGATCCATTCAAAGCCTTAGGTTGAGACCTAAACAGAGGCTTTGACTTAACAGCCTTTCTCTCCACCTTTTGATTTCTTTTATGTGGAGGAATGTACACCAATTTGTCCTTTGGGGTAAAACACACAATAGGCACAAAATCGGGTACCACAACATGATTGCAACAAATAATTTCATCCCTTTTAACAATAGGTTCAGCAATCAAACACTTGGCATGCATTTTAAGAGATTCATTTTCACATTTTAGCTCATCAACAAGTTTGTTAGACAAAATAAGTTTAGCATCCAAGTCCAAATTCAAACATTCAAACTCTTTCAGCTTTTCAACAAAATTTTCAACAAGTTTCTTATATTTTTCAACCAATTTGTTGGATTCATTGAGCTTAGCAATCAAATCATCATTTTCACAAAATAACTTGTTCAAATCCTTATTAAACTTCTCAGCCTTTTTCTTTAAGAGTTTGATATTAGGAATATCAATAACATCCAAAGAATCATGTAACATATCATCACAATCATGAGGATTCACACTTATAGAGGCATTTTCACAAACACGTGGCATGTTACAATCAACACCAACCAAATCATACAAAGATGCATACAAAGCACAATCCATGGAAAATAAACTCAAGGGGTCAAGGATCACATTTAGGTATTTAAACCATAATAAGTGTACCCGCTCTGATACCAATTGAAAGTTCAAAATGGGTATGAAACACCCTTGAACGTTTAGACCCCAAATACAAAATTACCAATTCAAGCTTTATATCAAACAATTAATGTGCGGAATATGATAGCAAGTATATAGCAGAATTGATAAACAATCTAAGCCAATTATAATCACATCCACAGTAGAAAATAAAAGGCAAAGATAAAGGAAGAGAGATGTAAACACAAGGACAACACACGATATGTTATCGAAGAGGAAACCGAAACCCTCGGCGTAAAATCTCTTCGCCGCCCTCCAAGCGGTCAAATAATCCACTAGAAAATGTAGTTGGGATACATGAACAGCAATAGACCTTTCAAGCCGCGAGCTAACGGCCTGGCCAGCCTGGGACTTTTGTCCTGTAGTACGACAGCTGGCGTGACTCTTCAGCTTCTGACATGCTTGGCATGTGTGCAGACTTTTGGCGACTTGCAAGCCGTGACTCACCCGCGAGATCCAGTCGCGAGACTCTGTTTCTTTGCACACTCTTGAGCATTTCTTCACACTTTCTCACTCGCTACCCTTACAAGTTGCCCACCTAAATACAGGGTTACTAAGTGCTGAATTACAAACAAATTGGCACGGAATAAAGCCAACAAGATGGTTGATTAAATTCAACCTTACACATGGCATACATGAGACTTCCCACTACAAAAGCATAGGGAATTTGTCTCATCATATTTTCTTCCTCAAAAGTCTTAGGCCTTTGGTCATCAGACAAAGGAACTCCATGTCTGAAACGAAGCAATCATTTCTTGGAGTTTTACATGCTAAACTATTAGCCTTATCTATATATCCAACTTGTGACAAGCCTAATATTCTATTCCTATGATCTCGCCAAAGCTTGATCCCTAGAATAAAGTTAGCTTCGCCCAAGTCCTTCATATCAAATTGGCTTTACAACTAAAACTTTACTAATGACATTACCCCTACATCTTTTACAATGAGTAAAATATCATCAACATAAAGCACTAGGAACATTACTACTTTATCTCGATGTCTTTTGTACACACCTGGTTCATCTAGATTTTGTTAAAAACCAAATGACTTATTGCTTGATCAAATCTGATGTTCCATGATCTAGGTGCTTGCTTAAGTCCATAAATGGACCTTTTCAACTTGCATACCATATGCTTTTGGTTCTTTGCTATGAAACCTTATTGTTGCACCATATAGATTTCTTTTTCAAGATTGCCATTAAGAAATGCAGTCTTGACATCCATTTGCCAAATCTCATAAGCATAATGAGCAGTAATAGATAAGAGAATTCTGATAGATTTAAGCATTGCTACTAGTGAAAAGGTTTCTTCATAATCAATACTGATAGGCCACAAATTGAATGACCCCTTGTGATTTAAACTAATTAATTAATTTAACCAAGTTATTAATTAATCAATTTAACATGCAAATACGTGGCAGCACAAACAAATCACCGAATAACTAAATATGCAGCGGAAAATAAATGACACGGTGATTTGTTCACGAATGGGGAAAAACCCTAACGGCAAAAACCCCACCGGCTGATTTCAGGTCACCACTCCCGAAACTCCACTATTATCAAATCAAGCGGTTACAAATAAGGAATCCCAAGTACCTTACCAACCTACAGTTGAACCCTTACCCCAATACCCAATTGGACTTGATCTGTAGCGACAGTTCCCACCTTTGATGCACGGCTCCCAAGTACGTGACTAACCAGATGCGCGGATCCCAGTACGCGACTTCAATCACCAACTTTAGAATGAGAGGTTGGCTGCAGATTTCTTCAGATCATCCTATGCATGAAGATCAGGAAGATGCTTGGTCACAAAACCCTAAGGTGCACAATACACAGCAACTTCTTGAAGAAGATGATCTAGGTTAAGAACTTCGTCTCAGAGCACAATTTGCTTGAACAAGGATTGCTTAATACTTTTGCAACTTGTGTCTGTGTTGACAGCTCTTAAAACACTCCTTAAATATGTTTAGGGTTAGAAGAAAAGAAGGCCCAAAAACACATTCACGGATCCCAAGAAAATCAGATTAGAATTCTGACTTTTTAAGTCTCGACAGCTAGAAGGTGTCGAGGTAGGTGTCGAGCAGGTGTCGAGCTTTAAAACTTCTGCACTTCAACTTGCTTTTTCTTGGACAGACTTGATGACTTCAACATTTGATCTTGAAACATTGTTTCTTGAAGTATTAAAAACACCTAGAACTACCCAATTACAAGTAGAGTGCGTTTTGTCAAACGATTAGCCAATTTACATAAAATATGACATATGTTCTTAAGTGTGAACACATATGTCCTAACAAATACCTTCTTTTTTTGTATACCCTTTCACCACTAGCCTTGCTTTAAAGATTTCAACTTTTCTATCTATCCCTCTCTTCCTCTTGTAAACCCATTTGCAACCAACAGGTTTAATGCTGTTAGGCACCTTTACAAGATCCCAAATTTGATTGGAATACATTGAATCCAATTCAGATTTTATAGCTTTGACCCAATGATGTGCATCTATATCTTTCATTACCTCTTCATAAGTGTAAGGATCAGAATCAGCCTCTTCTGAGATAGCTTCATAAGTTTGTCCCTGATGAGGCACTTGTGTACTAGACATCTCATGAGTAGAATCTTGTGGTGTATCTAATACAACCACTTCATCCCTAGTTTTATCTATTGGTTGTTCAATTACAGGTTCATCTAATTCAGCCAAGACAATTTTACTTCTAAGATTAAAATTATTCACATAATCACCTTCTAAAAATTTGGCATTGGTGCTAACAAACACTTTATTATCTTTATGATTATAGAATAAATAACCATTGGTTTCTTTTTAATACCCTAAAAACATGCATACTTCTGTTTTTGCTTCCAACTTATCAGACTTCCCTTTCAACACATGTGTTGGACATCCCTAAATGTGAAGATGTTTCATACTAGGCTTATGCCCACTCCACAATTCCTTAGGTGTGTTGGGAACTGATTTTGATGGAACTAAATTTAAAATATGCATTGCGATTTTTAGAGCATATCCCTAGAAGGAAATTGGTAAAGTTGAATAACTCATCATGGACTTAACCATTTCTAAAAGAGTCCTGTTCCTTCTCTCTCCTATACCATTTTGTTGGGGAGTTCCAGGTGCAGTCAATTGAGATACAATCCCATTTTCAATTAAGTAATCCTTGAAATCCTCAAGAAGGTATTCGTCACCTCGATCAGATCGAATGGCCCTTATATGTTTACCCAATTGATTCTCAATTTCAGCCCTAAACTCTATGAACTTTTCAAAGGTTTCGGACTTCCGTCTCATTAGGTACACATAACTATATCTTGAGTAATCATCCGTAAAAGTGATGAAATACTCATAACCTCCTTTTGCTTGGGTTGACATAGGACCACATACATCTGTATAAATTAATTCAAGCAATTCTTGGGCTTTTCTACCTTTTTGCATTAAAAGGTCATTTGGTCATTTTGCCTTCTAAACAACATTCACAAACTAGAAATTCATCAAAGTCCAATGGCTCTAAAAGTCCATCTTTGATCAATATTTGAATTCTGTTTGAATTAATATGACCCAAACGCAAGTGCCAAAGATATGCATCATTAATAGAAGAAAACTTTCACTTTAATGATTTTGCTTGAGAGTTATTATTTATTTCAGAATTGTATAATTCATGCTTATCAGGAGTTAAAATATAAAGACCATTGTTTGTTTTTAGACCCCTTAAAACACAACAAAATTAACCTAGTTATTTAGCAAAGTGATTAACTTAAGTAAATTATGCAGTTCTAGGTTAGCACATATAAATCATATCATGCAAAGTGCGGAAAATAAAGAACACACGATATGATAACCCAGGAAAACGAAACTGGTAAAAAACCTAGAGAGGATTTAACCTAGATATCCTCAAGGTAAAACTGAATCCACTAATGAAAGAATCGAAGTTTTACAATATCGACTTAGACCACTAACATCCTATTGCTACCCACTAGTAGAAAACTTACTGATACGACCATGTGCAAGCTCCGAGGCCACGGACTACTTCTTTCTTGAATTCTCCAGCAAGTACAAGCACTCCCACTTGTGTATCCATAAGCTCTTTAGTGCAGCAATTGAATGATCAGCAAGCTTTCAATGAAATCTCCTTCTTGATAATCCTAAGCATGTGTGAAGGCAACTACCTCTCGGATCTCACAAGAGATTCACACACACAGCAAATAGAGCAACCTCAAAAACGTGGCTAAGGTTTGCCTTTTATACCTAGGGAAAAACATAAAACCCTACACATCATATGGATTTAGGGCTGAGTTGGAAATTCTGCAAAAAAAACATTCTGTTCGACTTTCGATCGATCGAGTCTAATTCTCGATCGATCGAGCCAGTCAGAATTGCACACTCAATTCTACAGTTAACTCGATTCCAACTTTACATAAACAACATACTTTGAGCAAGTCTAAAACAAGACTAAACACCTGTTTTGATCATGGTTTGCCAACAATACAAATTAGAATTCTAATACATTAGTTTCTAAGTACTTAGAACCTAACAAACTCCCCCTTTGGCAATCCGTGACAAAACACAAACACAATGCTCAAAGTTACAAGTAAAAGCTCTTTACAAAAATAATGTCCATTACAAAATAATCCAACCTAACTAGTATCCATCAATTGCAAGTATAGACAGTAGCACGACTGAATCAACTTGTATATTTCTTGAAATATTCAACAAACACATAAACACATGTGTGGAAAGTACAAGTAAAAAAAAAAAAAAATTCTTGACTTCACAAAACACAAAACAAAGACATATATCATGAATGACTCATAAATATAAATCAATGAGCAGTGAAACAAGAAACATATATAACAATGTATCTCCTCCTAACATGAATAGCCCAAAAACAATACATCAAGAGCAAAAAATGATACATACACAGTGAAGCACCTAAATACAATCTAAACTCCACAAGCTCCAACTAAAAAAAATCTCCCCCTAACTACAAAAAACCTCTACAAGTGTCAAATGTACTCCCCCTTTTTTGTGATGGAATGCCAAAGGGCAATAAGAATCCATCATCAAAAGGAGGTGGCGAAGGCGAACGTCAAAGATGCACCAAATCTCCTTGCAAAGCATGGAACTCATCAAGCATGTCTACCAAAATCTGACCATGAGCCGCCTAAACGGTCATGACAGTCTCCAAAGTACGACGAATGTCAAAGTCATCTGAAGTAGATGGTGGAGGAAAAGCAGCAGCAGCAGCAGCAACAGGATCAGCAGACACCTCACCAGCAGTAGGACCTGTAGAAGAAGGAGGGGGTGCGGTACCAGAAGGCTCAACATGAGGGCGTTTAGAGCTCTCTCTCAAATGAGTAGCCCTCTGCCTAAGGAAGGAGGCATCTATGAGAGCAACTTCGTTCAAAGAATGAAGAAACAGATGAGAAAAACTAATAGGAGCATCCGTAACAAGAGCATACAAAAATACACGTCGCTCTAAAGGAATGGTGTGCAGATGAGAGATAGGCCACAAGGAATGACAAGCTATCCTAAAGAAACGGTAGTGAACCTCAGTAAGCTCAGCAGTGGTGATCCGAAGATGGAAACCCCACTGGATAGGAGTCCTAGTGATGTAAGACATGATGTCGTCCAAGGGAGGAGACTCGTCATAGGGATAGACAGGGTGCTGGACCAATGGTACCCCAAGAGCATTAGCCACTACAGTAAGAGTAATGGTGAACTCTACACCTCGTATCCAACTCTTTACCAAAGTGTTGGAATCATAGACGTGAATAGAGATGTTCAAGTAGAACTCTCTAATCAGGGTAGCAAGTGGTGGAGGACCAATATCCAAAAGTGGCAACTAGCCCCGACGCTCAAAGTTAGCCCTAATAGCTGGGTCAAGCTCATCTAATAACACCTTACGCTCAGCCCAAATATTTCTCTTAAGGTTCAGTGTCTCATAAAGCTCACGGTTTTTCTCACTCAGAAACAAATCGCTTAAGGGGGAAGGAGCAAAAGAAGAGGAGGAAGTCCTATGGGCTCTAGTCTTCCTAGGCATAGTGCTAGGGTAAGGACACAAGGACAGAACCAAAAAGAACAAAAAGAAAGACCAAGGGCAGACTGCAAGCTAACACAAAAGAATATAGAAATAACAATCTATATGATGCATGAACATATAAATGTCATGATGCATACTTTAATGCAGTAATAACAAGTTCAATTTAAGTTTAGAATCACAAAATTGGCTTGAGTATAGAGTTTATAACAAAAACCCCAAAATTTTGAAAAACTATTTGTTTAATTTGTACTAAATTGACCAATTAATCATCACACAAGTTAGAAAATAGTTTATAATGTTAGGACATATGTGGTTTACATGTTAAGAACATATGTCATACTTTTATGTAATTGACTAATCCTTTGACAAAACGCACTTTACTTGTATTTGGGTAGATTTAGGATGTGTTGAAATATTTCAAAAAACCATGTTTTAAGATCAAGTATTGAAGCCTACAAGTCTGTTCAAGAAAACAAGCTGAAAGTACAGATTCATTAAAGCTCGACAGCTGCATCTATCAAGCTTTAGTAAGCTGTTCAAGTCCGTAAGCTCGACACCTATTTGACAGCTTCTTGACAGCTTCTATCTGTCTAGATTTATAAAATCAGGATTTCTGATCTGATTTCTTGGGATCCGTGAATGTGTCTTTGGGCCTTCTTTTATCCTAATACTAGACATATAAAATGATTGTTTTAAGGGCCGTCTAAGAGTTCACAAGTTGCACAAGCATTGAGAAAAATCTGTTTAAGCAATTTGTGATTGGAAACTAAGTTCTTAACCTAGTTTATCTCTTCTGAAGAAGTTGCTATGTATTTGCACCAAGGGTTTTATGACCAAGCATCTTCTTGATCTTCATCATGTGTATGAACTGAAGAACTTTGTAGCCAACCTTTCTTTCTAGTAGGTGATTGAAGTCGCGTACTGGGATCTGCGCAAACTGGTTAGTCACGTACTTGGGAGTCGTGCATCAAAAAGGGGAAACTGTCACTACAGAACAAGTCCAATTGGGTATTGGGGTAAGGGTTCAACTGTAGGTTGGTAAGGTACTTGGGATTCCTTTACTTGTAACCGCTTGTTGTGATAATAGTGGAGTTTCGGGAGTGGTGACCTGAAAATCACCCGGTGGGGTTTTTGCCGTTAAGGTTTTCCCCATTCGTAAACAAATCACCATGTTATTTATTTTTCCGCTGCATATTTAGTTTATTAGTGATTTGTTTGTGCTGCCACGAAATTGCATGTTAATTAACTTAATTAATAAACTTGGTTAAATTAATTGGTTAATTAATCACAATGGGTCAATTCGTTTGTGGCCTATCATACAATGATCAAATTTATCAATCCAACAAGCCAATTTTACCAATTAAACTTAATTTAAACAAAATCCCCAATTTAGGTAGTTTCAAGCCTTAGAAATTTCAATTTCTCACAATTCATCAAATTGATCAAATTAAACACTCAAGAACAATTATATAACATCTTATAACAAAATCCCATTGATCAATTTCAAGAAATATGGCTTGAATCATCAAAAACCCCAAATATGCATAGGTTCGAAATTTCCCAAATAATCCATGATTTTATGCATGAAAAATGAAAATAAATGCAAAAGGAAGGGTATAAAGGTCTTACTGGCCTTTGGAGAGAAAAACCTTGCAAAAAGAATGGAGGAAAATGACAAAAAATTGAATTGGAGCCTTGACCGAGTCGTATGGAGAGAGAGAGTGTTTCAAACTTTTGAAAAGTAAGATGAACACGTGAAAATCATCCTTTTAAAAAAAAACTCTCAATACGATTTTGGATTGATCGAAATTTAGGTTCGATCGATAAAAAATGCTTCGATTGATCCAACATCAATTGAGCATCGTTCAAAAATAAACAGAGGTTGACCAAATATTTTAATCGCAATTTCGATTGATCGAAGAACAGGTTCGATCGATCGAAATTGTAAAAAAAATAATTTTTTTGAAAAAAAAAGTATTTTTGTGCAGAAACTCCTCAAAGCATTGAATTTTAAAAATAAAATGCATGAGTATGAGATGAAATGTCTTTCAAAAAACACAAGTTTTGAACCCAATTTTCCCAAAATTAAGATTTTCAATCCATTCTCTTAAATTCTCAAGTATCAACTATGTTTTGCATAAAACTCAAGGAATTTGCAAACTTGGTTAGTCATCCCAAAGACACACACAATAACATGTACAAAGTTTAGCAAAGAGTAACTTGTGTAGTATGTGAAACTAGCAAAAACTTGAGATACATGTGAGGTGATATGTGAATAGAAATCAAACACAAAGTCTACAAAATTCATCACATGGAATTTGAAAGATACTATCACCCAAAGAGTTACATCATATAACTCCCACATCTCCTAGATCATAAGCTTGCAATCATGTAAGTTTCTTGATTTGCCTCATATTGTACACACAAATTATAATTAAGTAGAAACTTATTAAAATAGCCGGGATAATGTACACACCAATTTTAGTTCTTTGATTTAACTTTAAGTCCAATAATGTACACACCAATTTTAAGCATTTAAACGGAGGCTACACCTTATATTCTTTTTGTGCATGTGCTACACTTTCTCGAGCACAAAATCTTACGATATGCACTAAGGTGTTCATGATTAACTAGAGAATAATGGTGTTCATGATTAACTAGAGAATAGTGGTGAGATGGTTATTTATGCCTTTCTCAAAAGATTCAAGTTCGACAGTCAAAGACATGTGACTTCAAGATCAAGGCAAAGTGATCAAAAACCATAAACATCTTTCTCACATAACATGCACTACAAAGCTTCAACTAGTAAAGTGCAATAAATAAGCTCATCCAAGCTAAACAAGGTACAAAGACATGTTATGTGAAAATAAATTGACCAACCTTATTTTCAAAATCAAGAAAATAAATACAAAACATAATTTGCTTCCCTTTTCCCTTTTTATTTTTTATTTTTATTATTTTGAAAAGAAGAAACAAAAAACAGTCTTAGAATGAAATGCATGAATGTTATGCAATGCAAGTCCTAGAAACAAAAAGAAAAGAAAAAAACCAAAGAGCAATGGTCACAAAGAGTAGAGCAATGAAGTACAAGGACCATGTTAGAAAGACTCAATTAAATTGAGCCTTTTGCATCTAAAACTTTTTAGATGCAACACGAGCATTGGAGTTCTTATTCACATGGGAATGACTTCCAACTCCAGGATTGGAATAAAGGTTTAGAGCCTTTACCAATTCACCAATGAGTACCATAGGATCTTGTGCTTGAGGCATAGGTACTTTTGGTTTGTTTGCTTTCTTAGCAGCTTGCAACTTGTAACAGTTTGGACGAATGTGTCTGGACTTTCCACAAAAATGACAAACCCATGCAGGCTTACCATGTAACTTGTCCTTAGAAAGGGTAGACTCCTTAGGTTTAGACTCTTTCAGTTCAACCCTAATCTTCCTAGGATGTGTGACCTCTACAGGCTTAACAGCCTCACTCACAACCTCACTCACAAAGAGTTCAGAAGAAGAAGAAGGAAAAAAGATTGTGGAATGGGGTGCAGACACAGAGATGCTTTCAACAAAACCTAATCCAGATTTGTCAGAGTGAGACTTTTGAACACTCAGCATTTGATCAAGTTTGGAACTTGCAAATTTATTAGTTTGTTCTCTAGCAACAGATAGTTCAAGTTCCAAATTCTTAACTTTATCAAGCAAAAGCATATTCTCAGTTTTCACATTGTTCAAAAGTTCATTAGCATCAAACAGTTTTACAAGCAATTTTTTATTTTCAAGCTCAAGAGATGCAATTTTATTTAAGCCTAATTCAACGCTCATAGCATCCTTTGCAGCAACTTTGAAAAGTTTATTGTAGGCTTCTTGAAGATCTGCATCCTCAGAAAGTTTCCCGTCAAAAGGGTTCTCTTCAACAAACAAGCTTTCTTTGACTACAGCAGTAGCAGTGAAAGCAATAAAGTTTCCATCCTCATCAGAACCAGACTCATCATCGGAAACTTCATTATCACTAAGGGTTACAGCCATAGCCTTACCCTTAGACCTCAAGTAACTAGGACATTTTGATTTCATGGGACCATACCCTTGACATCCAAAACATTGAGGACCCATAGAATTATTAGAAGATTGACCTACTTTTTCTCTAGGTTTTTCAGTGTTGTTAACCTTAGTGAGATCATTCTTCCTAAAATTTCTAAGTTCAGCAGTGTTTTTACCTCTTACCTTTCTGTTGTTGTTTCTAAGGAAATTCTTAAAGTTCTTGGCAAGGTAAGCAATCTCTGTAGCAAAGAGCTCATCATCAAATCCACCAACATCAATATCATTAACTGACTTAAGAGCCATTGATTTGGATTTGCTTGTTTTGGGTAGGTCCAACTCATAAGACTGAAGAGATCCTACAAGCTCATCAACAGGGATGGAGTCCACATCCTTGCTTTCAGTGATGGCAGTCACTTTGGGTCTAAAATCTTAAATTAAAGATCTAAGAATCTTCCTAACAATTTTAGGTTCATCATAGATTTCACCCAAGTTGTATGCAGAATTAACAATGTCATTAAGTTTAGTATAAAATTCATCAAAGAATTCATCACCAGACATCTTAATGCTTTCAAATCTAGTAGTTAATTGCTGCAACTTATTAATTTTAACTGCCTTTGTGCCTTCATGCATAGTTTGGAGGATATTCCAAGCAGTATGAGCAACCTCAACATTAGAGATTCTCTTAAATCCCTCCATAGAAACAGCATTGAAAATAGCATTCATAGCTTTGCTATTGAAAGCAGCTGCTTCTTTCTGAGAAGTTTGCCACTCACTAACAAGCGTAGTGGGCTTCTCCCATCTGTATTCAACGGAGTTCCAGACTCTCTCATCAATTGATTTCAGGAATGCTTTCATCATTACTTTCCAATAAGCATAATTATTTCCATCAAAGTGAGGTGGAATAATAAGAGAGTATCCATGTTCCATGACAACAGGGGTTAAGGATCAGCTCAGAGATCAAAAGATCTACAACAAGAGAACTACCCGCTTTGATACTACTTGTTTGTTTTTAGACCCCTTAAAACACAACCAGATTAACTTAGTTATTTAGCTAAGTGATTAACTTAGGTAAATTATTCAATTCTAGGTTAACACATAAATCATATCATGCAATGTGTGAAAAATAAAGAACACACGATATGATAACCCAGGAAAACCAAACCGGTAAAAAACCTAGGGAGGATTTAACCTAACTATCTTCAAGGTAAAACTGAATCAACTAATGAAAGAATCGAAATTTTACAATAGCGACTTAGACCACTAACATCCTATTGCTACCCACCAGTAGAAAACTTACTGACACGATCACGTGCATGCTCCGAGACCACGGACTCCTTCTTTCTTGGATTCTCCAGCAAGTACAAGCACTCCCACTTGTGTATCTATAAACTTTTTAGTGCAGCAACTAAATGATCATCAAGCTCTCAATAAAATCTCCTTATTGATAATCCTAAGCATGTGTGAAGGCAACCACCTCTCGGATCTCACAAGAGATTCAAACACACAGCAAATAGAGCAACCTCAAAAACGTGGCTAGGGTTTGCCTTTTATACCTAAGACAAAATATAAAACCCTACACGTCATATGGACTTAAGGCTGAGTTGAAAATTCTGCTGAAAAAATATTTTGCTCGACTTTCGATCGATCGAGTCTAATTCTCGATCGATCGAGCCAGTCAGAATTGCACACTCAATTCTGCAGTTAACTCGATTCCAACCTTACTTAAACAACATACTTTGAGCAAGTCTAAGACAAGATTAAACACCTGTTTTAATCATGGTTTGCCAACAATACAAATTAGAATTCTAATACATTAGTTCCTAAGTACTTAGAACCTAACAACTATCAATAATATTGTCAGAATAGATAAACACTTTATCCTTCTTTATTACAACATTGTCTTTTAAGATAACACAATATCCATGTTTACCTAAGTAAGTTGCAGAAATTAAATTCCTATGAACATTAGGTATATACAAACAATCTTTCAATATTAAAACTTTAGAACTAAAACACAAATTAAACACTCCAATAGCTACAACTGGAATTCTGCTCCCATCAGCCAAAGTAAGAAAAAATTCCCTTTCATTCAGCTTTTTGGTCTCATGGAACCCCTGCAAAGTATTGCAGATATGATTAGTACAACCTGAATCCACACACCAAGAATACGTGGGATTTTGTACTAAACATATTTCAAGAAGGAATGAACTTTTTATACCTTTATTATTGGCAACTCTGAATTTTGGACAATTCCTCTTCCAATGACCTTTCTTGCCACAATGGAAACACTTTCCTTTGGCATAGTCCTTCTTTTCCTTGTTGGCAACTTCTAAGGCAATTTGTTTACCATCTTGCTTGGCGAAGTTCTTCTTCTTTTTCTTTTTACCCTTGCCTTTCAACTCAGGATGAGAAGTAGAAGCTTCAGCCATATTGGCATCAACACTGGATGTACCAAGAATGCCTTCCGCCGCCACCAATTCATTCATTGATTCAGACAATGTATAAATCTTTTTGTTCATGTTATAATTAAGTCTGAATTCCTTGAATGATTCTGGTAGTGACTGGAGTATCATATCCTCTTGGAATTCTCCATCAATATCGGCACCTAAAACCTCCAGTATATTCAAATGAGAGATCATCCTAAGACAATGCTCCCTTACTGAAGTACCTTTAGTCATTTTGGTATTATAAATTGTTGGGATTAATGTCCTTGAATCCTATTGTATGATGCTATGTATGATATTATGTATGACTTAATATTGTAATTAATAAAGTTGTTTTATTATTATTATATGAAATAATGGTAACATGAATATTCAGACATTATCATATAGTTCATTAGATGCATAGTAAATGATTTATGTGAAAAGTCACAGAAGATATAAGTCACAAGTTCTTTGTAAATTCAGAATTTTAGTTTGTAGTCGGTGATGAAATCGGGCATTTCATCTGCGAAGACTATAACATATTAACTAAGATGATTTGTCTTGATCATGGAAGTGGAGACTTCTAGTTGATATGTTGATATGTTTTAAGAGTTAAGACATATTGAACTGGACCGCTGTGAGATTTATTATTCTCTTAATGACTATCAAATGAATAATAAATCTCACGACTTATATTTGCATAAACTCTTAATTTTGAGAGAATAATGGACTTGATCATGAGGTGTAGGTTGCTTTGATATATCAAGAGTGAGATCTAAAGTTACGGTCGAAACCTCAGTATGTTGGGCAGCCACATTTAGTGTTGATGGAACATATATTCTCAAGATGGAATTCATAGTCTCTTAACGGAGATACAAAATATTCCCTTGAGATAAGTTTAATGGGTTTGTTATTCAGAATGTTAGGCCTAACTACTTTAGTAATTACTATATCTTAATCCTTGAGTACCCGTTTTAATCCTTTAAGTTATTCATCATACATTTATGAAATTCAATTTCATAAATATATACTTTAGTAAATAGTTACTAAAGTATATATTTATGAAATTGAATTTCATAAATGTATGATGAATAACTTAAAGGATTAAAACGGGTACTCAAGGATTAAGATATAGTAATTTACAAAGTGACAGTCCACATTCATGACTTTGTATTACTACGAATATTTTATAAAGGAGTTGCATTTACAATAAAGTCTTGGGATATAATTTATTAATAAGGCCTAAAATGCAATTATATTTATATAGTGATATTAAATATAATTAATAAAAACTTTGGACTTGTCAAGAGTTGACAGAAAAGCTCAATGCCTATTGGAGCTAGTGTCTTATTTGTTCCCTTTTAGTCCCACTCCAAACCACATATTAAAGCTCAATTGGAAAGATCCTAAAGGCTGGCCCAATTAGATAATCAGTCATATTGAGAGAAACATACAGATTTTTTGAGATGAAAAACTACAAGTTCATGAAATGGTATGTATGTGAGTGTTGGACACTCTCTCATTCTCTCTAGAACAAACTCATATAACTGTTTGAGAGACCACACTTCTTGGGCGTTAGTGAAATTGGAGTGAAGATTAAAAATGTTCCCAAGAATTTCTAATCTTTATTTTGAAATTCACTATACCAAGGTACACTCTCTTATTCTTATATTCTGAAATTATACATAGTACATGTTATCAATTACAAATGAAGTAGATCTGTTAATTTTCCACTGCATATGTTTTGCATGCGATACAAACATGTATATATCCATTATAAATCTACCTCATAATTTCTTGCCTAGCAGAACGGCCTTGCTCACCAAACATCTCCTTCAGACTTAGCATTATATTCGAATTTAGTTCTACATCCTGCATTTGATGCTGTAGAACATTTGAGATAGATGCTAGGATATAGCACTTAGCCATCTTATTAGATTTCTGCCAACGATCATATCATTGTCTTTCCTCAAGAGGAGCATCTAATGATGGAAAGTTAGAACAAGCTTGACGAAGCATATACTTGTGCTCTTCAACAGTAAGAACAATGTCCAAATTTCTTTCCCAGTCAACATAGTTGGATCCAGTCAGTTCGTTTTGATTAAGAATAGCAACAAGTGGGCTAAATGATGCCATTATTAAATCTGAAAACAATAAACATGAACATAATAAGTAAACTTGACATTATCAATTTAGCATATAAACATATAGTATGGAACCTTAACAAAACTATAATATAAAATATGCAACGACAACCCAATCCATATTTAATATCCTTTAGCATAAAGTGAACATTAAATACTATGATTGATTGAGAACTATTCTCATTATTAGTGCTATCATGATAACTCTTATCAAACACTAATTAATATGTCGTCTTAACTTTAGCCTCTAAGTAATAATGACATAGCTCATTTGGGAGATTAACATTACAATTAGTCTAGTGTACACCATTATCTAGAATAATGTATAGCCACATTTCATCTCTCTTATAGTGTTTAAACTTGTAGTACCATGAAACAAAATACCTTCCCTTGGAATCGCGAGGCATATATGCCAAGACAAGGAGCATACCCACACTACTATGAATTTATAATGGAAGCTGTGAGATCCAACCCTTGTATCTCTCTCCCACTAGACATTTTAAAAGAAAGGTTTTTAATTAGAAAACATTAGTAATCTCATCACACATAGCCTTGCACTTTATCTATGTTTTAACACTTAGTGAAAATTCAAAAAACAGTTCATTCGATCAATCGAAGGTATTTCTTGATCGATCGAAATGTTCGACAAATTCATTTCAAAGTTTCTAGATTACTCAATCGACTCTCGATTCCTATTTGATCGATCGAAAAGGAACATTCAATAGATTGAAGGGAATTCTCTATCTGTCAAAACAGTGAAGAAATTCATCACAAAGTCTCGAGTTGACTCGATCGATTGAAAAAGAACATTCAATCGATTGAAAGTGATTCTCGATCGATCAAAACTCGTGAAACTGAATTTTTTCAAATTTTTCTGGTAACCCTTTTTTGACGTTTCACTTGAACAAAACATAGTTTCTTGATCGCATCAAAATGAGAGTGAGATCAAAACTAAATTTCATTGATGCTATAAGCCTTAAAGTTTAATTTAACATACTTAATATCAAACTTAAACAATATCATAACATCAATTTTAGTTTTTATCAAACAATAATTTCAACAACCATGCAGAAAAATGTAACACCCCATAATTTTGACACCAATTTAATTATTATGCGTAAATTAAAAAGGAGGCCCACAATTAAATGGATTTAATTGATTTGGGCCTAAGATATTAAAATAAGTAAATGCTATGGAATATGAAGCTCATGCTATGGAATATGAAGCCCAAGGGAGGTGGCATAAGTAAATATATGGGCCTTAATAAGCTTCTAAAAAATAAATAAATAAATAAAACCCTAGTCTTTTACCTCTTAAGCTATACGTGCATATACTTATGAGGCTTCCTTTTTGCTTTAGCCGCATCACACTACTAAACTTTGCCTTCCTTCACTATGGCTGTGAGTAGAGATTACAGGTACGATTTCTATGATTATACTAATAGAAAAAGGGCTCCTAGAATTATTATTGTATTTGATTAAGAATGGTAAATATGGCTGTATGTTAGGAAGACTTTGAAATTGAGCCAAATAGAGAGGCTTGGACTTTGTCATCATGTGAAAGGAAAAATGTTGCTTTGTGAGTTTATATGTATATCCGTATATGGCCATCTTGGATCTAAAACTATGACTATTTTAATGGGCAAAGGGTGCTTGTGGTTAATATGCATTCACACATAGCCTCAATTGTTGACCGATTAACCATCACCTTTTAAGCCTCAATTGTTGACCAGTTAATATGCATTCACACTAGTTCAACCGTGTACTAGATTTTGGGTCTTTGGGTTGATGATTACAATATTATAATAGGAATTGTTTATATAGCCATATGGTCCAGGCTTTGAAATTGATTATTTATGAATAGTATGTATAGTCATATGGTCCTCTATTGGCTCTAAGATTGATTTGGCAAAACTATATTATTGCATTATCTATCTAAGTTCCCAATCTGTCATTCACGCACCTGCCAAGGTTCAAAAACTTGTCTA
Organism: Quercus glauca; assembly: GCA_023736055.1. Lineage (NCBI taxonomy): Eukaryota > Viridiplantae > Streptophyta > Magnoliopsida > Fagales > Fagaceae > Quercus > Quercus glauca. Next base: position 44,503,420 of record CM043319.1, read on the forward strand.
GCTTTATTGTTAAGTCTGGCGGCATCAGAGGAATAAAGGGTTAGCTATGGGATTGATAGAATTAAGATGTAATACTAGCTTCAACTATATATTAGATTGATCAAATATCTATCTTTTATCTATATTGAAGTTTCATGAATATCTATGATTACATTAATGGAAAAAAAAATATGATTAGGCAGCAATAATTTTTTTAAGTCTAGAAATCTAATCAAAGCTGAAAGTAAATTGGATAGTTAGGTGAATAAATGGAGAATTTTCAATATATCGGTATTGTCTAAGATAAAACTATTTAAGTGTGAAAATTGATTTTAAGTGGGAAATTGTTTATTGATGGACCTATCTTTGGTGTTATTTAGGTTCTCGTTGACATTTTTTCGAACAATTGAAGTAAAGCTTGATTTAGCAATTAGAGGTAAGTGAACTACAGATCATGACGTCTCTCAAGACGTGTATATTTATGTATATATCTTTGGTAAAAATATATTTATATATACATAATTGCAAAAGTGAAGTTTCAAAAACTTATACCACTGTAAATGCATAATATATACTAGAATTTTATTATTTATTGTATATTATTATGAAACTATACATGTCAAGAATGTTTTCAAACAGTCAGTTAGACAGTCTACAACCTTTGCCAACACAGGGTTAAGTGTTGGTCTTCGGCCGATGTAGTGTTATTGTGGTGTGGTGTAGTGTTATTGTTTGCTCTTTGGAACCAGTGTTACTTCTTTGAGGTTAGTGTTATTGTTCCCAATAAGAATCACCCACCAAGTGTTTAGTAGCTTATGTCTTTGTTTGACTAATGTTTTCCATATCAAACTATCGTTTTATTGTTACTGATCTTTACAAAGTGGAAAATTGTTTATTGTCATAATATATTGTTTCTACCTATTTAGTGCATATTGGCATATTAAAGTGGTCATTATTTTATTTACTGATTACAATGTTATAGCTAAATGTTTTATTTTTAACAGTTTTATAGTATATATTATATTACTATTAAATCTATATGCAAGTGTTTTGTAAAGATTATATTTTGTCATTTGTTTGAGAGACATTCTCATGTTATGTAGTCTCTTATAGAGCTTCTAGCTCACCTCCATTTTTCCACCCTTTCAGATTAGAGCAGTGGAAGGTCTTTTGGTGGTAGAGCAGTGGAGCTATAGATTGGAGACTTCTTTGGGAGTTATGTTAGTTGATGGATTGTTTTCGTATATTTTCTTAGGATAGTAAGTTTGGCATTTAGGAAACTTTTTTTTGAGATTGTATTTGGAGACTTTATTATTAAGGTTTTTGCTTTTATGGATTTCATAGGAAAGATTTTGATTATTTGAAGTTTATTTGTGGATATTTAATTTCGCCCTGTTCCATTATATTAGTGTTGATTTTTATAAGACAGGTTATGCATCTAAATCCGAGGTATGGGTTTGGGGCGTTACAAAAATTAATTGTAGAATCTTCTAACATCATGAAATTACTATCTTTAATTCCAAAACTCACAAAACATGTTATACAAATTCGAAATTGAAGACCACTCCGATACCAATTGTTGGAAAAACATGGTTTGTGTCGCATACAAAACATACGGAACAGAAAATTAACGAATCTACTTCATTCGCAATTGATAACATGGACTATGTAAATTTCAGAATTTAAGAACAAGAGACTGTACCTTGGTGTGGTGAAATTCAAAAACCAAAGATTAGAAGTACTTGAGAACACTTTTAATCTTCACTCCAAATCTACATATGCCCAAGAAGTGTGATCTCTCAATCAGTTTATATGTATGTGTTCAAGGTAGAATAAGAGAGTGGCTTACACTCACATACACGCCATTTCATTCTCTTATAAAATGTTGTATATTTCTCTCCTTAAATATAACTAATTATCTAATTGGACTAGCCTTTTGGGCTATTCCAATTGGGCTTTAATATGTGACTTGGAGTGGGACCAAAAGGGAACAAATAAGACATTTGCACCTGTAAGATTGAATTTAATCAACCATCTAATTGGCTTTATTTCGTGACCAATTTGCTTGTAATTTAGCACTTAGTAACCCTGTATTTAGGTGGAAAAATTGTAAGGGTAGTGTGTGAGAAGATGTGAAGAAAAGCTCAAGAGTGTGCAAGAAAAACAGAGCTTTGAGGCTAGGGCTCGCGGGTGGATCGCGACTGGAAAGCCGCCAAACGCAGGCACGTGAGCTGCACACGGGGAAGCTAAAGGGTCGCGCCAGCTGTCACGCTATAGGACAAAAGTGCCAAGCTGGCCAGGCTGTTACGTTGCGACTTGAACTTGCGACTTGGACAAGCCGCGAGACCAAGTCACCAATTTGCCCTGTTTGGCAAAAACTGACGTTTTGCATTCCCTTCTCACCCTACTATAAATACACCCTTATACCCACTATATTGAGAGAGTTTCCAGAGAGAATTTTGTGAGAGAAACCCTAGAGAAAAACAAGATTGCCTCATCCCCAATCTTTACCTTAGAAACTCTACAAATTCCTCTACTTTCTTCCTCTCCATTGTCATACCCTTAAGAGGCCTTTACCCAAATCCTTGTCTCACCACACCCACGTCTGTGAGAAGGTCTATTTGGTACTGTTGGAAAGCAGTTAAGAAGGAACCAATTTACATTGGTTGATGCTATGGTCTAGTAGCGGAATCCGGTAAGCTAGAAAAGAAAAAGGTTCGGCGCAACCTCATTGGAGCAAGAAGTTTGGAGGGTTTAGGTACTTGGGTAGATTAGGCTTGAAGGGTCTATTGCTGTTCATGTATCTCAACTACATTTTCTAGTGGATTATTTGACCGCTTGGAGGGCGGCGGAGAGGTTTTACGTCGAGGGCTTCGGTTTCCTCTTCGATAACACATCGTGTGTTGTCCGAGTGTTTGCATCTTCCTTCCTTTATCTTTGCCTTATATTTACTGCTGTGGATGTGTTTATATTTGGCTTAGATTTGTTATTAATTCTATTATAAGCTTGTTATCATTTTCTGCAAATTAATTGTTTGATATAAAGCTTGAATTGGTATTTTTGTATTTGGGGTCCAAACGTTCAAAGGTATTATATACCCATTTTGAACTTTCATTTGGTATCAGAGCAGGTACACTTGTTGTGATTTAATTACCTAAGTGTGATCCCTGACCCCCTTTGAGATGGATAGGTCTCAATCTCTTAATGTACCACCGTTCTTTGACGGTAATAATTATGCTTTTTGGAAGGTCTGTATGAGGGCGTTTTTGTGTTCTATTGATAATGCTGTGTAGGATGCAGTTGAAGTAGGATGGACAAGGCCAGAGGAAGCCAAGTCTACTTGGGATAAGGCTGCTCTTGCAGCGGCTAATGCAAATAGCAAGGCATTGAATGCTATTTTCTGCAATGTCTCTCCAGAAGAATTTCGCTGGATTTCACATATCACCATTGCTAAGGAAGCATGGGAAATTTTGGAGACAACCTATGAAGGGACTAAGAAAGTGAAGAACACAAAACTTCAAATGTTGACCACTCGCTTTGAGGAGTTAAAGATGAGTGAGGATGAATCGTTTGATTCGTTTTACAGTAAATTGAATGAAGTTGTTGTTGGTAAATTTAACTTGGGAGAAAAGACGAAGGACTCAAAGATTGTAAGGAAGATCCTCCGGTCACTACCAGAAAGTTTCCGGCCCAAAGTTACAGCCATTGAAGAGAGCAAAGATCTTGACGAAATCAAGGTTCAAGAGCTGGTTGGTTCTCTGCAGACATATGAGTTGTCCCTTCCTTCAGCGAAGAAGAGCAAATCCCTTACTCTTAAGACAATTGATGAGAGAATGGTGTCTCATGACTCCTCGGAAGAGGATGCAGTAGAGAAAGATGTGGCGTATCTTGTAAAGAACTTCCGGAAATTCCTAAAGCTCAAGAATAGTGGGAAATTTGGTGACAAAGGAAAATTTCAGAGCACCAGAAAATAGAAGAATGATTTCAGAAGAAAAGATGGTAAAGATTCTCAATCCTCACAAGGAATTACATGTTTTGAATGTAATTGACATGGGCACTTTAAAAAGGAATGTCCCAATTACTTGAAGTCGAAAGGAAAGGCTTATGCCACTACTTTAAGTGATTCGGACTCATCAAATTCTGATTCGGAAGAGAGCTGTGATGGAGAAGGAAATTTCTCTGCATTCATGACCATTGCTCATGTGGAGTCCTCGGAGGACTTGAATCAACTTGTATAAGAACTTGGAGAACACAGCGATGATGAATCCTTAGGGATAGTTGAAGAATCAGATGCCGAAGAGGATAGAAATACAGCGAGTCTTCAAGAGAATTATACTTTACTCCTTGAGAAATCGGGTGAGTATGCAAGGGTTGCAAAGGCGACTGTAAAGAAGATGAAAAGGGCTGAAGAGGACTACAAAAGTCTACTGGCCAGGTATAAAGAGGCTAAGTGTGAGATTGAGACACTAAATGGCAAATTATCGGAAGCTTATACCAAAGTAAGATTCCTTGAGCAAGAGGTGGTGCAAGTGCAAGCCAAGATAGAAAGGGTCTCCTCTAGAAAGTTGGATGATGTTATCTCATCCCAAAAACATTTCTCAGACAAGTCTGGATTGGGATTTACCGGAGGAAGTAGCTCATCAGCCAAAGCTACCAAAGAAGTGAAATTTGTGAAGGCCATAGAGCCGATTGTAGAAGAGACCATCCCTGAGAATGTTAAGGTTGAGAAGAAGAATGTGAGTGAGCATCGGATGGTGAATAAGCCCCGAAATCAATCTGTGGGCAGACATGAAACCAGAGCAAGATCTCTCTCAAGACCACAACGGGGTCCCAGAACAGATTATGTATGTCACTATTGCGGACTGCGAGGACATACTAGACCAAATTGTCAGAAGCTGAGAGTTGACAACAATGCAAGCGCACCTCGGTCACGAGGAAGAAGAAATGACAAGAGGTCTTGGGGTGGTGAGCAACCAAGAAGTTAAAACCATGATCTAGGAATGACGGACGTGATGAAGATGATTGGTGCCTTTACCAACTACCTTGAAAGCTTCACATGAAAGTTAAATAGTCCTAATTCTCGTACCCAATCCGTCAAGGATATCACCCCAAACGCACGTGACGTGTGGGTAACGAAGGGTACTCATGCATAAGCATTACAACATGTCCATGCATCAATACTTCCCATGTTTGTGTATATGCTTGGTTGGTTTGCTTCTTGCTAGTTTGTGATGAAAATTCTTTTGTGGTGTTGGTTAAACTGTTTTTCTTTTTGCTAATTTTGTTTTTGATCATTTTTCTTTTGTGTCAAAAATCCAAAAGCACATAAAAAGTAGAAAATCCAAAAAGTTTGATCAACTTTGTTGAGCTTTTGTCTCAAATCATGTTTTGCCTTGTACCTTTGTACTAATGGCTTTGTGCATTTACGAGCTTAGCTTGTCTTCTATGCACTCGTATCATTGTGGGAGAAATTCTGAAATCTATGTGACTGTTGTAAATAAATCTTCAACCTTGTCATGAATGATTAGTGAATGTTTTTGTTGATCTTGAGACATGCATAGACTCATGCCTATATATCTTCCCACTCTTTATTTTTGTTTTTGCTTAAAAGAGCTCTCTAAATGTAAATCTCCAGATGAAAAGAGATATAGAGCTGCAAAAGCCTGTCGCACATACTAGTATTTGACTAGGAAAAAGGGAAAGCGACTAAATAAAATGTTTGATGCCCAAAAAGCCAAAGGTTAACTCATTAATTGAAATATCAAAAATTTCAGGCATCTATCTCACAATGAGATTTTCTTTGCTCAAAAAGTGCAAATGTTATGTTGAATATGGAGCCAAATGAAAAGCTTCAAAGTATGTAATCAAGTTCTTGTGGGAGGTCATATATGCATGTTTCTATAATTGAGATAGGTCACATTATCTAGTGCTAATTATGTATGCCTTGATTGATTGATCATTGAAGCTTCATATTGGACTAAGGATTATCTTATTTTTGATATCCACACACAACATACAAGTCTATGTTCAATGAATGCCATATTCATTTGTGTGATTGTACTTGATTAAATGTGTTTTCACATGCTCAATCTTTGTTTGATCAAATACAAAAAGATTTTTGAGTGTTTTCAATTGTTTTTGGAAAGTACTTTGTTTTTACAAAAATGTCAAAATTTTCAAAAACAGTGTTGCCCTGTTTTGGCGACTAAGTCGCGGGTTGGCCCAGTCGCAAGCCCCAGTCGCAAGCCTACTCAGAGATTTTTCGCGGCTCACTGGCGAGTTAGTACCCAAGTAGCGAAAAAGACTTAGAAAATTTTTCAAAATTTGAGTTTTGCATTTTTCGCGGCTCAATTTGGCGACTTGTTCGCGGATGGAAGGTCCAATCGCGAGGGTTACTCAGAGATTTTCGCGGCTCAGCTCGCGACTCCTTCGCGGATAGACCTTCCAGTCGCGAAAAACACTTAGAAGATTTATCTAGAATCTTACCTTCACAGTGTTTCGCGGCTTACCCTGGCGACTTACTGGCGACTTGGTCAAGTTGCGAAAAACGCGTGTTTTGCGTTTTAAAGATAGTTTTAAAATTTTTTTTTTTTTCAGTTTTTCCCTCGAATATCAGTGACTGTTCATTGTCTTCTTCATTCTCTCACTCAAACACTCTGTTTCTCACTGAAAAAGATTCATTTCTTTTCATCATGTCTTCATCAAACTCCAAGAAAAAGATATGGTTTTCCTTCCTTTACTTTATTCTTTATGTTTTGATGTTCAGTTTATTGTTTTCTGTTAGGTGCATTTGTGTATTACATTACATTGTGTTCTGATATGGGTTTGCCCAAAATGTTGAGTTTGTTTGTTTGTAGAGTGTTCCTTTCATGTTGATGAGTTAACTAAGTATCTTGTTAATGCATATTATTGCTTGTTTTTGTTCTGAGCATGGTCTTCGATAGCATCTTTTCTCATTGGACATATGGGTTTGGTGTTTTTCTATGGGTCTCTCTGAATGTGGTTTGTGGGTTGTTCAGACTTCATGAGTGTTGCGTGCATTAGCATTGTGTTATGCTGCATTGGGGTGTTCATGCTCACTTCTTTCTCAACATATCATGTTCCTATGTCTATTGGTCCTTTCCAAGTACATTTTTTTACTGCCTTATAACTGAAACTAATCAATTTGATGGTTGCCTCTTGTGGTATTGTATTTGGTCTGTTTCTGTGTGTCTTTTGTGTTGCAGTTGACTCGCTGTTCAACCAGAGGCAAAGGCATTGCAATTGATGATTCGTCAACCCCTGTTGCCAAACGTACATGATTATCGTCTAAGTCTTCCAGAGACTCAACCATTGAGAGATTCAGGACTCCCACTGACTTAAAGACCTACACAGACATCTTCAAAGAATCCTCTCCCATTATGGAACGAGCCGTCAAGTTTGATACCCTTGGAGAAACCTTTATCCCCAACATCTTTAAAGACAAAGATTGGGCTGACCTTTTTGGAAACTTTGAGGACCCAATTGGAGAACTGGTTAAGGAATTCTACTCCAATGCCAGATTTATAGGTGTAGAGTTAAAATGCTAGGTTCGAGGAACATAGTTTATCCTAAATGCAGACTACATTGCTAAGGTACTCCGCATTTCCAGACCAAATAATGTGGATCGGCCTCCATACGATGACAGGGTGCTTCAGGCACAAGACATCCTCCAAGTTCTTGGGAATGAGCATGTGGTGGGTAGCACAGGGTCCTCAATAAGCACTGCATTATTTTCACCAGAACTGACAACCTTGAAGTTGATCATGTTTTTCAATCTCTACCCTCTGTCAAATACTACCTTCATCAACCTTGGAAGGGCTCAATTTTTGTGTGATCTCATCACTGGTGCCCCAATTGACATCTGTGCTCATATATTCCAAATCATTGGGAAAACATCAGCTTGATCGGGAACACGAACAATTCTTCCATTCTGTAGTTTAATTATGAAGATTGTCCTCCGTGAAGGTGTTAGTCCTTCATCTGATGAGAAATTCTTGTCTTGTCCTCGAGCTATATCTCTGTACTCTCTCCAAGCAAGCAAGAGTCACTCCTCCAAGAAACCTAAGAGTGAACCATCCACCCAAGCATCTCCATCTGCTCATGCTACAGCTACTCATGTACAGTCAACCAGCACCCCATCTATTCCTCCTGGATTCCAAATGCCCAGATAAAGTCACTTCATTGAGAATGTATTTCAGTGGATTTCTGATTTGGAACGGCTTCTCAACTACTTTCACAGTCAAACTCAAATGCGTCTTGGAACCATTGAGTTACAATTAGATAACATCCAACAGAAGCTCGAAGAAAGCCTTTAGCTATTCGTGTCAAAAAGGGGGAAAGCAGCTTAAGGGGGAGAAAGAGCTTAATCTTAAAAAGGAGGGTGCATACTGAAAGGGGGAGTGGTTTTATAGTTGCTTAGTTGCTATTTTAATTTTATATAAGCTTGCTATACAGTTTTATACTTTTGGAAAACTTGTGGTACACTATGGTTTAAGTTCGTTTTTAAACCCACAACTTTTGGATGGCTGTGAAACTGTGGAAATTACTTATATATAATGATGTTATTCAATTTTTTCAGCATTGTCTTTATATGCATTTTGTACCCATTGTTGCTTTTGTAAGCTTTAAGGGTTGTTTCTTGCACTTATGCATAGTTTGTAGGCTTTTATGGTTTGTGCCATGTATTTGCAATTCTTTGCTTGTGCAGCCTTTATGCATTGTGCTTTGGTACTTGTTAATGCCTTGCATTATCTTAAGTACAACACTCTTGTGCCCTTGTAGGATTGTTCCTAGATGCATATATGGTTGTATGCATTGGTTGAGTATTGGACTTGCAAATGATACTCTTTAATTGAGCTTATCAATTTGCATGTTCGGATGTTCATTTCTTGTATGAATGAACATAGTAATCACTTTTGCTTAAGTGAATACTGTTTTTGATCTTGCCATGAATTATTGCTTTAATGCTTATGTTCATTTTTTCTTGTTCATACTTATTTTGCTCCATATGCATATTAAGTTTTCTGCATACAATGATATTGCTATGTTATTGTGTTTCAGGAGTTACTTATTCATATGTTCAAGAGTTTTACAGAATCTAGAGTTAGGTGTGAGTGAGTTTTGTTCAACTGTTCCCAACTTACGTTTTAAGTCTAGAGTCTGTTGTAGGGTTTTGTCATGGAATAGCCAAAAGGGGAGATTGAAAGGTTGAATTTAATCAACCATCTAATTGGCTTTATTCCGTGACCAATTTGTTTGTAATTTAGCACTTAGTAACCCTGCATTTAGGTAGGAAAATTGTAAGGGTAGTGTGTGAGAAGATGTGAAGAAAAGCTCAAGAGTGTGCAAGAAAAATAGAGCTTCGCAGCTAGGGCTCGCGGGTGGATCGCAACTGGCAAGCTGCCAAACACAAGCACGTGAGCTACACACGGGGAAGCTGAAGGGTCGCGCTAGCTGTTACGCTACAAGACAAAAGTCCCAGTCTGGCCAGGCCATTACGTCGCCACTTGAACTCGCAACTTGGACAAGCCGCGAGACCAAGTCACCAATTTGCCCTGTTTGGCAAAAACTGACGTTTTGCATTCCCTTCTCACCCTACTATAAATACACCCTTATACCCACCATATTGAGAGAGCTTCCAGAGAGAATTTTGTGAGAGAAACCCTAGAGAAAAACAAGATTGCCTCATCCCTAATCTTTACCTTAAAGACTCTACAAATTCCATTACTCTCTTCCTTTCCATTGTCATACCCTTGAAAGGCCTTTACCCAAATCCTTATCTCACCACACCCACCTCTGTGAAAAGGTCTATTTGGTACTGTTGGGAAGCAGTTAAGAAGGAACCAATTTACATTGGTTGATGCTATGGTCTAGTAGCGGAATTCGGTAAGCTAGAAAAGAAAAGGTTCAGCGCAACCTCGTTGGAGCAAAAAGCTTGGAGGGCTTAGGTACCTGGGTAGATTAGGCTTGGAGGGTCTATTACTGTCCATGTATCCCAACTACATTTTCTAGTGGATTATTTGACCTCTTGGAGGGCGGTGGAGAGGTTTTACGCCGAGGGCTTCGGTTTCCTCTTCGATAACACATCGTGTGTTGTCCGAGTGTTTGCATCTTCCTTTCTTTATCTTTGCCTTATATTTACTGCTGTGGATGTGTTTATATTTGGCTTAGATTTGTTATCAATTTTGTTATAAGCTTGTTATCATTTTCCGCACATTAATTGTTTGATATAAAGCTTGAATTGGTATTTTTGTATTTGGGGTCCAAACGTTCAAAGGTATTATATACCCATTTTGAACTTTCAGCACCAATGGGTTTTGTGCCTTTCTGCCAACTCTTGACAAGCCCAAAATTACCATTAATTATATTTAATACCACTATATAAATATAATTGCACTCTAGGCCTTATTAATAAATTATATCTCAAGACTATTACACATACAACCCCTTTATTAAAATATTCATAGTAATACAAAGTCATGAATGTTGACTGCCACTTTGAAAATTACTACATCTTAATCCTTGAGTACCCAGTTTAATCATTTAAGTTATTTATCATATATTTATGAAATTCAATTTCATAAATATATACTTTAGTAACTCCTTACTAAAGTGGTTAGGCTTAACACTCTGAATAACCAAACCTATTAAACTTATCTCAAGGGAATATTTTATATCTCCGTTAAGAGATTATGAATTCCATCTTGAGAATATATGTTCCTTCAATACTAAATGTGGCTGCCCAACATACTGAGGTTTTGATCGTGATTTTAGATTTCACTCCTGATATATCAAAGCAACCTAGATTTCATGATCAGCTTAATTATTCTTTCAGAATTGAGAGTTGATGTAAATAAAAGTGATGAGATTTATTATTCATTTGACAGTCATTAGTAGAATAATAAATCTCACAGCGGTCCAGTTTAATATGTCTTAACACTTATAACATATCAACATATCAACTAGAAGTCTCAACTTCCATGATTAAGACAAATCATCTTAGTTGATATGTTATAGTCTTCACAGATGAAATGCCCAATTTCATCACTGACTACAAACTAAAATTTTGAGTTTACAAAGAACTTGTGATTTATATTTTTTGTGATTAAATCACATACTATGCATCTCATGGACTATATGATAATGTCTAAATATTCATAGTACCATTATTTTAGATAATAATAAAACAACGTTATTTATCACAACATAATGTCATACATAGCATCTTACAATAGGATTTAAAGGGCACATATCCTAACAGGAGATGCCTCAGTTGTCCTTAATTATTTCAAAATACAGTAGGCTCAAAACTCCAATTTCTTTTATGCTATTCATTGTGATGATGTCGGCCATATTGTTAAGTTTTTTTTTTTTTTTTTGGTGGATGCGCGACCAAGAATGGCTTATCAATACTTTGGGGATGTAGTGACATTTGACACAACTTATAAAACAAACGAGTATGATATGCCATTTGCTCCTTTTATGGGGTTAAACCATCGTTGACAATCAATTTTATTTGGTTGTGCATTGTTGCAAGATGAGACAGAACAAACTTTTGTGCGGTTGTTCGAAACTTGGCTTCAAGCAATGTGGGGGAAGAAACAATATCTATTATTACGGATTAAGATTTAGCCATGGGTGCGGCTATTGTAAATGTATTCCCAAGAACTTTGTCATCATCTTTGTCTTTGGTGTATTAAGAAGAAATTTCCAAAGAAACTTTTCCATATATATTATAAGAAGTCAATATTCAAACGTGAGTCACCTAGCGTGGAAAAATTTGAGGAGGCTTGGAATAGCCTAATATTGACTTATAGCTTGGATAGAAATGAATGGAAATTTTTTTAGGTAGAATGGAAACATTTTTTTTTCCCCTTAAAACTCATTGAAATACATCCAAACATCTTTGTCATAGAAAAACTAGTAGCTTCATGGGCAGCAAAGTTACAGCATCTCCTAATCCAAACATCTCTAATTACAAAAGTTGACTTATAACTTGGATAGAAATGAATGGAAATTTTTTTAGGTAGAATGGAAACATTTTTTTTTTTCCTTAAAACTCATTGAAATACATCCAAACATCTTTGTCATAGAAAAACTAGTAGCTTCATGGGCAGCAAAGTTACAGCATCTCCTAATCCAAACATCTCTAATTACAAAAGTTGATATGTGAAAAAGTGGTTTTATTCAATCAATGGGAGATCAAGTGCACAACTAACATAAAAACATCTAGCAGTAACAACTAACAACTAATACAATAGTGTTTGTTGCTCCATAATCACTCTTAAAAATTCTTAGTCACTAATAATACATTTTGTTTTCCCGTCAAAACTTTTGTCAATGAACCTTCTAGCATTTCCCCCCAAAATAAAATGAAGTGTTTCTTTTAATACTTACACGATTAGTTATAAGCAATAAATCTTAATTTAAGAGCCTATTCAAAAAATTAGAGCAAGTAAGTACTGCTACTTCCATATGGTGATGTTATCTTCCAAAAGGTCAAGAAAAACTGAAATTGAAAGCATCAATGCGAAGTGAGAGACATAGTGACAACAAACCACTACACCCACCAAATTTTTAACTTCAGCAATCAAATATAGATGCAATAGAATAAAATAGTTCTAGTTAAGAAAAGTTAAAAAGGAAAAAAAAAGTGTGAGACAACATAGTCTAGAACGATAGATAGAGGATGAATAAAATCACTTTAAAATAATCATTATACATTCATACCTATGACAATAGTTGTGTTATTCAACAAAGTCTGGCGGCTGCGGCTTTTTTTTGGATGCTCTCAGTGACTTGGCCGTGGAAGTGGAAGAGTCGTGGCTGAGAGAGAGAGAGAAAGAAACGTGTAGTGGAGATAAAGAGAGAGAGTCAGACATATACACTTTTTTGGGTTTAAAGATAAGTATCAAATGTAGAAGGGATAATAAAGAGAAATGATATGTTTACAACATTTTTACAACAAATCCTAAGTGGTAGGTTGTTACTGGTTGTTATTGTTGGGAAAAAAAAAAGTAATTTCAGTGTTAGGTTCAAATTTGAACCAATAACAACTAACCACTTATGATTTGTTGTGAAAATGTTGTAAAAATGTTATGGATGTAGCACCTTTCGGATAATAAATGAGATCAATCAGAATATTAGCATTAATGAGGGTCTTGTTTTATCATTGGATCTACTTAAATTCAATGGTTTAGAAAATGTGTAACTCTTACACTCATATCATATGTAACTTGAACCTATCTCTATATAATAGATAAAACGTACATTATTATAAAATTAAATGTGCTAATGTAACCGACACATTATAATCTTCACATAATAATGGTTGATTAGGTTTTAGGATTTACAGGGTTTTAAAGAAAAGAAAAGAAAAATCAAAAACGAAAGATTTACATGATCCTTACTATGTCCTTGATTATTGCTAATATGCTCTACCCATTTTAACATTTCCAACCATACTTAGTCGAATCGGTAATGAAGTGGATCATTCAATTGCCTCGATATTTAAGTAACGGAAAAAGAGGGAGTAAAGCAAGCTATTAGTTGCTAGATACTAGACAAGACACATGTAACTGCAACACTTATTAATCTCTTCCAAATACATATACGGTAGTTCTCACGATCATTCTTTATGATTATCATCAAAGTAGTTACAGTTAGGGCTTGTTTAATTATGTGAGACTATTTATATATGAACTAATTTAATATTATTATCTAATTCTTGAGATACATTGGATGTGATTTATGTGATATAGTTACAGAATATATAAATTATAAGTTCCTTGAAAACTCAAAAAACTTAGTTCATAGTTAGTGATGAAATTTGGTGTTTCATTAGCAAAATCTATAACATTTCAACTAAGATGGTATGTCTTGATTATAGAAGCAGAGACTTTTAGTTGATGTGTTGGCGTGTCTTTAGCGTGTAAGATATATTGAACTGGACTACTATGAGATTAATTATTCAATTAACAACTATCACCTGAATAATAAATCTCACGACTTCTATTTTCATAGATTCTCAATCCTTAAGATTGTGAATCTAATCATAAAATGTAGGTTGCTTTGATATATATCAGGAGTGAGATCTAATATAACGGTCAAAATCTCAATATGTTGGGTAATCGGCTAACCTCATGTAGTGTTGAGAGAACACATATTTTCCAGATGAAATCTATAATCTCTTTCTATAGATATACGAAATATCCCCTTGAAATAAATTTAATGGGAACTGGTTATTCAAAGAATTGGGTCCAGCCACTTTACTAAATTTATATTTAATGAAATTAGATTTCATAAAATATATGAATAATTAAAATAGTTTTTTATATTGGCACACATTTTACACACATATCTACAATTAATGCAAGAATTTTCATATTTTAAAAATATCCACATTTTAACACATAAAGTGAAGGTGAGAAAATAGAAATGAATCGCTTGCTGCCATTGAAGTTGTACATATGATTTATTAATTGTAACATTTTTGGTTAACTACTTATAATGTGGAGGTGCATGAGTAGGGACCTTACATGTCCAAATTTGAAAATTTTCCAATAAACCTTGTAGGAATTTACTACAATCAATTGGCTTTTTTTCCCCTGGATGAATTGGCTATCAGAATGTTCATTTGTGTAGATGGGTGCAGGCACTACAAAAAAAAGGTCCTGTGGCCACGTTTTTAAAACGCGGCTATAGATCAGAAAAACGTGGCTATAGCCCGATTTGGCCTATAGCCACGTTTTTTTAAGCCGCATTTTTAAGTGTGGCCTAAACTCCATGACTATAGGCCTGAGGAGTCTATGACTGCACTTTTTAAACGCGGCCTAAGGCCAGGACCTATGGTCGTGTTTAAAAAGTGCGACCATAGAACCCATGTTGACAGCTTCAGACTAATATTTCAGCCACGTTTAAAACGCGGCTAAAACCCCCTGAACATTTTTTTGAATTTGTCTATAGCCACGTTTTAAAAACGCGGCTATAGTTTTTTTTTTTTTTTTTTTTTTCTCCTTTTCCTTTCTAGGCCAGATGACGAATGCATTTACAAACACTACTATAAAAACCTGTCACACACACAATTCCAGATTGTTATTATAGCAAAATTCCAGCTTGTTGCATACAACAAAATAACAAGCCAGAATTCGAAAGGAATATCAAGCTGGAATTTTCTCAAACCTGTCACAATTTCAATCAAGTTACTCCATTTGACACATAAAAGATGCAATTCAATACAGCAACAAAATGGGCATCAAGTTACTCCATTTGACACATCAAAGATGTAGCAAGCATCACACACATATATGTATTTATACCTCAACTGCAAACATTACACACGACTGTTTCTAACTTCCTATAGCTATCTCGGATGCTTCTAGGGGTGCCTTGTCTACAAGTGGGGCATCGGTTTTGTACTCAATTTATGTCCATAATGGCACTGCAAAAATGTAAAATGCAGCAGTCACCATTATTGCTTGGGCTGTGCGGACTCCACTACACTAGAGGGAACTCCATTTTATCTTTCTCTAATCAACTAAAGCCATACTTCAATAATAGGAAAGGTTGAGAACAAGTCAACCAAGAACCAAAGAGAGAACATAAAATCAAATCTGCAATGTTAACATCATAGACTCGGTTTGTTTCAGCAGGCTTGATAAAGTGTCAAACTAACCTTCAGTGTAAACAGGGTCTGTTTAAATCTTAAAAAATAAGAATATATAGTAAGGACAAAATTATGCATTTCATATAAAATTGAAAATTGAGTAGATGGGTTCTGTAGAGCCAGTTTCATAAAATTGTATAAATTAGAAATTGGGTACCAAAAAATACTCTATAAACTCATGGGAATTGATTTTGTCACATTCAATTTGTTGGTACATAGGGAGGCAAAACATTTCCTCATAGACATAACTATCGAGGACTCTCAAGCAAGATCTTAGTTTAAGTTGAGTGGGAGTTGAAGAAAATATAATAACAAAAAAAAAAAAAAAAAAAAAAGGGGATAAAAGGAAGGTTCTTAACCAACAGTCCAGCTATAGTTACACAGCCAACTCCTCCAGACCCGTTGGTGCAAACCTCAAATGTATGATTTCCATCCTGCCTTCACAGTCCGAAGCAAAGCCATCATCTAGCTGCACCAAGAAGTTTATTAACCTTTTATTTTGTGGAACAAGCCAAATAGACATCAAGAGAAAATCTAAAATTACTTGAATAAATCAAACCATTATGCAGCTTATTCACTTCCCACTTACCATTGAGTTGGAAAGCAAAACACACACAGACCAAGCAAAAACAATCCTATTCATTTAGATTGGCAGCAGGAAGAATATGACCAAATAACAAGTATATGACATGTAACTGTTCATTATAATAACCATATCACCTATAGAAAATCACAAAAATATACATATGAATAAACTGAATTCCAAATAGTTTTCAGCACTATCATATCCGATCTTAAGAACAGTAGGAAACAAACTCATCAAAGGCACTACAAACTCAAAAGCAATGCAAATTCCATAGAATACCCAATTCATGTTTCTTCCTAAACATGTAACCATACTCGTCTTTTCTTTTTTAATAATTCTAACCAACTAGGAAGATTCTATAACTTCACTTGGAAACAAACTTATCAAAAGCAATACAAATTCCATATATATATATATATATATATCCGGTTTGTTATCACTACTTCTCAACCAAAAAAAAAAAAAAAGTTTGTTATTACTAATTGTTCTTACAAGAAAAATGGTTAAGTCTTTATATCTATTTGGACATAGCTAGCATCCTGGATTCTATCATGGGAGACAACCTAGAGAGCAAAATACACATTTCTTTGGATATATGTGCATGACAAAAACCACAACCATTTCTTACTGTTATTTAGTCAAAATTTTCCTGTGAAATTGGTACGCATAGCTTCTTATCTTTTTCTTATCATGAAATTTAAATAAGTCCCTTTTATATTAACTGACTTTTTATTTTATTTTTCTTGAATAAGAAAATTTTATTAACACAAAAACTTAGAAAAAAACAGAGAAATGATCCAACCAACTCTACCCTTCCCCAAACGGATGGATGATAGAGATGGAAACAGTGAAACAAAGAGTTCAAATCTCTTTTTACGACAGAAAATTTCCAACCAACAAAATTATTGCAAAGGGAAGCTATATCATCTAAGATTGAGGACACCCACCAAGAAGCTTTGCTATATAATTAACTTGGTACTGATAAAAAAATGCAATGGAAATTCCATTTCCATTAAAAGTGTCTGCCTTGCCAAAAAAAAAATATTCTACTAATCTTATTCTACAACCAAAAGTCATCACAATAGTTTTTAAAATATCGCTTACTCAACCAAAAAAAAAAAATCTTTACTAGGAATAGTATTCACACACCCAAATTTTAAGCCATTTGTGTGTCAACTCTTAATTAGATTTTAACTCTTTTATGTAGGTCCACTATATGTATGAAAATGTTGAAATTAAATTAAGAGTTGACACAAAAACCGGGTGTGCATTTGGATATGAATAGGTATGTTCAACGTATTACTCTACTAAGAATATCTTCAAGAAAAAAAAAGTCTATAACTTATCCCCACATCAAATATGCAGAACACCAGCCCCATAGCAGGGAGGGTGTGGGGTTATGGGTATCTAATTCACCCATTAAACGGCTATTCCAAACTACAAGTAGCAATAAGTCAGTTATTAATTAGTAAAAACTAAATATTATATACCATATGCACTAGATTGATAGGTTATATCATTACTAGACTCTTTTGATAAGTAATAAAAGTTCTATTAAAGAAAAGCACAGACCTCCTAGTTTAAAAGAGGTATACTAAGAAGGATATATCTTTGCTAGGTTCTATATCCTTCTAGGTAATATCATCTTATCCTCAAACTTAGCCTCACCCACAACAAAACACGTGCCACAAAACACTTAAATGTTTAAAAGTTAAATAAAAAAAATAAAAAAAAAATTCAAAAGCATTGGAGTTTGAATTTGCATACACTTAGGTTTAATTTGATTGATCTAATTAAATTAGATTGGAATACAAACAGTTACGAAATTCAATGAAAGAACCAAGTAGAAATCAACCAATTTGCCCTAATTTTTAGTTCAAATAAAAACACACCTACCTAAGCTGCGTGAACTTCAATTGAACGGAACAGCATGAGGTCCGCCACACCGAATTATATCCCCTCGCGAGAGGAACGTGGGTACGAAACAAGGTCCCACAACTCTGTAAAAAAATTTAGCTTCCGACTCAGTTCAAAAAAAAAAAAAAAAAAAAAAAATTTAATGAAAGTGATTCAGACAGAGAGAGAGAGAGAGAACCTTGGAGGAGCCTAAAACACACACCTTCGAAGACATATTTGCTCCTTATGAATTAAATTAATTTAATTAACCCTAACAGTCATAATAACAATAATAATTGCAACACATTTTGTTTTTCATAGAAGACAAACTCAGCAAGCATTTATACACTTAAATTCACAAAATTTCTACAAAAGCCTCACAAAATCGCTTATAATGTGCAGGATGGAACAAACTTGTCCTTTTATTTTTTTTATTTTTTTTTAAATGAGCTAAAAAGGAACACAATTACAGTAGAACATTTTTTTCCTTTGAGTTTCCTACACTTTCTCAGCAATGAAACAGAAAATTGATGCACACACTTCAAACAGCAGGATATAACAATCATAATAACAACAATATTTCAAAAAAGAGAGAAACTTTCTAGTTTCTACAAAGCATCTATACACGGAAATTCAAAAAAATTATACAAAAGAATCACTAGAATAATGCTATTAGAGAGGTAGAACAAAGCACTAAGACAGCTATAAGAAAAAATAAAATAAATAACAACTATTACAATGGTGTGGAAGCTTGCCTACCCGACAAAGAAGCATTCACATGTTCATCCTTTAAAGTCACACCCAAATAACCCACAGATACAAGTAATATTTTAAACTAAGTAAGGCACTCTAAGAAGGGTGACAGGGTTTCATTTGAAAGCATCCAAACCTGCACTACTTACTTGAAGAAGAAAAAAAAAAAAAAAAAACCTAATTGCACAAGAGAAAAGAAAACAAAAGATAGATGAAAACTAGTTAGAATTTTCCCCATTGGTCTTCTACATAATTGGAGTTTTTATAATATCCCACTTTTTTTCTTTTTTTTGGGTTTCTATCTTGTAGTGACAAAAGAAAAGTCTGAGAATGCAAAGCAGAGGAATAATTGCATTTACTTAAACCAACTGTAACTATCAAATCATAGATAAAAATACAAATACAAATAAAAAAAGAGTGTTCAAAGATTTGAGTACCATGCCTCAAATATTAACAGAAGGGCACATTGCACCTCCCTAAGTATAAAACAATTGCGATATCCCCTTTAGTTTAAAACAAAAGCAGTGTCACCTTGTTCGTAAACCCCTTACAAAACAGCATCTATGTGGAATCCTATTTTGGAGAGGATGGAGAAGAAACTTTCAGGTTGGAAGCGTCTTTAATTATCTAAGGGGGTAGACTTACCTAGTGAAGAGTACTCTTTCTAGCCTTCCTACGTACTTTCTATCCTTATTTGTCATTCCTGTAGCTGTGGCTTATAGATTGGAGCGTATTCAGAGGAAGTTTTTATGGGGTTCTTCAGAGAAGTGCTTCAAATATCCATTGGTGGCTTGGGAGAAGGTGTGTTTACCGATAGTTTTGGGTGGTCTGGGGATCAGGAAGTTAGTGCACTTTAATAAAGCCTTGTTAGGGAAATGGTTATGGAGGTTTGGGCGAGAAGACACTCATTTTTGGAGGAGGGTTATTGCTTCTAAATATGGTGAGGGTCAAGGGGGGTGGAGTACTAAAATTTGTAGAAGGGCCCACGGATGTGGTCTGTGGCGTGGTATTCATGATGGTTGGGAGAGTTTCTCCAACCATGTGTCCTTAGTGGTGGGGGATGACTCTCGTATTCTTTTTTGGCATGATAAGTGGGTTGGAGATAACACGCTTAGTAGGCTCTATCCTCAGTTGTATGTGTGTTCTAATGACAAGGAAGCTTGCATTTCTGATGTTTTATGCTACCAAGAGGGTGGTATCGATAGAATCTGGAATTTGAGATTTCATAGGAATTTTCATGAAAGGGAATTAGGGGCTGCCTTAGCTTTCCTTGAGTTCATTCAATCTCGGATCCTTAGGGGTGGTGGGGATGACACTTCTCATTGGTGTCTCAAAGGGAATGGCATGTTTGACACCCGGTCCTATTACAATATCATTAGGAGTGCAGTTACTTCCAATTTTCCGTGGAAGGGTGTTTAGAAAGCTAAGATCCCTAGGAGGGTGGCTTTTTTTGTGTGGACAGTGGTTCATGGGCAGATCCTAACTTTGGATAATCTTATGCTTAGGGGGCGCATTTTGGTGAATAGGTGTTGTATGTGCCATCGGAATGAGGAAACTGTGGATCATCTTCTCCTCCATTGTTCTGTAGCTCACTCTCTATGGGTTTATATGCTTAATATCTTTGGGATACATTGGGTCATGCCAAGCTCTGTGGAAAGCTTGGTGTATTGTTGGAGTTTTTGGCTGGGAAAATTTAATTCAGACATATGGAATATGCTTCCCGACTGTTTGATGTGGATTGTTTGGGCGGAAAGAAATCGGCGCTCTTTTGAGGACACCGAGAAATCCTTGGTTCAATTACAAGCTCTTTGCCAGAAGACTTTATTTGATTGGTCTAGGTGTTGGGGCTTCTCAGAATGCTCCACTATCTTAGAGTTTATTTCTTCTCTTAGTATTGCTCTTCAAGTTTTTTCCTGTTCGTTGTTTGCTGGTTGTTTTGTTTATTGCTTTTCCTTGTGTTCACCATCATAAACGCCTTGTATTGGCTTTTGTTTGTTTTTTAGTTTGTTTTAATAATATTCTTATTACCTATAAAAAAAAAAGAATGGTATGACCAACAATTGTAAAACGAAGTGGATGTGAAATGGCATGTCAGCCAAAAATCCTTAATGCATTCCGTATCATAGATGAGGTGAGGAGTGGAGGGCAAATGACACATGTCAATCTCTTTTTAACTGAAAATTGATTTTCTCAAACACTCAATCAAATAAAAAAATAATACAGAGGGTGATCAATAGTCTAAAGTCTAAACCAAACTATAATATGAATGCAGAACATGCTTTACCAAAAGGATTAAAGGAGCTAGAAGTTGAGGAATGACTAAGACCAACCCAACCAATTTGCACCCCTGACCCCTTCAACAGTTTTAGAAATTTAGAACACTACCTGAAAAGGAAAAAAAAAAAGCAACAACACTCTATAGAATACTATTTTATATATATTGATTGCTTTTTATTATTACTATTATTTTTCCTATTCTGATCTAGTTCTATAAATGAAAAAAAAAACAAAAAACAAAAAAAAAAAAAAACAAAAAAAAAACAAAAAAGAAGAAGCAAGAAAGAAAAAGAGTATTCAATTCGTGTTACATGGGCATGATTACAGTAAAAAAAGAAATAAACAAAATGAAATAAAAAGACAAAAGAATGACGTGGATAACGAACCCGTAAAGGAGGGAAACACCGGGAAAAAGCCCCCATTATTTAAAACAAATATTTTATTTCACACGCATCATAAAAAAATTAGAGATTAAATTCTATGTGGCAAAAGCCCCCATTATTTAAAACAGATAGTTCAATTGATGGATGCTGTACAGGGGGAAAAGGCCAGGGGAGCAAGAGGGTGCTTGAAGACCAGCTCCGTTGGAAACATATTCTGCTTAGGTAGTATTTCCTCATTTCTACATATTGTGCTGGGTATTTTCTTATTTTTTAAAAAAAAATGTATTTGCTTATTTCTAAATATTTTGCTTATGTATTTGCTTATTTCTGTTTCCATTGGTTTTTGTAAGTAAACACTTCTGGTTGGACATTCACAATTTCTGTTACTGTTAAGTTAATGAAGCATATCCATCTTGAGCCTTTTATTTTATCTTATTATTATTATGGTTGTTATATGATGCACCTAATTGCCCGCAATTGCAAAGCACATGCATCAGCAAATGAAGAGAGCTGCTGCACCTAAGACCTTGAGAACCAAAGCCTTCGTATATTGTTCTGTACCATTCACATATAAATCCTTGATCATACCAATATTTAATTAAACCAATTTAACTCAACAGTATGATCCAAAATAGCTTTTAACTTAACCTCCCTCGCATGATCCAAAATAGCTTTTAACTTAACCTCCCTATAATGTGAGGATACTGCAGCAAATGTAAAAATAAACTTAACAAGGGAGACACGAAGATACCATTATGTGCAATGACAATCACATGTCCTTCTGAGGTTTTCTGATGAGAATCAACAAGCATTCAAGGATCCATTGCATGTTCCAGTTGGGCCTATTACTAAAGCAAGATCCAAGAAGATCAAAGAAGCACTTAATGGGCTAATTCAAGAGATTTGGGCTGATTCTAACACAGGACATTCCAAACTTGGCCCAAAGGAAGATGAAGGCGTAATAAATTTAATCCAAACTATTGAGGGCTGATCTGGCTTTATTGGACGTGATTTATGGCGTGGATTAATGGCTGATTGATTTTCCAGCTCCATATCAGTTAATAGATATTTTTCCTAGTCTGGAGCATCTAATTTTGAACCAGATCTACCTTAATTTTAGGCTTTTATTATTTAGAACGCTTTTAGCTATTTTCCTTATTTGGGATATGCTAATTTCAGACCAAATCAACTTTTATTTAGGGTTTTATTATTTAGTACGTTTTTTATATTTTTCTATTTTCAGTCATGCCTTATAAATAGCATGTACTCATTGTGATAGAGAGAATTATTGAATAAAAATCAGAAAATGTGAGGCTTTACTCTTCTTTTGGTTCTTCAAATACTGTGAACTTATTAGGAATTCTTCCTTGTGGCGTTCAAACTTTATACCTTTGGTTCATGATTCAATTATAATCATTGGGTCAAGGTGTTACACTTAAACCTTTGGTTCGCGTTTCGATTATAAACGTTGGGTCAGGGTTTCTATTAAAAATCTGAATTTTAGTTTTCTTGGACAAGTATTCCAATATTTTTGTTGGGTCTTAAAGCGACTCGATTGAGGTTCGCATCATTTTCGGTTTTCACTTAAGTGCCACATGCCATTAAATGGATCAAGTTTACTTATCCATTATAAGTCTCACCACATTAACCAAAGAAGTCTGCCACAAAGTGTAAAATAATTTATGGACACAACAGAAGAAGCAAAGGGCTAAAATTAGAAGCAGATGAGATAAGTTCTTTTTTTTCTTTTTCTTTTTTTGGTGCTGGAAAAAGAACCATAGCATATTTTAAAAATGAAAAACACAGTAGAATCACAACATATTTTGACATATTCAACGTCTTATGAAGACATGCTAAGTTTTCTTTAAAACCACATTTTTTTTTTTTTTTTTTTGGGTGGATAAACAGGTTTTCTTTTAAAATGGTAGATACTTATGTAATCATAATTGCATGTTCAAGTCCTAACACGCATCCAAAGCATTATTTGAATATCTACGAGCAAGTAGCTATTCCAATTTCATCCATTATAATATCGATGCCCATATACTAATCAATAACAACTAAAGACCTCTAAAAAAAATATTTCTATATGGGGGCTTCTAAGCTAACTTCCAAGCTAAGCTAGCCCCCATCAAAAGAAAAAAGTACCATGATAAACAGAATGATGCTGGTGAGGGTTGGCATTGTGTGATGTTGTTTTTTTTTTCTTAGCCTTAATCAGTGAATGCTAATTCAGTTACAAAGTTTGTTGGTGAAAGAAAGTGTAATAAAGAGAGCAAACCCAAGAAATGTGTGTGTAACTGATTTTGATTCATGATGCCATACACAACCAACAACAATAACTCATGTCACAATGGGTTTGTTGAAGTTGGAAGAGAAAAGAATGGTGGTTTAGACTATCACATGGGAGAGTTCAGTGTTCACAGCAAACTGTTTCTTTTTCTTCTCAAAGGGCCAACTACAGTAGTACCTTTTTGTTTCACTACTTCTGAAAAGAGAGATAGCACTGCTGCAAAGTGTGTAGGTGGTGATGATGATGATAAATTGAGATGGGGTGTGTGTCACTGTGTGAGGAAATTATG
The DNA here is from genome assembly GCA_023736055.1 of Quercus glauca. Lineage (NCBI taxonomy): Eukaryota > Viridiplantae > Streptophyta > Magnoliopsida > Fagales > Fagaceae > Quercus > Quercus glauca. Next base: position 44,527,561 of record CM043319.1, read on the forward strand.
GTAAAGATGAGAATAATGTGTAAGAGAGAAATCTTGGAGAAGATGTAGAAGAGGTTAAAATCTTTCTGACAGACTAAGATATATAGTTCATTATTGGGATTTGTATTTCGTTTCTGTCATGACTCATCTCATATAAGGAAGAGTCTCTCATGATTAAATTTGTCTTTACCTATTACTCAGTAGTATATCTAATTTATTTCATAAACATAAACAGAATTTTTTATAAACAATTCTTTTCCCTTTGTCACCCTACCATTATAAGTGATGAATATTGAATACCCAGAAATCATAAAATGATTTTTTTAACAAAAGATGAGAGGCCAACAATACATCAATAAATTCTATAACAAATCCCTTGTCTAATATACAACAAACAAACAAACGCATTAGCATTTTTTAGTGGCAATTTATAAGAAAAAAGACTATTTTTTTACTCCTTTGTTTAAAAATCCCTTTACTTATTGACTCTTGAGATACGAAATAATCAACAAATAAAAAAACCAAGTCAGACCAAAGAAATTTTGTGAATTTTCTTGAGATGCGGAATTTTCTGGGTTCATTTTCCACAACTTCACCTAAAAAGTTTTGCTCACCAAAAATTGACACCACACCCACACAACAAACCAAAACTGAAAACACACTATCATCACAATGAACAAAGACAAACCCAGAAAATTCACAATACTTAAACCCAAAAAAAATTCACACAACCAAAACCCAAACCCATAGAAAATTCACAATACCCAAACCCACCATGGCTCTGATTAGATTTTGCTCATGTCCCACATCCATACCCACAGCCACACCACAACCACGGCCACCACTAGATCGGCTACAGAAAGTCGCAAACAGAGAGTGAGGCATGAGGGAGAGAGGGTCGAACGGGTGGTGAGAGAGAAATCCAAGAGAGAGAGCGATCGATCTTACCGTTCATGGCCAAAATCAATTTAAGCAAAAAAAAAAAAAAATTTAAAGAAGAGAGCTGGTACCTGAGATCGGTGGAAAACCCTAAAGCAATGGGCTGAGGAAGGCAGCGGCAGCATCGGCAGAAATAAGTTGGGCTTCGAAGTGGGTGATGAGGATGATGAATCGGGGTGGCGATGGTGAGAGCTTGAGAAGAACAGATGATGTGCGAAGGGATAGGATTTGTCTATTGTTTACTATGCTATCAAAGCCTAGAGCCGCGTTTTTAACATGCGGCTATAGGTTTGGGCTGAAGCCCCGTTTAAGAAACGCAGCCCAAACCCTGGCTAAAGCCGCGTTTTATACTCGCAGCTTTACACCATAGTTAAAGCCGCGTTTTTCACATGCCAACTTCAGACCAAATTTAAAGCTGCATCTAAAAAACGTGGCTTTAGGAAACCTAGAGCCGCATTTTCTAAACGCGGCTCTAGTTAATATAAAATAAAATAAATAAATATATATATATATATATGTTTGCAAAAAAAAATAAAATGCGGAATGGCCTAGAGCTGTAGTTTCGAAATGGGGCCATAGCTAGCCGCGTTTTAAATGCAGCCCAAGCCCAATAAAAAGCGGCTAAAGACTTAGTCTATGGCTCCGCTTTCAAAACGAGGCTTCAAGTCAAGTCTTTAAAGCTCCGTTTTATAAAAATGGGGCTGTAGCACTTCTATGGCCGCGGTTTTGATAAACACGGCCCAAAAAAACGTGGCCCAAAGCCCCTGCGTTTTGTAGTGAGGCTTATATCCATTAACCAACATTTGTCTTGGAAACATGCCATTTGTCTTTGTATTAGAACCCTCATGTGTATGTGATTGTTTCTCAAAAAAAAAAAAAGGATAATTGTTGCACATTTCTTAAGAGAACGTGTTGTATGTAATATAACTTACCCTGGTACCCTCCCATAAAAATTACAGTGACTTTTAAGTGGAGTTTGTGATGTGCTTTTATGTTAGAACTTATTTCCCTCTCTTTTATATGTGTATCTTTTTCTCAAAAATAAAAATAAAAAATCACCTCTAACTATTTTTGCCTCCTAAGAAGTATATTCCACATTGCCACGTTACTATCCTTCATCTACAATCTACTGGGCTAGCCCATCCAATATTCGAGACACATGCTAGTGTGTATGTATATTATGTGTCAGCTACTAGTAGGCAGGAGATCCTAGTTTTTTAAGAAACACTAATACATTTGGTATCTCATAGTTTTCAATAATTAAATATGAAACAAAAAATACAAATTAGTTTATTTTAAAAATAGATTGTTTTGTTTTTGGAATAAGGGCTTTATTGCTTTTGGTAAAACGTTAAACAAAAATGCAAAAAGTTAATGGACTAGTAGGTACAAGTAACTAGTGTCATCAGACGTTTGGATGTTCTATATAGGGAACTCAAGTTAGCTCATTCGATAGTTCTAAAAGGAATGAATCTATTTTAAAGAGTCATTGGAATAAAAAATTTAAATGAAATAAATCAAAACAGCATTCCAAAACCGTGCAATAAAAATAGGATGGTTTATTTCCTTGAAAGTGTTTAAACTTACAAATGCCAGCCCTAGTCATTGTTGGCAGGCTGATTTCTAGGGTCTCCTACAAACCTATAATTACAAACCTCACCCCACACACCCCACACCCAAAAAAAAAAATGACGATTCGCAATTTCCTGACCCTGTCTAGAGGAGAGGAGTCCCATTGATTTCCAAATAATCTTTGTGTTCTCTCCATTGATGTTCAATGGCTGAACCTTATAGACTTGAGGAGTCCCAGCTAGCATCAACAGCACTGATGATCTTGTCATGTAGTTTGGGTCCAGCACATGCAATTATACCTCGATCAAGACCTTCTAGGTAAATGCCCTTTGAAAAGTCAAGTGGTCGCCCTCTGGCATCAGTTGCCACTCCACCAGCCTCCTGTATGATAACAACCCCTGCTGCATGATCCCATATTTTCTCCTTGTAGCCTGCCCTTGCAAACTTCATAAAAATCTCAGCATCTCCACGGGCTATAGCAGCATACTTGACCATACTGTATACTCTTAGTGGTTGCTTCCTGCAGTCATATCGTGACAAGTGAGCTCTGTCCACACAGCCAAAATATTATACCCCAAGAATTCATCTTTAATGTTATTGGTATGTTAATTGTACAATTCAAGCTTCTTTATTTATTTATTTATTTTATTTTTTTTGAGAAGATTCCAATTCAAGCTTGTGTAACTAAGATATAATTATTTTCTAAAAAGAATGAAAGGAAACATTAGTCAGTCACATTTAATTCAATTCATCATTTCCTCTGAGATTCAAGACAAAAATGTATTAATTTGGCAAAAGAAAATAAAATAGAATAAAAACATATGTACCTAAGCCCCATGCTGTGAGCCACTCCTGCTGTGAAGGAGTGGCTTGAATTTGCCTTCTCAACTGGTTCACAAAAGGTTGCCAATGATGGATTATCAATGGAAGACACTCGAACTGGCCTTACAGAGTTTGGCCAGACTAACTTCTGATTTACATGGAGCAGCGGTTGCATCAAAGCCTCACCACTACCTCTCCTAGCGTAAATCACACAACCTTTGTCCCAAGACTCAGATGTTGGTGGAGTCAACTTAGAAATAATTCTGTGGTAGCGATGATGATAACTTAGCCATTCCTTTCTCATTGGATAATTTGGACACCCAAGAACTCCAAGCACTACTTGTCCATCCTCTATCAGTGCTAGAGCTACAGCATATTGATCCCCACGGACGAACCCCAATGTGCCATCAACAGGGTCAAGTGTCCAAAATCTTCCAGTAGGACCCCCAGTTGAGTTGCAACGGTTTATGGCTTCAAGAACCTCTGAGGTCCCAAGGGAAATATTTGGACCTTTGAGTCCAAAACGAGGTGCTTCAGCTAGACATTCATTTACAGTGTTCGATACAGATGCTAATAGTCCAGCTGCATCAGCCTTGCAGAGTTTTTGAATATCTTCTTCAGCAACTATGGACACATTTTTACTCCCAAAGGACTCAGATAGCAACCAGCTGACTGTTGCTTGGACACTCCAATCTGTGTACAAGTCGTGATTAGCATAATTAGCCAATCTGAAATAAATATCATCTTCAATACTTTAATTGAGGACTGAAATGTACTTGTTAAGGTTCAATTGGTGACTTTTTCTCCTTTTTTTTAATTTTTTTTTATTTTTCATGGATAAGTAAAAAAATTTATTCCAAAAAGAAAAAGAAAAAATATACAACAAATGCTCAGATACAAGCATTAGTGGCCTGTAATCCTAATGCACACAAATCCCTATTCCCTCACGAGGAAAACCTCTTTTCCCCAAGGGCTAGAGAGAACTAATCCAACTCTGAAAATATTATGGTGATTCTAATACTACACTGCAAGTTTTTTCACGGCAAGGCTATATGTTTAAACTGCAGTGCATTGATAAATTAAAGCCCATTCATAAATGGTGACATAAAGATGTGCCAATAGAAGATTAGGAAACCAGTGGAGGCCCCAACCACTAAAAAGTAATTACTTCAAGACTGGTACTTAAAGGGGAAACTTCATCTTAGCAATTTTGAAGCACTTTGCCTACTATTGATAAAACTACAACACCATTTTACTTCCAACTAGCATTAAAAGTACTAATAGAATGCTAGAAAATGATGACTAATGACAAGGAAATTGAACTTATTCTTCCCCTGGAAAGGAAGGTAAAGGGATACCTTTACTAAAACAGCAAGAATATACGTAACATAAACAAAGAAAGGAAATTAGAATTCCGTATAAATTCTAGAGTTGTTGCAGTAAGAATATTTATGGTATAAGGAAACACTTCCCGCAGTAAGGAGTTCTTTCCCAGGGACAAAAATGTTTCTTTAATAAGGAAACAGCATGAATATTGATCATTCATGGAGAGTAGACCAAGGGGGAAAAAATCATTGCAAGGAGACTTATATATGCTGAAGAAGATAAAAAGATGAGGCCTCATTGTAACCTATTAGAATATTGATACCCACTATGAGGAGTGTCTTTTAGTGTCATCAATATAGGCAACTTTCTGAATTGCAGAAAAAAGGAATATAGAGAAATATATGAAAGGAAAAAAAAGAAAAAAAAAAAAAAGGAGAACCTTTATAAGGATATCTATTATTCTTTCTTGCTGATTCTAATGTACCAGTTTACTATTATGTCAAACTTTCTACAAGTTAGCTGGATGCAAAACTATAAGTGATTCAGTGAACAGAATATATATCTGACTATTGATAGATCGAATCACTTTCATGAAGATTGTGCTATAATGGTACATATTACATAAATAAAGACTAAAAATTCTAAAACAAATTCTTGATGCAAAAAGAATACAGCTTGCTTAATAAAATTTCATTGAAAATAGTTGGAAAATTGACGAAGTCCTTGGAACGTACTCACCCAAAAAAGTCATAGGTGCAAGAGGTGATTCAGAAATAGAATTAGGTACTCTTTGCATTACTCTATTAGTACTAATTGTAAGTTCCTAACCTCATGAGCAAATTGTAAGTCAAAATTTTAGTATTACTTTATTGTTACTCATTGCAAGAGCTGGTCAAAGACCATACCTCCCACCTTGAATTATGTTAGTACTATATATATATATATATATATATTTTGCCCCCACCTTTTAATTCTAAAATGGTTCTAAACATCTGCTAAAGAAGTCACAACTGACAAGGAAATTTACGATCATCTGAAAAGTCAAAATGTGGCTTCTTAGTCAACTGTGGCTCTCAGAAACTAGGATGTCTTTCATGATCTGTTCATAAACAGTATCCCAGGGCACAGGCACGATAGCATTCTAATGGCTCCAATGTTGAGAGTTAAACTTAATTTAGTTTATGAAACAACATTTTATTTATGAAAAAAGTTAGTAAAACAGGGAGTTGTTGTATGCAGTAGTAAATTTTTGAAGTTGCCTAATCTAATATGGTGTAAGTTAAGAGTACAATAAGAGTCCTCTTTCTCTTCCCTCAACAATCTGTCTTCCTTTAAGAGTGTGATTCTATTCCATTGTGAGTGGTGTGTTTGTGTGGGAAGGCCCACCGGCTTCCAACATCCAATCCATAATTTTTTTTTTTTTTTCTAATTGCTTGTGTTATTGCACAACACTACAAGGTTAACTTACTTTCCTTGAAAAAGGTCTTTTAACACTTGTATTTAATAAAATATTTTTCTCTTATCAGAGAGTCTCTTATTTTTCTATTTTCTTCTAGCAATTAATCAACAAGCAATGTTCCACTTCCATGGGCTGCTTTTGTTCATGCATTCCAGCTTTCACCCCCATTTATTAACTTTATTTTCCCATTCTTATGAAATCCCTATTCAATTTAAATATATGTGGGTGGCTCAGAAATTGCACTTTTGATTAGCTCAGTTTCATTATAATATGTCCCAGAATCCAGATACCGAACCATTAAAAAAATTATTACCATATTAAAACCAAATCGAAGCAAACAAGTGACTATTAGTCTATTCTATTATATTCTCACGCTATAATGTCAGAGAACAACATGAATAAGACTTAACAAGTCTTTAGCATATATTTGATTAGCAGAGTGTCATACATCCTAAACCCAACTCGCATAAATGGATAACTTTTTAGTAGAATTTAAAAAACCCACCAAAGATACAGCCAAAGGCAACCAAAATAATACATGAATACACCAACACCAATAACAGGAACTCAATTAAGAAAAAATTATGAAGAAAAAGCAAGAAGATGAAGAATTACCTGCAACAGTGACAGGAGAATTGTCATCCTTGGATTGGACCTGACCGTTGGTTTTGGAAATCAAATTGCCTTGCACTCTCTGGCAGAGAGCACAAGCCATTTGTACAGCTCTTACAGCAACTTCCACTTCTTTGGAATATTTTTCTGATTCTGATGGTGTACTGTCCAGCTTTGTCTGGTCCTCCATTATAGAAGAAGAAGAACAACAACAGAAACAACTTTGGTTGAACTTTGATAGAGAAACAAGATTGCGTTTTGATGATGAGTTGTGGTGGTGTGAGAAGAACAAAGTTCCTACATGGTGGGATATAAGGTGGTTGTTGATTATTCTTCCATTTCCTAAGACATGTGGAACTCTCGTAGCCAGACCTGAGCAATATAAAGGCATTGATAATCTCTCTCTCTCTCTCTCTCTCTCTCTCTCTCAGATAACCAATGATTTAACTTGGATTATGTGTGTACATTGTGACGTTGGAAGAGGGTCAGAAAATTGAAAAGACCAAAAGACAGTAGTGGAGGTCAAGGGCAAATTTGAGAGAATAATAAATAAAATAATGTTTTCATTCATGATCTCAACAAAGAGAGAGGCTATACCGGTTGTGATCAGAGCACAAGTGTTGGATTTGAAATTTGTGAAGTGTTAATGTATATATATTCACTTATTTATAGTGTTTTGCTAGCTGCTAAGTGAAGAGAAGTTTAATCACATACGATATTATTATGTTTTTGGATAATGATTGAGAAATGAGAAGTGAAGGAATGATTTGCTGCTCAACGCCAGAGGTTAGAGCACTAGCATCATTGAGAGTGTAAACACCCCTTAGTTACTATTTTGCAACCCAATTCCTTAAAAAAGAATTCAACATCCGGGTTGCTATTCTTAAAATTTTATACCAACTGGCTACAGTGAGGTTGCATGTACACAGCCTCACTGTAGCAGGTTCTTAAAATTAAATATTTTATTTTATTTTAAACAGTAATTTTCTCTCTCCCATTTAATAAAAAAATATTCACCGAACCCTCTCTCTCTCTCTCTCTCTCTTTTCTCTGCCTCTTGCCCAATGTTTCCAATTACCCTTCTCTCTCCCATCTCAGCAGCTCAATTGGCGATGGCAACGGAGAAGATTGCTTGTTTTCGCTTGTAGATCGCTTGCTCCGATTGAAGATTGCTCGTTTTTGCTTGAAGATTGCTTGCGTGGGTCTTTGGTTTAGATCGCTCGTTTGTGGCTCGGCATAATTGAAGGGTATGGATCTTGGGTCTTGCATGGGTTTTGGGTCTTTGTTCTCATCTCAAAACTGAAGGGTAGGAATCCCAGTGGTTGTTTGTGGCTCGGCAATGGGTTTGGGTATGGATCTCTGCTGGTGATTCGGCAGTGAGTTTGGCAGTGGCAGTGGGTATGTATCTCAGTGGTTGTTTGTGGCTTGGTGGGTATAGAAATTTTGTTGAAATTTTTGGGTTTGTGATGTGTCAATGATGTAGTGGTGGTGGCTGTTGATTTGTGGGCTGTTGTGGTTCGGTGGTGGTCAGGGACGAATTTCAAGCTGGAGGCGGAGTTAAGCGATTTTTTTTTTCTCAAATACGCATCTATACAGTATTAAAAAACTATTAACCAAGTCAAATACACAAAAATTATTATTTCTTAATATATTAAGATACAATCAATTATCAATAAAAATAAAAGACACGAAACATTATTGTTTCTTAATACAATCATATATAAAAGGGAACTCGACGCTCTTTTAAATCTTTAAAATCATCTATAATTGAATTCAAATTAAATGTCAAAATTATATCATTTTCAATAGACGCAAGTCAATCAGTATTATTTTCTTAAATTTATGTGACAATTTACTATATTATATGATTTGTTTTTTTCTTTTGTTTTTGGTCTTTATATCTCTGCTTGTATTTATCTCTTTGCCTTTTTCTTGTCTTCTTATTTTTGACCCTCACCCAGTCCCACTACCAACATTATGAATTTATTATCCACTATTGGAAAAAAATTTCCTAACTTTATTATTTTTTTTCTATCACCTGTCCCTGTTATTGCCCAACTGCCAATCAACAAACAATCAAATATATTCTCTCTCTCTCTATCTCTCTTATTTATATAATATAAGAGAGAGAGGAGTCACAAACATAGAGTGACAAAAAGTTACAAAGCCAAAAAGCCAAAAATAAAAATAAATAAATAAACACCACACGCACAGATTCAATTCACAATAACCAACATCAGTTTATCACTATCAGTAAAAATACAAATACCACAAGTTCACAAGCACAAATTGTTAGATTCTGAGATTCACAAATAATTAAAAATTATATTAGGTTTTGAAGGATAGATTAAATACTTGTGAACTATGAAGGCTGGAGCAATGAAGCTTGGCCGGGCAGATCAAGCAACCGGCGAAAAGATGGGTCTCGCGTCGACGTGGCGGCGCTGGTGAGTGGCTGTTTGGGTCTGCGACAAGCGACAATTGACAGGGACTGGGACAGGTTTGCGAGATGGGTCTCGCATGATGGCGGCGTGGGCAACGAGATGGGTCTCTCTCATGTGGTGGCGGCATCACAGCGTGGGCGGCAGCAAGATGGGTCTCTCTCACCTCTCACTCTCTCAGTTTCTCTCTGTACTACTCTCTACTCTCTAAGTCTGTCTCGCCTTTCACTTTTTGTCTCGCCTCTGGCTTGCTCTTCTTTTTTTCAATTCGTTTTTCCGTTTGGTTTTGGACTACTGGGTTAGTGTAGAGATAAATATATATATATATATATATATATATATTTATTTATTTATATGTATATGTATAAATGTTTGTTTGTGTGTGTATGTGAGAGGAAGGCGGTTTTGTAATAGTCAAACAGAGGCTAGATAAGATAATAATCAGCTCCGGCAGCATTTAGAGAAGGGCAACCACCCTCAAAATGCCGCAGCCTCTCTGAGAGCAGAGCCTTATTCTTAAACTAATGAGAGTGACTATTGGGTTAGTGGGTTTACTCTCTTCCTTTTTTTTTTCTTTTTTCTTTTTTTGTTTTTTTTCTTTTTACATGGGCTTTGGGCTGGTCGACTCAATGGGATGGTTCAGGATTTTTGGAAGGGAGCCTGGGCTAAAAAGAAAGGGGGGCCCAAGTCTTTTTCTTGGTTTTTTTTTTTTTTTTGGGAAAATTTACTTACTAAATTTTTTTTTTTTTTTGGGCCTAGGGCGGGACCGGGCCCCCTTAGGCCCTCACTTAGGTCAGTCCCTAGTGGTGGTGGTTGGCTTTTGATGGTTGGGTTGAGTTTTAGTGGGAGGTGGTTGCTGGCTTTGGTGGGCTGCTAGAGGTGGTGGTGAATTGGTGATTGCTAGCCTTGGGTTTGATGGAGAAAGAGAAAAGTGAATTTTTGATTGTATTATATTATTATCTAATTGGGTAGTTTATATTATTTTAATGAGATGCATGTAAAAATAAAACTGGGATGTAAGGGAAGTTGCGAAATGAATTGATAAAATAGATAAAGTGGTGTTTGAAGACCTAAAATAGGTATTTTATTAGTCTCCAATGCTAGTGCTCTAACATCTTGGACTTCGTAAGGTTAGCTTAAGGTCATACTAATATAATTGTTGAACCCTTCCTTTACTATGTAGGGTCCTTCTAAACCATTTTCTATTGGTTCTTCAATTGTTCAATCAATAAAATGCTATTATAGTCATGCTTAGATTGTACTCCACCATCTTACTTCTTAGACTTTAGAGAGAGAGAGAGACTATTTTCGCATCCTAAATTTCTATCCATTTTTTCACCCTACTTTCTCTCCAGTTAAACAGTAGAAAGTCCTCATCTACTCCTCATTTTCCTTTCTCCTTTTTCTTCATCTTCTCTATTTTCACCCTAACCAAATACCACATTATAGCAAAATGATGATACTATAGAGGGTATTGATTCCCTAAGGAGATTAATGTAGGTGTTCCAAATATTTGGCATTTATTGAACTTTTGGCCTATTGGTATTTAGCTTACTATGTAAGCTAATCATTATTTTTATTATTTTTCAACCAAGTCAATGGCTTAATTAACACACTACAAGACCAACATAACTCTTCAACTTCTTCTCTACTCGAATAACCCCATTCTACCTTGGTTTCTCTCCCACAAAAATTGCTCAACTCTCTCTAGTAAAGAGCAAATTGTCTTGTTCTATTTCCATCTTCAAGGGTTTGGTTGAGTGGATTTAAGGAAGGATGAAAAAAGAAAAAAAAAAAGAAAAGAAAAAAAAAGAGAGAATATATTTTTTGAGGTGTGTTAGTTGGGTGAATTTTAAAGAGAAAAAACAGGTGAGAGCTTAAGAGTTTTCTCTCTGGGTCTACCAAATATAAATCTCCTCAATTTAGGTAGAAAATTAGAGAGAAAAGAAGCCTAAGGAGTAAAGTCTATTGTACCTGTGTGACTTCCCAGTATCCCACCACAAGTCAATTTGTTTTGTCCTGTCAAAAACTTTTCTTCAATTTTTTGGCATCTAATCTGGCTTTAATGTACCAGCAAGGCAGCATGTACCATTGCCCAGGCATTTGTTTCTATTTTTTATTTTTTTGGGGGGTTTTCTCCTTTTTAAATTTTCTATTTTAACTAATTTAATTAATCACATTTTATCTATATAATAACTGATAGCCGAAACGTTTGACTTTTTGTTGACCACTCCTCATTCTGCCACGTGACTGCATAAATTGCTGACATGTTCACTTTAAAACACTCAATAATTGTATCTTTTCGATAGTTTGCTTATTTAGTTTAAGTGGGTAACTACTTATTATTGTTTATAGACGCTGTTTATTTTTATTTTCTTCTTTCTGTTTTTCTGTTTTCTGTTTTTTTTCCCCTCTGTGAGAACAAACCCAGCGAAGGTTGTGGACAAAAAACAGAGCACCCTTGACGCTACTGCTATTGGTAATTCTTTTCTTAACATCATTCTATTGTTTTCTGTTTTTAATTTTTAATTTTTATAATAACAAACATTTATAACTAAGGCATTGAAATATTTTGTGCACGCCATGTGTTTGAGAAAATTTTGCGCAGAGTAAACCAATTGCCGATGAAGTGTTTTGCCTTTGTCATATTTGCTGTGTTTGCTCTGTGTCTGAGATATTTTCCAATCATTGTATAAAGTTTTTTTGATGCTTGACGGTAGTGGTGGAATTAATTAAATTATATTATATTAAGATATTTGTCTTCTTGAATCTTTGTTGACTGAGCATTAGTCTATATATTTGTTGGTCTGTGCGTATCTACTAGAACAAACCCAGCGAAGGTTGTGGACAAAAAACAGAGCACCCTTGACACTACTGCTATTGGTAATTCTTTTCTTCACAATCATGCTATTGTTTTCTGTTTTTAATTTTTAATTTTTATAATAACAAACATTTATAACCAAGGCATTGAAATATTTTTTGCACACCATGTGTTTGAGAAAATTTTGCGCAAAGTAAACCAATTGCCGATGAAGTGTTTTGCCTTTGTCATATTTGCTGTGTTTGCTCTGTGTCTGAGATATTTTCCATTTGTTGTGTTTGCTCTGTGTCTGAGATATTTTCCAACCATTGTATAAAGTTGTTTTGACGCTTGACAGTAGTGATGGGATTAATTAAATTAAATTATATTAAGATATTTGTCTTCTTGAATCTTTGTTTGACTGAGCATTAGTCTATATATTTGCTGGTCTATGCGTATTGTGCCTGTGCTGCATTGTTTGGTTTTGAAATATAGCTGGCTTATAATATATTATATGATATTAAGCCTTTTTGTCTCTTACGGTTTATTGCTTGGCTGGGCATTATTTAGATTCTGTAGTGTGTTCATACTGTGCTGCTCTTTTTCTGCAATTCGGTGATGAAGTCAAAGCAAATGTTTTATTTGCATCTCTTAGTAAGTGGGGATTGGTCATTGTAGTACATACACGACGGTATACGGTAAGGCAATGAATAACTGCCTTAAGATTTTATGGATAGTTGAGGGTATTTAAGATTTAATTCTTCATTTTATTTTAAACTTAAGTTTGATTTCTATTTTTCATTAAGTAATTTAATATTTTATCTTTATACAAAATAGTTTTCCCGTGCATCGCATGGGTTAGCGACTAGTATATATATATATATATATATATATATATATATATGAAGAGAGAGAGAGAGAGAGAGAGAGAGAGAGAGAGGGGTTAAAATATTAATTGTATCGTGTCACTTTTATAATGTGTCAAATAAAAATCCGGGTGAGGTGGGCGATGGAGGAGTAATTAGGGATTGTCATGATGTTTGGGTCAAGGGGTACTCAAGATCAATTGGGTATACCACTAGTGTGTTAGCTGAATGGTGGGTGTTGCGGGATAGTCTGATCTTGGCCATTCAATTGGGCATAAACCAGCTAGAGGTGGGACTTGATGCTAAGGTGATTGTGGAGTTGCTCAATGGTGCTGAATGTCCTAACTGGAGTTACTCTCCTTTGTTGAATGATTGCAGGTCCCTCATAGCAAGACTAGTGCAGGTTCGGGTGGGGCATGTGTATAGAGAGGCGAATCAATGCTCTGACTTCTTGGCTAAAACGGGCTGATACGTTGGCCTCTGTGGGCAATTTGTAATGTTTGTTGTTTGGTTAATATAATATAATATCCATCCTGTTAACCAAAATAATAATAATAATAATAATAATAATAATAATAATTTTATATATATATTATCTCAAAATATATTTTTACATACTTAAAAAAAAATGTTTCTTATATATTATGTAATAGGGTACAAGGATAAGTTTATACAAATTACATTTTCTATCCTCTCTTTTTTATTTTCAACCAAACAAATGAATTTTTCATCTTTCCATTTTTCCACCCTCCTAATCAAATATAAATGAGAGAAACTAAAATTTCTTTTATCCTTCCAGTTTCCATCTTCCTAACCAAACAGACCATAAAACAGAAGGCTTTTATAGAAAGCTATTCTTGAACCTTGGTATGTGGAAGTATGTTCAACACGAAGGTCAACGCTATAGTCTAATCCATAGAGTTGTTCAGGCAAAAAAAAAAAAAAAAAAAAAAAACGGTATGAGTTTTACTCCAAATAGCATGAATCGGCCGTTAAGAAATACACATTTATGTGATTCTATAGTTTTGTGAGATTGTTCCTAAAATTTTATTTAAATTCATGTTCTTGCTGTTAATTTTTTGGATTAAACTTGTTCCTTTACTAAGACTATACATTCTCCAAAAAAAAAAAAAAAAAAAAATTCCAATTAGAGGAAACACCTTAGTGTCTTCCTTAACGTTAGCAATTTGACACTTTTAGTGCATTCACATTAGTCTAGCCAAACTAGCCTGAGGTTAAAAATATTTCCAGAGACCCTAAAACTTTCACATATAAGCCTCCTCAAACTACCTGAAAGGTTTAGAAATGATAAGTAGCATGCCACATCCAACGAGCACCATTCATTACCAAAACTAAAAAATAAAAATTTTAAATCTCTCTCACTCGTTCTCTCTTTCCCTCTTCCCTATGCTCTTCCACCCACTCTCTCTCCCTCTCCCCTCTCCCCTTTGCATTCTCCCTTCTCTTCCTTTCCTTTACTAAGACTATAAATTCTCCCAAAAAAAAAAAAAAAAAACTCCGATTAGAGGAAACACCTTAGTGTCTTCCTTAACATTAGCAATTTGACACTTTTAGAGCATTCACATTAGTCTAGCCAAACTAGCCTAAGGTTAAAACTATTTCCAAAGACCCTAAAACTTTCACATATAAGCCTCCTCAAACTACCTGAAAGGTTTAGAAATGATAAGTAGCATGCCACATCCAACGAGCACCATTCATTACCAAAACTAAAAAATAAAATTTTTAAATCTCTCGCTCTCGTCCTCTCTTTCCCTCTTCCCTATGCTCTTCCACTCACTATCTCTCCCTCTCCCCTCTCCCCTCTCCCCTCTCCCCTTTGCATTCTCCCTTCTCTTCCTTTCCTTTACTAAAACTATACATTCTCCCAAAAAAAAAAAAAAACTCCAATTAGAGGAAACACCTTAGTGTCTTCCTTAACATTAGCAATTTGACACTTTTAGAGCATTCACATTAGTCTAGCCAAACTAGACTGAGGTTAAAAATATTTCCAAAGACCCTAAAACTTTCACACATAAGCCTCCTCAAACTACCCGAAAGGTTTAGAAATGATAAGTAGCATGCCACATCCAACGAGCACCATTCATTACCAAAACTAAAAAATAAAATTTTTAAATCCCTCTCACTCATTCTCTCTTTCCCTCTTCCCTATGCTCTCTCACCCACTCTCTCTCCCTCTCCCCTCTCCCCTCTACATTCTCCCTTCTCTTCCTCCTTTTTTCAAGCCATACCCCTCAGATCTGGGTTGTTATGGTAGTGGAGGGTGTCGGTGCTGAGGTGGGTCTATGTTTCTTATGCAGTTGTAAAGGTGGCCTAGTGTTCTTTGTGGGTTGTTGGTTATTGTGGTTGAGAAATCTGTCTTCTTTATGGTGGTAGTGGTGCATTTTTTATGGAATATGGGTTTGTGTTTGTGAAGGAGAAGGTGGATATGTGTTTTGTGGGTGGTAGCAATGCATCTGCGAAGGAGAAGAAGGCAGTATTGTTTTTGGAGGGGGGGGGGGGGGGAGGGGGGGAGGGGAAGCAAATTACCAAAAAAAAAAATTTATTTATTTTTGGAAGAGAAAAAATAATATTTAAATAGAGTAGAAAAATAAATATTAAGGCTGATGGATGTATGTGTGTGTTTGTTAAAATAGCAAAAGTAAAATTTTTTGGATTAGTTTAATGAAAATTTTGTTAAGTAAATGCTCTTATATATACAGAAAATTTTCAAATAAATAAAACCATCTATTTCGTTAAAAGAATTAAAAGAAAGGAAAATGCTCATTTTAAAATTTGAGTGGACAATTTTATTTTTATTTTTAATAAATGAGTAACTTTTTGTATGCATTTCTCTTTCTCATTTGCGAAAAAGGATAATGACCAACCACCCTACTTCTTTCTCTCTTTCACACTACTTTTTTTTTTTTTTTTTAATACTTGAATTGTCAACAATGGAAAAATCTTAGAACCACAATTTTTGTCACAACTTGCTCACGTGGCAAGTTGTGAGTAGTGGGTTTACAACTCTACCACTCACAATTTACCACATGAGCAAGTTGTGGCAAAAATTGTGATCCTAGTATTACTCATCAACTATGGTGGGAAAAAAAAGAAAAAAAAAAAACCAACATAAACGAATCTAGTGTTCCATCAAGCCATCAAGGACACTATTGCCTGATGGTTTACATAAGGAAATGGAAGGCTCATTGATTCTCTGCTATTGGCATACCCGTTCACCAATATTGAGCTAACACTACATTAAAAATCATAAATCTATTGACATAAAGCCTTCTACATTTTTTATTTTATTTTTATTACTGCTAATGCAATTTGTTGTGAATGGGAAAAGAATATGATCAAGTAGACTTATGTGAATGTGACATAACTTCAATAAAAATTTATCATCTTAATAAATTGTAAAATTTTTTGTATCCCTAACATTACTCTATCAATATATATATATATATATATATATTATCTCATTATTTGACAATATATTCATAACAAGTGGGTCATCATGAGCTCATTAAAATATTATATAGAAGTTCATACTTCATACAAATAATTAAGGAGAGAGCGCCAAACACGGTAATGTAACTTTCTTTTGATTTGTTTTGTTTTGTTTTGTTTTGTTTTTTTTTTTTTTTTCCTTGCTAACGTAATTTGTTGTGAATGGTGCATAATAACATAATATGTGTGATTGATTTTTTTAAAAGTGATGTTATTTTATTCAAAATTTGTGATGCGAAATTTTTTGAATCCCTAACATTACTACGTACAAAATCTGATTAACTCACTGTTGACAACATATTGCATAATGAGTGAGTCATCATGAACTCACTAAAACACTGTAGACATTATTTCATACGTGTAGTCTTCGCGGCAGTGCCAAACCCACACATAGCCGCAAAACAAGTTCATATATTGGCGTGGTCTGAAGAACCAAGCCTGAAAAATATGAGAAAAGTGTTACAAAGCATTAAGCACCAGAAGTCATGTTTCTAATAAATGACTTGATGATTATCGTAGGAGGGACCACAACCTACCTCATGATCATGTTTCACATATATAAGAGGTTGACATACACAAGTGGCACAATATGTGGAATTCATATTTGTGGTATATGACACCACGTTTATCTAAAAGGGAGCCTATTCATTATCTTGGTTCAGCTTTAAATTCCTAGTCTTTCTCTTTGAAAGATATCTTACGCCTAAATCTTTTGTCCATGTTTGTTGCATTTAATCCTATTTAGAGTGCAAGAAGATCTAGTTTATATATATATATATATATATATATATATAATGGTTTGGGGGTGAAGTTTGAATTATGAATGTTTTCATTGAAAACACCATAATGTAAATCAATTGAATTACCAAAAAACTCTTGGTGTAAGTAAAATTATCTTGAAGGTAAAAAAGTCCTAATCTTACTTAAAGAGTAGGACTGTATTTTAAGTATTGTAACCATGGCATTAGTGTATAGTTCATCTATGATATAACCTACTATAAATACCTTTAAATTGATTCATTATAATACATAGAGCTTAATAGTAGAGATGTAGCCAGCTATTAATGTGTAGGTCTCTTATGCCGAGCCGCATTAATTCAATGTGCTTTTTCTTATGTTACTTAACTTTGGTTTCTTCATTTTATTTTTCATATTTTCCCACACTTATCTATTGTGGCAAAGTTACGTATCGTCTTTTCTTATCGTATTTGAGTTATATATACATATCCCCAAAAAAAAAAAAATGTATTAGAGTTATATTTGATATTTTCTAATATGGTATCAGAGAAATATTTTACTAAGTTTAATATGGCATTTGAGCTAGCCTCATGTAGCCTTCATTATATTAGAGCCAGACTTTTGTGGCTTCCATTATTCCAAATCTTAAATTGTCAGATCCAAGTTCCTTCTCTAGCCATCGTTATTAGCCACGTTGCAAGATCATACTAATTTATTCCTTATTGTGGACAGTATTTAGACAACCTCAAACGCAATATTTTCTCACAAAACGAGCTTGGCAATTTCAACTACATTCAATGGGCATGTGCATATTTCTTTTGTACTTGGTTTTCAACTTTGTTTTGATCAAGCGTCTTCAACTATTTAGGTTGAGTATCACCAAGCACACTGATTGATAGCTTCCTCTATTTGCCTTTTGTTTTTTCTTAGTCATGCATCTCAATCATCTCCAATTCGTGTTACTTAAACCATGTCTTTGATCAGTAGCCCTTTCGGCTTTCTTTCCCCTCCTGCTTTCTTTATCTTCTTTTTCATATTTTTTTCATGCATTGTTATCATTAGTGTCAAAGTTATATATATATATATATATATATATATATTAATGTTGTCACAGCAATATTTAAACAATTTCATGTGGGAAAAGGAGAAAAATCAAGGCACATGAGAGTATGAAGCTGTCATAACACTGCCTGTTTATATTGAAAGCCAATTGGGGGACATTAAAGATGCTGCAATACATAGGCCACTAGTGGCACCAATTCACCTCAAAATTTGGAAAGTGATGGTCGCATTTATGTTTGGAACCATTTAGGGTTCTTGGGAAAGAGATGCTTGAAGGGCTTATCAATAACAATAAGAGAGCTTTGCTTTTGCTTTGGCACAAATTGCTTTTTAAATCATTTATAAAATAAAATAAAATAAAAAATTTATAATTCCTTGTGGACTGGAACGCATGACATTCACAAATGACACTTAGCATGTCAAACGTGATTTTTTTTTTTGGCTGAATGTCAAACATGACTTCAGAGTTCAGCAAATTAGATGGTTGATATGAAAATTATTAATATTATTATTATTAAGTCCTGTTCTTATTGTTTTAAGACGATAGGCTTAGCTCAGCTTTCATTAACATGACGTGGTGAGGTTTTTGGTGGTAATTTTGTCCTAGCTTAATGACTAAAATGATTCTAAAAATAAATAAATAAATAAAAATTCTTAATGACTAAAATAGTCTTTAATGATTAACCAAACAAGGGAGTGATAGCTATTTTATTGAGCCACTTTTGTGTGCACCTAGTGCTCTTTTTGTTTTTATTTTTGTTTTTTTTTATTTATTTTTTTATTTATTTTTTTTAAATCACCAAGTTTTCATTTAATTTGAGAGAGTTTAATTATTTTTATTGAGATATAGTATTAGGTTTAAAAAATGAGTTGAACAAAAAGTAGAGTTGTAACTTAAAAAAAAAAAAAAAAATCATAACTATAAATTAAATTAAAAGTTAAATAGACTACAAGCCCTAACCTAATCAAGAGGGAACCATTCCTTTAGAAGTTTGTGATTTAGACGGGAATTGGTTCCTATCTTCCTCCTCCCTCCCATTAAAAAAAATATAATAAAAACAAATAAATAAATCATAATTGATCCTCAAAAAATAAACATTTTGGCGCTGGCCAGTAGTGGAGTGGCCTCCTGTATCAATGTATATTATGTGTCCGTTTGAGAACAGCTTATTTTGTTGAAACTGAAAACATTTTGTTAAAAGTGTAGAAAAAAGTTGAAAAATAAGCAGTACAATGGACCCATGAATAGTGATCCTCAAAAAATAAACATTTTGGCGCTGGCCAGCAGTGGAGTGGCCTCCTGTATCAATTTATATTATGTGTCCGTTTGAGAACAACTTATTTTGTTGAAGTTGAAAACTTTTTGTTAAAAGTGTAAAAAAATGTTGAAAAATAAGCAGTACAATAAGACCCATAAATAGTAGAAAAAAAAATAATAAAATTACAAATAAGCTAAAATTACAAATAAACTGAAAATTTCAGCCTATCCCAAACAAACACTACGTGTGCGTTTGGGAAGTGCGTTTTGCGCTTCCCAGACGCACGTTTGCGTTTTCAACTTTTTTTTTTTTTTTTTCCCAGCCGTGAATGTTGACTTGGTGGGGTGAACAGTGTACACACAGTGCACACAGAGTACCTTTTTCAGCCACTTTTTCAGTTACGGGACCCACAAATTTCACTTTTCAACAACTTTTTCATTAAAAATGGGTCCCACGGTACTATTTACACATTTAAAAATTATTTTGCTACAGTATTTTCAGTTTTCAGTTTTCAGTTTTCAGCTGTATCCAAACGGACCCTATGTTACCATATTCAAGAATTTGGGCCTGCAGTTTGTTTTAGTTTGGAGAACTTTTTATTTATTTAAGGTATATACAAGTGTGTTTCAGTTAGCTCAACTGGTAAAATTTTTTACGGTTAAATAAGAGATCCAGGGTTTAATAAGAGATCTAGGGTTTAATTTTTGCCTACACCAAAAGCTTAGTGGTGTTATTAATTATTAATTATTGCATCTTTGGGATGATGTTGCTATTAATTATTGCATCTCTGCAACTACTACAACTGCAAGTGGTATAGAAAGAATATAGATTGATATCTATTCTTCTTTCCTTTCCATAGTGCTTTTTTAAAGCCCAATAATACAATATAGTTTTGGATCCCAAAATAACTTATAATATCTCACTCACTTTTCTTTCTTTCAGTTAGATCCAGTTTTTTCAAACTAACCGCGGCATTTCTGGCCCAAAATTGGCAAAACAGAAAATATCTCACTCTCACTTATTACCTAAATCCTAAATGGTTTCTCAATAGTTTCCCAATTTTCCCCCACTTTTTCTAATAACTTTAACATGTATCAGTTGATAAAACCTAAAACAAGAACAGCTTTCCTACACTTTCTTAGATCCAAACAGAGTCAAACGAAACCAAATAAATAAAGAAAAAGGAAAAAGGAAAATGATAAATCTTCATCTTGTCCGCATCAAAGAGAGCCTTGCTCTTCCTGTTCACCAATTCTATTCATTATAATCAATGGGCCTCGCCATCGAAGTTTTTAATATTAATTAAAAAATTTAAATATTATTTTATTAGCCATATCAGTATATGTGTGTCAATTGTACAGTACACTAACCACATTAGCATTTTTTGTTAATGTGTAAAAACACACACAATCTCACCAAGAAAGCAAGAAACACTTAGAGAAAAAACAGAGAGAAATAAAGCTGGAAAACTCAGATATTATTGACTAAGGAATTCAATACAATAATGAGTTTCCGATACAAAATATATAATTGATAGTAGAGAGAGAAAGAAGAGAGAGAAAGCGCGAGAAATACAGAGTCAGTTACAACTACTATTGTACACATGCAATAACTAAAATGTGAGATAACTAACTCTCACTCAAGACTGAAGATTAATGTAATACAAGAACGACATTGTTTATATTAGTGAGAAACGACGACGTTTGGCTTTAGACGTGTTTTGTGTTTAACAACTCGCACTGACGACACCCTTTTGGGAATGACCATTGGAACAGTGCTCCCATCTTCTTCATTTGAATGTTCTGAGTTACTCCTACTGCTTTCATAATGAGATAACGGCAATAACCAAATTGGTTATAAACTCAAAATAATGTATGAACAAAAAAAGTATTTCAGCCTTTTTTTCGCGTGATTGGATAAAT
This sequence comes from Quercus glauca, assembly GCA_023736055.1. Classification (NCBI taxonomy): domain Eukaryota; kingdom Viridiplantae; phylum Streptophyta; class Magnoliopsida; order Fagales; family Fagaceae; genus Quercus; species Quercus glauca. The sequence goes on from CM043319.1 coordinate 44,548,868, forward strand.
ATGAAAAAGAAAGACAAAAAAAAAAAAAAAAAACCATACTTAATTGAGATAACTGAAGTTTACAAATTTATTTTATTTATTATATAAAAATACTTTGAAAAACAAAAAATGATGCCTCCCTTTTTTTGTGATGAAAATTAACTGAGCCAAAGCTAAATAAAGAGTTGGCCAAGGATCTATAGATCAATTGGCCCGCAAACTCCTATCATGAGGTGAGCTTGGGCTCGAAACTTGTGGCAGAAAGATATACTCCATGAAAAACTAAATGGGGGAAAAATGTGATGAATGGATGAGTGACTCTCGGACTAGAGCAAAAATGGCCCACTACCACTGTTTAGCAAAACAATTTGTAATCTACCACTGTTTTGGAAATATATAGGGATCTACCACTTTTTTGAAACTCGAGTTCTTTGAAAAATATACTATGAACAATTTTGAAAATTTTTTATGGTACTCGAGTTAATGGAACTCAATTACCATGGAAAACTTGATTTCACCAAACTCGAGTACCCAAAAAGTGATACATCCTTATATATTTTCAAAATAATGGTAGATTGTAACACAGTTTACAAAAATGTGCTATTTGGCTATTTTTGCCCTCGGACTAGAGTAGAGACCTTTAATTTATTCTAGCTGCCAGTTCCCAAGGCCATGATTATTGTGAATTACCTGCAACCTTCACAAACAATCTCTAATGATTTACTGCCATTACTAGTGGTCAATGGTCATGACTCATTAGTACAATCTCCCATAGCCTGGTCACATTCTTACCTTCTTTTCTTTTCTTTTTTTCTTTTTTTTGGGTAAATCACATTCTTACTTTAGCAACTTAAATAATAATAATAATAAAATAATTGAAAGAACATTTCTTTCACACGAAAATTAAGTACAGAGGTCTCTTTATCCAGATTCCAGAGCAGCTGGGAGTTGATGGGAATTTATAGCTACCCATTTGTGAGTATTTGGAGTGGGCTCAATCTTTTACTAGTCCTGGTGTCCTGCTTTATGTACAATCATGAACTGCACCTAACTTTACGCTTTGATGGGGAGATGCTGCAGAGTCCATCGGTTTCACATTTTAGAAATATAGGTTTTCTTCTCTCTTAAGTCTTATCTCTTAGAAAAAGAAAAAACTTAGTGCTTGAAATTGAATTCTGGGTCTAAATGATTCTTTTCAACTCCACAATCCTCTTTTGGCTAGCTAGCCAGTGGAGAAAATGATTTCATTTGTCCAAGATTGAGACTTTGAGCTGCTTTTTTTTCTTTCTTTTCTTTAATGAGTAACATACAGACATATATATATATATATATATATATATATACACCTATCTATCTATCTATTTTATTAGAAAGTGAAGTCTCATCATTGTACCTCAAACGAGAGAAAGAGTCTTGATTCAATGTACTTCCCCTCTCTTCCCTCAAACAAGTTAACTAATTGTATCATTGAGAGTGTTTTGAAGAAGAGAATGTCATATTTTAACTTGTTAACAAGTGTTGATACCTATTTTTGCGACATATTTTCTACAAGCCCAACTTCTGTTTGGGTCCAATTCATGTATTGTATTATATTTGTTTCTTTTAGGTATGGCCCAAGCCTATATGACATATTAGGAGAAATTGAGGAAGTGTAGTTTGAAAGATATGGATTGGTTCTTTCGAACCTTTTGCATGAGTCCAATTCATGCATGCTACTAAGTTGGCAAAGGACACTAGTAACACTTCAGGCTCATGGAGCAGGATTTGTACTTAAAATTTACACCCTAGAAGAGCTTTTATACTCTAACTAACTGTGGCCCAAAGTTTCATTTTTGTCTTTAAAACATATTCAGCTCTCATTGGCCAACTCCAACTACTAGCCCTTACTTAGGTGAGTATTTGAATAATCAGAAATGGTTGACAAAAGGCAACCAATTAGAGCAAACCCCTTTATTTCCAAAATTATGTAAAAAACAACCAACCCATTTCCTAAGCATAAAGCAAACTAAACCAAATCATGGAAATAACACTTAGGAGCTCCAAAGCCTCTCTCCCTTCACGAAAACTAGTCACTAAGAACACCCAAAACTCAATATAAAAGGCCTGTAGATACTGTATTTTGTCCGCCCATGATTTGCGTGCCAGACCCCAAAAATTCCAAAAATATTAAAATTTCTCCATTGTGCCACGAAAACATCTAGATTGATACAACCCAACCCGTTTGGGCATTAGAGCATTGAAGTGCCTTTTTAGGTCAAATTGACCAAATTGTCCCCAGTCAAACCTAGGTTGACCAAAAGTCAAAGATGGTCAAAATCACCCCAAAATAGTATTTTTCATATTTTTACATCAAACTCGAGCTACTCAGAGATTTTCGTAACTGTGACCATGTTTGACTTGAGATTGACTCCCATTGACACCAAAAACCCTAATTTTGATCCAACCATCAGAACGGGTTGAGATCAACATCATTGCGAATATTATTTAATTCCATTTCCAACGACTATTCATGGGTCAAAATCAGAGTTAAAATGGTTGAGATATCTTGAAAATCGCGTCGGGCATGTCAACATGCTTCCCAATCCATAACTTTTGATCTGACCGTTGGAATTCCACTTTCTTTAGTGTTCTGGAAACTAGACATCCAGACCTTTCCAAGGACACCAAGAGGAGCTTAATCAGAGTCCAGAAAGACCTTCAAAATGCAATCGAAGTCAGGTGGGAAGGTGACGAAATTGCTAATGTCACTGAACTGGGCCTGCGCACCCTAAAGGCTGCTAGGTTGACACAGTGAGGTGCATCGAAAGCCGAAAGATCATATTTTTGCCTATAAATACCCCTAAACCCTCCCTCAGACCCAAAAAAAAAAAAGATTTTGGACATTTTGGAGCACTTTTCTAGGCAGATTCTCTCTTTTTTCCTCTTTAAATTCTCTCCAAAACACACCAAAAAAACCTTTGATTTTTCTCTTTTCCCAACAATCAAGAGGTAGTGTTCTTGCACTCCTTTTCCTCTCCTTAGTCTTTGCACCTTGGATTTGAGGTTTTGTGGGTGTTGATGTAGCTTTTTAGCTACGATCTTCACCATTTATTTTATTGCTTTTTCTTACTTTATAACATGCTTTATTGCTTTCCATTGTATATCTCTTGCTTCCTAGCATGTTTTATAGCTTTAATAGCATGTCTCCTTTATTGCTTTATCTTGCTTTATTGCTTTCCATTGTATATCTCTTGCTTTATTGCTTTTTTTTGCTTTATTGTTTTCCATTGTATATCTCTTGTTTTATTTTGCTTCCTAGCATGTTTTATAGCTTTTCTAGCACGTCTCCTTGCTTCCTAGCATGTTTTATTGCTTTGATAATGCTGGCCTAGCTTTCTTGGGTAAGGATATGTCTAAATGCCTTGTTTTTTACTTAGATCTACATGTTTAGGTGCTTTATACCATGTCTTTGTAGATACCACATTTTGTATCCCGTACGACTTAGCCCCCATTCCCCAACGATATTCAAACTCTAAGGCCTAAGGCTAGTTTAGAGCCCAATTAGATATCAAATTGACTTCAGGAGTGTTAAAATGGAAAATATAATATTTTAAATGAGCAAAAATATATTTTTGGAAATAACATGACCAAAGTGGCCCTCGGCCCACGTACGTGGGTAGTGGTCTATGTACGTGAGCCAAAGCATGCATATGCAGGCATACTCCTACATACGCAGCTAGGGTTTCAGAAACATAAAATGGACAAGTTTTCTGCAATAATGGCTGAGATTTGGAATGAATCCCACATCATCTGGGAGCTGTTCCAAACCCCATTTTTTCCACTATAAAAAGCCTTACATGATACATTTTCAAAACAGACAGAAAATTCTCAAGGAAAACCTAAGATTCACTAGAAAATAGTGAATCAAAAGGGAGTTTGTCACGAACACCCTCAAGTCATTTTTATCTGATTGGGACCTTTTTTGGCCTCAATCCTTTGAGTTTAAAGTTTCTAATCACTGTTTTATTGAATTGTGATATATTTGATTGAGGGGAACGGTCAAAATCAAAACTTGGGAACTCCTTTTTGAGGTATCAAGCTTTAACCTTTCTCTCTCTTTTAGCCTTTCTTTCACTATTTTAATTTTGTTTCTTTACTTTGTTTATGCTTATATGTGTTTGTGTAGTTTAGTTTTATTCTTTCTTTATGTTTGTGAACATGTTTGGTTGTTAGAAATAGGGTTTTAGTGCATGCTTTGTTTTCTATTTAGTTTGTTTATGGGTTAGTGTTTTGAGCAACCCTGCGTGCGTGTGCCATGAGCATGCGTACAAAGATCAAATCCTGCATGCGTGGGGTTTGGCCTACGTACGCAGACCTCTATCTACATACGAAGGCCGTTGCCCAGAAACCCTAATTCTTCTATTTCATTCTTTGCTTCATATAATATGTTTCTATTTTGGGTTTCTTTTCATATGCTTTATACTTCATAAGTTTTTGTTTGCTTTGTTTACATGCTTGTTTATCTTTAATATGTTTAGATTAGGGTTTATCTTTTTATTTCTTAATTTTAATGCCATGCCATTCATTTACATGTCCATGCATTGATGCCATAGGTGTTAAGTTGCTACAAGGTAAGTAAAGATAGGTCATGCATTGATATGAACATGCATCTTTTGTGATGAATATGTTTGTATGATGTTAAATTTTGAGTATGAATGTTTATATGATCTTATGATTGCCGTGGTTAAGTTGTTGCCTTGATTTATTGCTGCCTTTGTTTGAGATAAATGGTATGATAGGGTTTCACATGCTAGGGTTTTCTTTTTTGTGCATATAGGTTTGGCTGTCTTTTGTTAAGGGTAGATATGTATGTGTGAGTATAGATACAAGTGTTGAACATGTTTTTAATGAGGTTAAGACATAACGATGGAAGGCCAACCTTTGGGTTGGGTGGTCTTGGGTGTTTACCACCTTCCCAAAAACGTACCTAATGTTAGGATATGTGCCCTTTAAATCCTATTGTATGATGTTATGTATGACGTTATGTTGTGATTAATAAAGTTTTTTTTTTTTATTATTATTATCTAAAATAATGGTAACATGAATATTTGGACATCATCATATAATCCATGAAATGCATAGTATGTGATTTATGTGATTTAGTCACAAAAGATATAAATCACAAATTCTTTGTAAACTCAAAATTTTAGTTTGTAGTCGGTGATGAAATTAGGCATTTCATCTGTGAAGACTATAACATATCAACTAAGATGATTTGTCTTGATCATGGAAATGGAGACTTCTAGTTGATATGTTGATATGTTTTAAGTGTTAAGACATATTGAATTGGACCGCTGTGAGATTTATTACTCTACTAACGACTGTCAAATGAATAATAATGGACTTGATCATGAGATGTAGATTGCTTTGATATATCAAGAGTGAGATCTAAAGTCATGATCAAAACCTCAGTATGTTGAGTAGCCATATTTAGTGTTGAAGGAACATATATTCTCAAAATGGAATTCATAATCTCTTAACGGAGATATAAAATATTCCCTTGAGATAAGTTTAATGGGTTTGGTTATTCAAAGTGTTAGGCCTAACCACTTTAGTAAGGAGTTACTAAAGTATATATTTATAAAATTAGATTTTATAAATATATGATGAATAACTTAAAGGATTAAACTGGGTACTCAAGGATTAAGACGTAGTAATCTTCAAAGTGGCAGTCAACATTCATGACTTTGTATTACTACGAATATTTTAATGAAGGGATTAAATGTATAATAAAGTCATGAGATATAATTTATTAATAAGGCCTAGAGTGCAATTATATTTATATAGTGATATTAAATATAATTAATGGTAATTTTGGGCTTGTTAAGAGTTGACAAAAAGGCCTAAAACCCATTGGAGCTAGTGTCTTATTTGTCCCTTTTGATCCCACTCCAAACCACATACTAAAGCCCAATTGGAATGGCCCAAAAGGCTAGTCTAATTAGATAATCAGTTATATATAAGGAGAGAAACATACAAAATTTTGTAATAGAATGAAATGGTGTTTATGTGTGTAAGCCACTCTCTTATTCTCCATTGAACACATACGTGTAAACTGATTGAGAGACCATATTTCTTGGGCAAAAGTGGAATTGGAGTGAAGATTAAAAGTGTTCCCAAGTACTTCTAATATTTGGTTTTGAATTTCACCGCTCCAAGGTACGCTCTCTTGTTCCTAAATTCTAAAATTTACATAGTACATGTTATCAATTGCCAATGAAGTAGATCCATTAATTTTCCGCTGCATATAGTTTATATGCGATACAAACATGTGTTTTATTGACACCTAAACTCTGAACCCATATCTCCAATAGTAAGATCAAAATGTCATTCCTCAAGAGGACATTATATATATGGTTTCTAGACCATTGCAAAAACTAGGTGGCAATTCTAACTCCATTCGTTGTGTCCACAATGGCGCTCCGCTAGGGATAATGAGTTTAACCTTGATAGAAACTATTTAAATACTTGTTTGCACACACATCACTTGGTTTCTTTTGTCCCTTCACCTTAGTTGGTGATGATTGGGAAGATGGAAGGCTCCATTTGGACCGAAATCTTCCGGAGTTCACCCCACCAACTCACAATCGGTGCCATCGCCTATAATTGGCTTTGAGTACATTAAAGGTTATCGAGCAATCCACTATGGGGTCCACTTAGGCCCTCGGTTGGAATTATAGCCCACCAAGTTGTAAGTAACCTACTTATCTATCCCTTTAGCCTTAGGAAGCCTACCCATACTAGAGAGATCCTAGGCCCTATCACAAAAGATACCCTTTATATTTCTTGTTTGTTTAACCATATATCATGTGTTCACCTAATTCTAAGAAAAAAAATAGAAGATGTAAATATAGAAGGGATGGCCCTAAAGTTATGGTATACCCTAAGATGTTTTGGGATAAAAGAAAAGAGGTTCTCACATGTACGAGGCTTGTCCCTAAATCAAAAGGTATATCTTAACTTGAAAGGTTTGATAAGACCCTCGCCTAATTACTATCAAAGGCCTAAGTGGAAAGCGCCCTTTTGAAAAAAAGGACTTTTGGGCCTAAGGTAACAAATATGCTATGGACTTAGTGATGGAATTAAAGATGAACGCAGCGGAAAAATAAATTTTAAAATGGATCTACTTCATTCGATATTGATAACATGCACTAAGTAAATTTCAGAATTTGAGAACAAGAGATCGTACCTTGAAGCGGTGAATTTCAAAACAAAGATCGAAACACTTGGGAATACTTTTAATCTTCACTCCAATTCCACTAACGTCCAAAATGTGTGGTCTCTCAATTGATAACAAAGGGACGATTAGAAAGTGACAAAAACTCACTTACACACCATTTCACAATGATGTTACTTACATATATTATTCTGTACGTTTTTCCCTTTGTATCTAACCAATTATCTAATTGGGCTGGCCTTTTGGGCCTTTCCAATTGGGCTTAAGTGTCTGGCTTGGAGTGGGACCAAAAGGGACCAATAAGACACTAGCTCCAATGGGCCTTGGGCTTTTCTGTCAACTCTTAACAAGTCCAAAGTTACCATTAACTATATTTAATACCACTATATAAATATAGTTGCACTCTAGGCCTTATCTATAAATTATATCCCAAGACTTTATTGTACATGCAACCCCTTCATAAAATATTCGTAGTAATACAAAGTTATTAATGTAGACTGCCACTTTGTAAATTACTACATCTTGATCCTTGAGTACCCGGTTTAATCCTTTAAGTTATTCATCATATATTTATGAAATCTAATTTCATAAATATATATACTTTAGTAACTACTTACTAAAGTGGTTAGGCCTAACTCTCTAAATAACAAACCCATTAAACTTATCTTAAGGGAATATTTTATATCTCCGTTAAGAGATTATGAATTCCATCTTGAGAATATATGTTCCATCAACATTAAATGTGGCTGCCCAACATACTGAGATTTTGACCTTTACTTTAGATCCAACTCCTGATATATTAAAGCAACCTACACCTTATGATCAGGTCCATTATTCTCTCAGGATTAAGAGTTCATGCAAATGTAAGTCGTGAGATTTATTATTCATTTGACAGTCTTTACGAGAATAATAAATCTCACAGCGGTCCAGTTCAATAAGTCTTAACTCTTAAAACATATTAACACATCAACTAGAAGTCTCTACTTCCATGATCAAGACAAATCATCGTAATTGATATGTTATAGTTTTTACAGATGAAATGCCCAATTTCATCACCGGGTACAAACTATAATTCTGAGTTTACAAAGAACTTGTGATTTATATCTTCTGTGACTTTTCACATAAATCACATACTATGCATCTCATGGACTATATGATAATGTCCGAATATTCATGTTACCATTATTTCAGATAATAATAAAACAAATTTATTAAACATAATATTAAGTCATACATAATGTCATACACAATGTCACACTTAATATCATACATAGCATCATACAATAGGATTTAAGGGCACTAATCCTAACAATCTCCCACTTGTCCTAAAGACTATTGTGTACTAATCTAACTCCCATTCTTTCCAAATGCGACTCAAAATTCCTTTAAGGCAAGGCTTTAGTAAATGGATTTGCCAGATTGTTTGCACTTTCAATCTTTGCTACCACCACATCTCCACGAGCAAAAATATCTCGAATGATATGGTACTTCCTCTCAATGTGTTTTCATTTCTTATGATTCCTTGGATCTTTAGATTGTGCAACTGCTCCACTGTTGTCACAAAACAATGTGATTGGAAGCTGCTCCATTCTTATTACACCAAGGTCAGAAAGGAATTTCTTGAGCTATACAGCTTCCTTTGCTACTTCACAAGCAGCAACATATTCTGCCTCTATAGTGGAGTCTGCAATACAAGATTGCTTAATACTCCGCCAACTTATGGCTCCACCTCTCAAGGTGAAAACACATCCTGAAGTGGATTTTTTGAAATCTAGATCCGATTGAAAATCTAAATCTGTATAGCCAATGGGAATCAAATCATCACAACGGTAAACAAGTATATAATCTCTCGTTCTCCGTAGATACTTGAGAATATGCTTTACAGCTTGCCAATGTTTTGATCATGGATTTGATTGATATCGGCTGACCATGCCAACTGAATAGCAGATATCTGGTCTAGTACAAAGCATGGCATACATGGGACTTCCTACTACAAAAGTATAAGGAACTTGTCTCATCATATCTTCTTCCTCTTGAGTCTTAGGCCTTTGGTCATCAGCTAGAGGAACTCCATGTCTGAAAGGAAGCAATCATTTCTTAGAGTTTTGCATGCTAAACCATTCTAGAACCTTATCTATATATCCAGCTTGTGATAAACCTAACATCTTATTCTTGCGATCTCGCCAAAGCTTGATCCCTAGAATAAAGTTAGCCTCACCCAAGTCCTTCATATCAAATTGGCTTGACAACCAAACCTTTACCGATGACATTACCCTTACATCATTTCTAATGAGTAGAATATCATCAACATAAAGCACTAGGAATATTACTACTTTATCTCGATGTCTTTTGTACACACATAGTTCATCAAGATTTTGTTCAAAACCAAATGACTTGACTGCTTGATCAAATCTGATGTTCCATGACCTAGATGCTTGCTTAAGTCCATAAATGGACCTTTGTAACTTGCATACCATATGCTCTTGGTTCTTTGCTATGAAACCTTTCGGTTGCATCATATAGATTTCCTCTTCAAGATTTCCATTAAGAAATGCAGTCTTGATATCCACTTGCCAAATCTTATAATTAAAATGAGCAGCAATGAATAAGAGAATTCTGATAGATTTAAGCATTGCTACTAGAGAAAAGGTTTCATCATAATCAATACCTTCTTTTTGTGTATACCCTTTCACCACTAGTCTTGCTTTAAAGGTTTCAACCTTTCTATCTATCCCTCTCTTTCTCTTGTAAACCCATTTGCAACCAACAGGTTTAATATCGTTAGGCGCATTTACAAGATCCCAAACTTGATTGGAATACATAGAATCTAATTCAGATTTCATAGCTTGGACCTAATTATGTGCATCTATATCATTCATTGCTTTATCATATGTGTAGGGATCCGATTCAACCTCTTCTGAGATAGCTTTATAAGTTTCTCCCAAATCTATGAATCTTATAGGAGGCCAAACAATTCTCCCACTACGATGAGGCACCTGAGTACTAGACATGTCATGAGTAGTATCTTGTGGTGTATCTAATACAGCCACATCATCCCTAGTTTCATCTATTGGTTGTTCATTTACAGGTTCATTTATTTTAGCTAACACAACTCTACTTCTAGGAGTATAATCATTCATATAGTTATTTTCCAAGAATTTGGCATTTGTGCTAACAAACGCTTTATTATCTTTATGACTATAGAATAAACCTCTAACAGTTCCTTTTGGATACCCAACAAAGAAAACTACTTCTGTTTTAGACTATAACTTGTCAGACTTTCCTTTTAACATATGTGCTGGACAACCCCAAATATGGAGATGTCTCATACTAGGCTTATGCTCATTCCACAACTCCAGAGTTGTTTTAGGAACAGACTTCGAAGGTACTAAATTCAGAAGATACATTGCTGTGTTTAAGGCATATTCCCAAAAAGAAATAGGTAGATTTGAATAACTCATCATGGACCTAACCATATCTAAAAGAGTCCTATTCCTTCTTTCTACTACACCATTTTGTTGTGGAGTTCCAAGTGCAGTCAATTGGGATACAATCCTATTCTTAGTTAAGTAATCCTTAAAATCTTCAAGAAGGTATTCACCACCACGATCAGATCGAATGGCCTTTATGCGTTTACCTAATTGATTCTCAACTTCAGCCCTAAACTCTTTGAACTTTTCAAAGGCTTCAGACTTCCGTTTCATTAGGTACACATAACCAAATATTGAGTAATCATCAGTGAAAGTAATGAAATACTCATAGCCACCTTTTGCTTGGATTGGCATAGGACCATATACATCAGAATGCACTAGCTCTAACAAATCTTGGGCTCTTCTACCTTTTGTATTAAAAGGTCGTTTTGTCATTTTACCTTCCAAACAAGATTCACAAACTGGAAATTCATCAAAGTCCATGGCCTCTAAGAGTCCATCTTTGATAAGTCTTTGAATCCTATTTGAATTAATATGACCCAAATGCAAGTGCCAAAGATATGCACCACTAGTAGAAGCAAATTTTCTCTTTAATGATTTTACATGAGAGTCATTATCTAATTCAGAATTATATAATTCATGCTTATCAGGAGTTAAAATATAAAGACCATCCACAATATTGCCAAAACAGATAAACACTTTATCTTTCTTTATTACAACATTGTCTTTTAGGATAACACAATATCCATATTTACCTACCTAAGTAGCAGAAATTAAATTCCTACGAACATTAAGTACATACAAATAGTCTTCTAATATTAGAACTCTAGATTCAAAACATAAATTATAAACACCAACAGCTACAACTGGAATCTTGCTCCTATCAGCCAAAGTAAGAAACAACTCCCCTTCTTTAAGCTTTCTGGTCTCCTGGAACCCCTGCAAGGAATTGTAGATATGATTAGTACAACTTGAATCCACACACCAGGAATCCGTGAGATTCTGTACCAAACATATTTCAAGAAGGAATGTATTATTCATACCTTTATTCTTGGCAACCTTGAATATTGGACAATTCCTCTTCCAATGTCCTTTCTCACCACAATGGAAACACTTTCCTTTGATCTTCTTTCCTTTGTCAGCAACCCCTAAGGCAATTTGTTTACCCTCTTGTTTGGTGAAGTCCTTCTTCTTCTTCTTCTTCTTCTTACCCTTGCTTTTCGACTTAGGTTGAGAAGTAGAAGCTTCACCAACATTGGAAGTACCAAGAATGCCTTCTGCCGCTACCAATTCATTCATTAATTCAGACAAGGTATAAATCTTTTTGTTCATATTATAGTTAAGTTTGAATTCCTTGAATGATTCTGGTAGCGACTGGAGTATCATATCCACTTGGGATTCTCCATCAATATCGGCACCTAAAACTTCCAATGTATTCAGATTTAAGATCATTGTAAGACAATGCTCTCTCACTGAACTACCTTCAGCCATTTTGGTATTATAAATTTGCCTCATGGTCTCTTGCCTTGCAAAACGGCCTTGCTCACCAAACATCTCCTTCAAACTTTGCATGATGTCGGAAGCTAATTCTACATCTTGCATTTGATGCTGTAGAACATTTGAGATAGATGCTAGGATGTAGCACTTGGCCATTTCATTAGATTTCTGCCAATGATCATATTATTGTTTTACTCAAGAGGAGCATCTAATGAAGGAAAGCTGGGACATGGTTTAGTAAGCACATATTTGTGCTCTTCAGCAGTGAGAACTATGCCCAAATTTCTTTTCCAGTCAACATAGTTGGATCCAATCAGTTTGTTTTGATTAAGAATAGTTACAAGTGGGCTAAATGATGCCATGTTCAAATCTGAAAACAATAAACATGAATATAATAAGTAAACTAGACATTATCAATTTAGCATATAAACATATAGTATGGAACTTTAATAAATCCATAATATAATATATGCAACGACAACTTAATCTCATATTCAATATCCCTCAGCATAGAGTGAATATAAAATACTATGATTGATTGAGAACTATTCTCATCATTAGTGCTATCGTGATAACTCTTATCAAACACTAATAATATGCCGTTATACATTTGGCCTCTAAATAATGATAGTAAGAACTTAGTATAGAGGATACTATAATATTTAGTCTAATGTATACCATTGTCTAAAATCATGTGTAGCCACATTTCATCCTCTTAACAGGCTTATTTTGTAGTACCATGATACAAAACACCATCCGCATGGAATGCAAAGCTCAAGGCTAAGACAAGGTGTTTGATCAAACCACTATAAACCAAGAAATTCAATCTTATAGGACCATGAAATAAATACTCTCCGCATGAAATGCTAAGCTCAAGGCAAAGACTAAGTATATATTCCACATTACTATGAACCGACAATGGAGGCCGTAAGATCCACCCCTTGTATCTCTCTCCCACTAGATGTTTTAAAAGAAAGGTTTTTAGTTTTAAAACATGCATAATCTAATTACACATAGTCTTACTCCTTTTACATGTGAAAACACTTAGAAAAAATTCTGATTTTCTTTCTTTCGATCGATCGAAAGTGCCCCTCGATCGATCGAAAAAATTAAGAAATTCAAACTTGATCATCTGACTCCTTCGATTGATACTCGATCGCCTCTCGATCGATCGAAAAACAAATTCGATCGATCGACTAGCAATCGAAAATCAATTGATCTAAAAAGTCTGATCACTGTCTTATTCGATCGATCGAAAGTGATTTTCGATCGATCAAAAACGAAATTCGAATTTCCAGAATTTTCCTAAGGAAGTTTTCTTCGTTTTTCATAAACAAACATTCAACATATGAACATTACAGACAGAGATTGATGTCAAAACTGAAATTCATTGATGCTATTGCCTTAAGATTCAATTTAACGTACTTAAATTTAAATTTAAACAACATCATAACATCAATTTTAGTTTTCATCAAATCATAGTTTCAACAACATGCAGAAAATTAAAAAACATAATCTTCTAGCAATATAAAACTATCATCTCTAATTCTAAAACTCATATAACATGTTATACAATTCGAAATTGAAAACCTGGCTTTGATACCATTTGATGGAATTAAAGATGAACACAGTGGAAAATAAATTTTAAAACAGATCTACTTCGTTCGATATTGATAACATGCACTAAGTAAATTTCAGAATTTGAGAACAAGAGATCGTACCTTGAAGTGGTGAATTTCAAAACAAAGATCGAAGCACTTGGGAATACTTTTAATCTTCACTCCAATTCCACTAATGCCCAAGATGTGTGGTCTCTCAATTGGTAACAAAAGGATGATTAGAAAGTGACAAAAACTCACTTACACACCATTTTACAATGATGTTACTTACATATATTATTCTGTACGTTTTTCCCTTTGTATCTAACCAATTATCTAATTGGGCTGGCCTTTTAGGCCTTTCCAATTGGGCTTAAGGGTGTGGCTTGGAGTGGGACCAATAAGACACTAGCTCCAATGGGCCTTGGGCTTTTCTGTCAACTCTTGACCAGTCCAAAGTTACTATTAACTATAATTAATACCACTATATAAATATAGTTGCACTCTAGGCCTTATTTATAAATTATATCCCAAGACTTTATTGTACATGCAACCCCTTCATAAAATATTCGTAGTAATACAAAGTTATTAATGTAAACTGCCACTTTGTAAATTACTATATCTTGATCCTTGAGTACCCGGTTTAACCCTTTAAGTTATTCATCATATATTTATGAAATCTAATTTCATAAATATATTAATTTCATAAATATATATACTTTAGTAACTACTTACTAAAGTGGTTAGGCCTAACTCTCTGAATAATAAACCCATTAAATTTATCTTAATGGAATATTTTATATCTCTGTTAAGAGACTATGAATTCTATCTTGAGAATATATGTTCCATCAACACTAAATGTGGCTGCCCAACATACTGAGGTTTTGACCGTTACTATAGATCTCACTCCTGATATATCAAAGCAACCTATACCTTCTGATCAGGTCCATTATTCTCTCAGGATTAAGAGTTTATGCAAATGTAAGTCGTGAGATTTATTATTCATTTGACAGTCTTTAGGAGAATAATAAATCTTACAGCGGTCTAGTTCAATATGTCTTAACTCTTAAAACATATTAACATATCAACTAGAAGTCTCCACTTTCATGATCAAGACAAATCATCGTAGTTGATATGTTATAGTCTTCACAGATGAAATGCCCAATTTCATCACCGACTACGAACTATAATTTTGAGTTTACAAAGAACTTGTGATTTATATCTTCTGTGACTTTTCACGTAAATCACATACTATGCATCTCATGGACTATATGATAATGTCCGAATATTCATGTTACCATTATTTCAGATAATAATAAAACAAATTTATTAAACATAATATTAAGTCATACATAATGTCATACACAATGTCACACTTAATATCATACATAGCATCATACAATAGGATTTAAGGGCACTAATCTTAACACTTAGCATCCAAAATCTTACAAAGCCAACATGAACTTCCCTAATCTTGGGCCTCCTTGTTGTATGCCTAGGCCCAAAATGATGAGAACTTCATGGACTTTGAAAGGAAGGTTACAAGAATGCTGGAGCAACCTACCAAAGGATGGCTACGATCTTGTTACATGATATGATGCATAATGAGGTGGACGTGTATGTCGATGATATGATAGTGAAATCCAAGGATAGAGAAAGCCACATCATAAATTTGAGGAGGTTCTTCGAGAGGATTAATGAGTATAGGCTAAGATTGAACCCACAAAAGTGTACCTTTCGAATAACCGTTGGAAAATTGCTAGGCTTCCTAGGGAGTGATAAAGGGATAGAAGTTGACCCATCCAAGATCAAAGCCATATTGGAGGTGTCTCCACCCAGAAGTGAGAAAGAGATAAGGGGTTTCTTGGGTTGATTACAATACATTAGTCAATTCATTGCCAAGCTCACCTCCACTATGAGCCCATCTTCAAATTCCTATGGAAGAATGAACCACATACATGGAATAATGAGTGCCAAAAGGTTTTTGAACTTATCAAGGAATATTTCCTCCACCCACCTATCCTAGTGCCTCCACAAGAATGAGAGGGCCATATACTACTTGAGCAAGAGGTTCCATGATTATGAGACTAGGTACACTTCCATAGAAAAGTCATGATTTGCATTTGTTTGGACCCATTGAAGTATTTGTTTGAGAAGCCTGCTTTGAGTGGAAGATTGTTAAGATGGTTGATCTTATTGGCAGAATTCGATTTGGAGTGTGTGGCTAGAAACACTATCAAAGGGAGCGTCATGTCCGATTTTTGTGCCAAGAATCCTATAGAGGGGGAAGATGGTAAATAAGACTTTCCAGATAAGGACATTTTGGATGTTGAGTTGGATGATGTATTTTGATAGAGCTATAAACCAATATGAGAATGGGATAGGAATACTCTTAATCATTCTCGTTGGATCTCACATACCTTTGGCAATCAAGTTGAACTTTGAAGAAACTAATAACATGGCTGAATATGAGGCTTGAATTGCCGGAATGGAAGCTCTTCAAGAATTGAGGGTAAAGGAGTCCGAAGTCTCTGGAGATTCAACCTTAGTTATAGCACAAGCACAAAAGTTGTGGAATGTAAAAAAGGAATACTTGAAGCCTTATCAATAACACTTGGAGGATTTGACCTAGACCTTTGACAAGACTTAGTACACAATCATCCCTAGAGCTTAAAATCAATTTGTGGATGCCTTAGCTACCTTGGCCTTCATGGTAGAAATAACTGAGGGAGTATGGAGATGACCCTTAAAGATTGAGCAAAGTTATGAGGAAGTGCACAAAGGGAAGACCGAAGCTTTAGTAATGACCATAGAGGAAGAGGAAGTTTCATGGTACTATGACATCATAAAGTTCTTAGAACTAAGGGCATATCTGGATGGTGTCGATAAGAGGGAACGTCGTTCCATTAGGATGATGGCAACACAATACATCCTATGTGGAGGGGTCCTACGATGGTATACACCTTTGTTGCTTGAAGAAGGAAGAAGCCAAGAAGGTAATAGAAGAAGTTTATCAAGGGATTTGTGGCCCTCATATGATTGGGAGAATGTTAGCCAAGAACATCCTAAGGATAGGGTACTATTGGACTACGATGGAGACTGATTGTGTGGACTATGTGAAGAGTTACCATGATTGCCAGACACATGCCAACTTGAACCATGTACCACCTAGTGAGTTGTATATCATGACTTCTCCATGGCTATTCTCAGTTTGGGGCATAGATGTGATTAGAAGGATAGCTGCTAAGGTTTTAAATGGGCATGAATACATTCTAATGGCAATTGACTATTTTACCAAGTGGGTGGAGGCTGCCTTTTACTCCATATTGAAGGCTAAGCATGTGGCTTGGTTTTTAGAAAACAACATCATATTTTGGTTTGGGGTACCTCGAAAGATCATCTCCGATAATGGTTCCCACTTTAAGGGTGAAGTTTGAAGAGTCATGGAAGAATATGACATTGAACATCACAAGTCTTCACCATATCGACTACAAGCTAATAGGGCCGTAGAAGTAGCTAATTATAATGTGAAGAATATCCTAGCCAAAATGGTAGTGACATATAAAGATTGGGCCGAGAAGCTTTCGTTTGCCTTGTGAGGTTATAGAACTTCTATCAGTGTGTCGACCGAGGCAACACCTTACTCTTTGGTTTATGGTTGAGAGGCAGTGCTTCCTATTGAGGTGGAGATACAGTCTTTGACGGTGTTGGTGGAAACCAAGGTCCTAGAAGAGGATTGGGCTAAGGCGAGATATGAACAATTGGCTTTGATAGATGAGAAGGGGGTTAGGGCACGATATCATGTACAAGGGTACCAAAAATGGATTGCTAGAGCATTTAACAAGAAAGTAAAACCGAAAAACCTTAAAGGGGGGGACTTAGTCCTAAAAGTGCTTAGAGATGAGACTTTTGATCCAAAAGGAAAGATGAAGTTAAGGTGGTTTGGGCCATTTATCATTAAGAAGATCATGTTTGGAGGTGCTACGAGGATCACAGATTTGGATGGGTAAGAGATGCTTCGCCCAATTAACATGGATAGACTCCAGATATACAACATTTAAAGGAAAAAAAAAAAAAAAAAGCTTGCTAGGTTGAAAACCCGAAAGGGTGGCCTAGGAAAAAATTAAGGCAAAAGAACCCCGCTAGATTGAAAACCCGAAAGGGCAGTCTAGGCAAAAATTAGGGGAAAAAACCATGGGCATGGAGAAAATTCCCAAAGGGACGTCATGGGCAAAAATTACTTGGCAAAGGAAAAGAAAAAAGAAAAACCTGAGGAATGAGATGACAATAAGCAAAGATTATAAAAAAGTGATTCTCTTGTTGCTCAAATTAAAAGATAATAAAATTGTTTTCATAGGGGATTTGGAACATTCCATTTCTTTATTAAATTTAAAAACAAAAACATGAGAATCATAAAAGTGCAAAAAAGTAAAATATGGGGCATATCAAGGTGGTCACTCAGTACTCCTTGCTTTCTTGCTAGTCTTCATGTAAGCCTTCTCATCCCTTAGAATCCACTTCATGTCATCCTCCAACCATTTTTTGTACCTCGCAGTGAGATAGTGTTGGGATTAGTGCCTTTAAATCATATTGTATGATGCTATGTATGATATTAAATGTGACATTATGTATGACATTATGTATAACTATATATTGTAATTGATAAAGTTGTTTTATTATTATCTAAAATAATGGTAATATGAATATTCGGACAGTATTATATAATCCATGAGATGCATAGTATGTGATTTATGTGAAAAGTCACAGAAAATATAAATCACAAGTTCTTTGTAAACTCAGAATTGTAGTTTGTAGTCGGTGATGAAATTGTCGTTTCATCTACAAAGACTATAACATATCAACTAAGATGATTTGTCTTGATCATGGAAGTGAGGACTTCTAGTTGATGTGTTGATATGTTTTAAGAGTTAAGACATATTGAACTGGACTGCTGTGAGATTTATTATTCTCTTAATGATTGTCAAATGAATAATAAATCTCACAACTTATATTTGCATAAACTCTTAATCTTGAGAGAATAATGGACCTGATCATGAGGTGTAGGTTGCTTTGATATATTAGGAGTGAGATCTAAAGTCAAGGTCAAAACCTCAGTAAGTTGGGCAACAACATTTAGTGTTGATGGAACATATATTCTTAAGATGGAATTCATAGTCTCTTAACAGAGATACAAAATATTCCCTTAAGATAAGTTTAATGGATTTGTTATTCAGAATGTTAGGCTTAACTACTTTAGTAAATAGTTACTAAAGTATATGTTAGGTTCTAAGGAATTATGACCTAATGTATTAGAACTCTAATTTGTATTGTTGGCAAACCATGATCAAAACAATATGTTTAGTCTTATTTAGACTTGCTCAAAGAAGTTGGAATCGAGTGGCTGCAGAAGTATTAGTGACTTTCTATTTGGCTCGATTGATCGAAGATTAGGCTCGATCGATAGAATCTCAGGCAGAATGGTTTTTCTGCAGAATTTCCAACTCAACCCAAGCCTATTAAGAATTAGGGTTTCAGATCTACTTCTCCCACTATATAAAGGAAACCCTAGCCACGTTTTTAGAGTAGCTTTGGTTGCTTATATTTGCGATTTGTGTGAATCTCTTGTGAGATCTTTGAGGAGCTTTCCTTCACATAAACTTAGGGTTTCAAGGTAGAGATTACTTCAACATCTTGATGATCAACTCAGTTGCTGCCATTGGAGCTTAAAGAATAACAAGCGTGGGTGCTTGTAGCTGATTGGAGAATCCAAGAAAGAAGGAGTCCGTGGATTCGAAACTTGCACGTGGTCGTGTCAGTAAGTTCTATTGGTGGGTAGCATTAGGAAGTCAAGCGAGGAGCTTGTAAGTCCTTTTGTATGAACTTCGATTCTTTCATAGTGGATTCAGGTTTACCTTGAGGATAGCTAGGTTAAATCCTCCCCAGGTTTTTACCGTGTGGTTTCCTAGGTCATCATATCTTGTGTTCTCTATTATTCCGCTGCTTTATATATTCTTGATATGTGTGATTGTGATAACCTAGAATTGCATAAATTTGACTAAGTCAATCACTTGGCTATTAACTAGGTTAATCCAATTGTTGTTTTAAGGGGTCTAAAAACCGTTCAAGTGATATCAGAGGAGGTAGCTCTTTTTGTTTTAGATGTTTTGATCTAAGAGCTGATCCTTGACCCCTGTTGTCATGGACAATTTGAAGTGTCTTTCTAATCATGTTTCTACTCATGCTTCTGTTGATTTTTTTGATGCTTTTGAAACTTTTCGTAAGGAATTATCTAAATCTTTGAAAATTGTTAAGAAATTTAAAGAAGAGCTAAAATTGGCTAATCTTGAAAAAGAGGAATTGGTTGTTAGATTAGATGAATCTAATAAAAATAATGAATTTTTGAGAAATCAAATTTCCTCTCAAGATGAGAAGATGAAAAGTTTGGAACAAGAGTTAGTTGAATCTAAATCTAAAATTGAAAATTTGACTAGTACTAAGCCTGCTGTTGATAACAGAAGTTTTTCTGTTTCTCTTAAGCCTAAAATTGAGAAAGTTTATATCCCTCATTTCAAGAGGAATAATAAAGAAAAGGCTTACTGTGCTAGGTTAGACAAAGGTAAAAGTTCTAATGTAGACGCTGAAGTTTCTAAACCTATGTCTAAACCTACTGTTAAAGGGCATAACAAATCTGTTTTTATGCCTACTGTCACCATTGTGGTGTTGTTGGTCATATTCGACCAAATTGTTCTTTGTTGAGGCAAAAACAAAATTTTGAGACTAGATTTGTTGTTAGGAATACTGATGCTCCTAAATTTGTTCCTGTTTGTCACTTTTGTGGTGTCCATGGTCACATTCGTCCTAATTGTCATAAATTGAAATTTAAACATTCTGTATGTCAATCTAGGATATGTGATGATATTTCTCCTGCTATAAGTCCATATAAATTGTTTCATATGCTTTTGAAAAATTTAAGCTTGTTGGCTTGTGAAAGGAATTTGCAGGATTTCAGTCTTTCTTTGAAGATTAGTGTAATCCCTCATAAACACTCTACTTCTCATGGATTTTCACCTACAAAGCCAAAGAATCGTGCTATATGGGTGAGAAAAGATTCTCTAAGGTGAGTGTTGTTGACTTGTCCCTGATTTAATTCTTCCAATTGTTTATGGACATGTTTTATTTCTGTTTATGGTTGTTTTGTTTTTTAGGTTGTTTTTTTTTAAAAAAAAAAATCCAAAAACATTGAAAATTTTCAAAAAGACAAAAATATTTTATTTTGAGTCTTGTTTTATTTTTCTTGAGGATTACATGAATTATGATATCTCTCTCTTGATTTAGAACATGCTTGACATTATGGAGAAACTTGAATAGTATGTGTTATATGATTGCTAAGCTATTTATGATTTTGTGTGAGTATGTACTAGTTTGTACATGTACACAAGGGTTAATTAAGAAATTGATATTCCTTGTTTGTGTACCCTCTATAGCTTAATTTAGCACTATCATGCATTGCTTTTGCATTGTTCATTTAGCATAATATGTGCTTTTTGTTTTTGGTCATAAATTTTTTAAAATCAAAAAGATTTGTGTGTTTTGCATTATTTTTCTTGGATTTGAAATCAAGGATTGGCCATATTATCTTTACATAACATGTTTATGTACCTTGTTTAGCTTGGATGAGCTTATTTTATTGCACTCTACTAGTTTGAGCTTTGTAGTGCATGTTGAGTGGGAAGATGTTTATAGTTTTTGATCACTTTGTCTTGATCTTGAAATCACATGCCTTTGATTGTCGGACTTGATCCTTTTGAGAAAGACATAAATAACCATCTCACCACTGTTTACTAGCCAATCATGAACACCTTAGTGCATATCGTAAGATTTTGTGCTCGAGAAAATGTAGCATATGCACAAAAAGAACATAAGGTGTAGCCTTGGTTTAATTGCTTAATACTTAAAATTGGTGTGTACTATTAGGCTTGATGCCAAATCACATAAATAAAATTGGTGTGTACATTATCCTGGCTATTTAATAAGTTTCTGAACAATTAAAATTGGTATGTATATTATGAGGCAAAAATCAAGAAACTTACATGATTGCAAACTTTTATTCTAGGAGATGTGAGAGTTATATGATGTAACTCTTTAGGTGATAGTCTCTTTTAAATTCTATGTGATGAATTTTGTAGACTTTGTGATTGATTCTATTCACATATCACCTCACATGTATCTCAAGCTTTTGCTATTTGCAGACACTACACAAGTTACTCTTTGATAAACTTGGTACATTTTATTGTGTGTGATCTTGTTGTGGCCATCCAAGATTAAAAGTTCCTTGATCTTAATGCAAAATGTGTTTAAAGTTTGAGATTTTGGATTTTTTAGGGCTTGAATGTACCCGAATTGGGGATTTTGTTCAAATTGAGTTCAATTGATGAAATTGGCTTGTTGAATTGATGTAATTGATCATTATATTGTGTATTCTAGCTTGTGTAATGATCAATTGGTCAAATCTTTCCTAAAATCTTAACAAGTGGTTTTTAAATTTTTGAGGTTTTTGTTAGAAACTCTATGCTCAAGCCAATTTTATGAAATTGAACTTAAATTAAACTTAGTTTTACTGCATTAGAGTATGCATCATGACATATTTTTTCATGCATCATTTGTGTTTAGGATTCACATGCATTACATTGATTTTTGTATCCATCTTGCAGTTTTGCAGTCATATCTCTCATTGTTTTCACACATAGCATACATACATTTTGCTAAATTGGGTACTTAACTTGATTTAAAAATTGATTGATTAATTTTTGAATTTTGTACATTCTAGTATATGCTATTTCTTATGTGTGAACTGTAAAAAATATTTTTCTTAAGAGATATGATGGATAATCAATGTGCAAATATTTTCTCTACTCATGCAACTGTTTATGGGTCACATAGTGTCATGTTTGCATTTATTGAAAGAGAGAATATTTTTCTTCATGTGTATCCTCAACTTAGTTTTTAAGTTTGGTTTGTGTATTTTTCCTCACCTTCTTTATTTTTCCCCAAAATTGTTTTTCCTAAAACTTGTTTTGTTTTTCCTATTTTTATAGGGGGAGAAATTTTTTTTAACCTTTGTGGTTCTTAAGGGAAGTTGTTGCTCTTCATAGGGGGAGTTGTCTCTATTTTCTATAGAGCTGAATTTTTTTGTCCCCTTGATTCTCTATTTTGTCTTATCCTTTGTTGCGTGTGTTGACTGTTTACTCTTTGTA